>VWZW01002521.1:130721-187399 GCA_013397115.1 Edolisoma coerulescens | reverse complement strand
TTTTTTTCTTTTTGTGAAGACACTTTCCACATAAATCCTTTTGCATCTATACAGATATTTTACTGAATAATATTGGATACATATTTCCAGTAGATTTTAGGCCATCTCGTATGTTTCAGAAAAAAAAAAATCTGTCAGAAGTCTAAATATATGTTTGAATTAAGCTCCCAAACTGTATTTCAGCTACTTTCATTACCACTGAAACTGTGATCTGCTGCAGTGTCCTGTGACCAGAGGAAGATCCAGTCAGTTCCCTATCTTAAATTCTTACAAGAATTAAAGTTAACAGTGAAATTCCCCAATCTTCTGTATACTAGAGACTTTGAATAAGAACTATAGCCAAGAGGGGGAAAAAAAAAGGAAAAGAAAATAAAACAACAAACAAACCCTACAAGAATAACTTTCTCACTTGTCAGTAAAACAGAGAAATCACCATGCAACCTTAGAAATACTACCCATTAAAGAACAGCTAACTGAGTGATAGCTGCTTACATGCAAGCAGAGTTTACAGAAGTACAGAACCCACATTGCTAATTTGCCTGGTGACTAGTTATATCATTAAGGGCTGATTTGAGCTTTTCTGCCCGGGTGCATTCTGTAGTTGTTGCTAATAAATGAACAGATTTTGAATTAGTATCTCTGAGACTGAAAAGCACCCAAGGGAATCTTCTGACTTAGCAATGCCAAAACTGAAGCTGTGAAAATGTGTGAATAGCAGTACACGCATACAGTTGGTGTCCAGTCACTAGTGGTGTCCCCAGGGATCAGTGCTGGGCCCAGTTTAATATCTTTATTGATGATCTGGGTGATGGAATCAAGTCTACCATTAGCAAATTTTCAGGTCGCACCAAGTTGGGGGTGAGTGTCAATCTACTGGAGGGTAGAAGGGCTCTTCAGAGAGACCTGAACAGGCTGGATAGATGGTTCAAATCCAAAAATATGAGGTTTAAGCAGGCCAAGTGCCGGGTCCTACACTTTGGCCACAACAACCCCCTGCAGTGCTCCAGGCTGGGGACAGAGTGGCTGGACAGAGGCCAGGCAGAAAGGGACCTGGGGGTACTGATCGCTGGCGGACTGAACATGAGCCAGCAGCCTGCTCAGGTGGCCAAAAAAGCCAAAGACATCCTGGCCTGTATCAGGAACAGTGTGGCCAGCAGGACCAGGGAAATCATTTTTCCCTGTACTCGGCACTGGTGAGGCCGCACCTTGAGTTCTGTGTCCAGAAGACAATGGCTCACTATCCACTGCCTTCAGCAGGCTATTGCTAGATAAAATTCAATTGTTTTGAAAATCTGCTAATTTTCCCTTCTTGTTTTCTCTTTGTTTGAGTACATTTTTCTCTTCACATTGCTTCAGTGATGTTTTGAATTATGTTATTGTTTTAAAAGGCACTTCAACAAAAAGTAAAACATCATCTGCCAAAAGCTGTTGTTTCTGTAATTTGGTTTACAATTATATCGAACCATGGTGAGAGGGGACTCCTTCCTGTTCCTAGAAATGTTTGTTCCTCTTTTAAAATTGCAGTCACTTACATAGTTATTGTACTGTTATTTCTTCCAGATGACGTGCACCCAAACACCTTTTCTTTTTTCCTTTTCTTTTTTACTTACACACCACTACTTTCATCACCTTTTTAACTCATTAAACTTACAGACTGTAACTGTTGCTGCCTCCCTATTTTCCTCCACCTCATAATGGAGGTGACAGTTTCCTGTTATACAGAAACACTTTGTACTTCCTTTAGCCAACGCCATCCACGGATTTTTGAAGTATTTCCTCACTTAATATTGTACTTTTCTGTGAACAGCACCCAAAGCATTTACAATTTTCTTCCACTTTTGATGTGGATGTCTACTACATCTTTTAAGGAAATAAAGAAAATGTGCAAATTGAAAACATCAAAGATCATCATTTCTTCATTTCAGGTTGATAGCAATTCACTGTTAATTTTCTCTGACTATAGTTTTTCATCCAGTCCATCAATTTTAAAGCAATGTCTTTCAGATCATGCATTTCTTTTTTAGATGAAATTTTTACTTGAGTAAATAATATATATATATTAGCAAATATTTTTCTCTTATTAGTCAACACAGCTAATCTGTAAGAGAAAAAAACAGTTTGGTTACAAGGGATTTATCTTGACAAATCCATGCTGTAGACTTCTTGTCACCTCATTATTCTTCAGATTTAAAAAGTCATAAGAAGAACTATTAGATTGGTAATATTGCCAATATTGCCAGTATTAGATATTGGATTAATTCCTTGAGTGATCTATGTCTGATAGCTCTCCTTGGTCCATTTTCTTCTCAATACAAGCTTACATTCCCCATTTCATGGGACTAGCTTATATATTCTACAGCTTACTGATTTAAATTACATGATCTTGTGATTCTGCACCTTAAAAAGAAGGACAATATACTTTTTAATTCCTTATTAATGTTTGATAAGATCTAAAAATAGGTTATTATAATGAATTCAAGGTTTCCCTTTGAAACTATGAATGTACTCTAGAGGACAGAATACATCACTCAAGAAAGAGATTTTGGGGGAGTTTTTGTTTGTTTGCTCTTTGATTAATAAAACAAGATCTGATATTTGCACTTAAATTACTTCTGTGAAGGAGCTTAACATCATACAGTGAGAGATATTTGACAAGGTGCAGCTTAGGGTGCCAACATTCAAATCTCCTTGTGGTACATGGATATTAGTTCTCTCTGTCTTACCAAGACAGCAATTCTTCCTGTGGAATCATAAACTTAATGTGCAAGAATTATTTAAGAACATACCCACTGCAGAAAGTTTCATTCTTCTGGCTGTGTTTTCATTCAACTTTTCCATGAGCAAGGATGAAATGTCAGAAAGAGATTTATACACAAACATATATATGTTCCAAAGACGATTTTCTTTTTTAGCATTTGCTTACAACCTTGTCCATGACTTCTTTGTTTCACCCCCTGTAAGTATAATACAGTAGAAACATATATTTTTTTAACTAGCTCTTTCTTACTGTTGGAAATAAACAACACTGCATGAATTACATATTACCACAACCAGTCTATCTATTACCACAACTAGTCTATCACCCACAGGGCCGTTAGCACCACCTGAGAAACACTGAACCACTGAATGTAACAGAGACAATTAACTGAAAGTTGAAAGATTTAAGACCTACGTTCTAAACACCACAGATGGCGATGGCATTTGTCAGTGTATCCATAGTTTGAACCCACTAAGCTCAACTGTTGGCATCACACTCTTTTCTCTTCACATCTAATTGTCACATCACCAGAACTGGCCCTTGTTGGGGCAGAAAACATCTTCATCACATAGAAAAAAGGTAGACCCTAATCAGTCCCTTTGTTGAGTGACTGTCATTGTCACCTTTACTTATGTAAGTCATCAAGAAGAAAATCTTACCATTCACATTGGATCTTCTATTCCATAAGCAGCCCGAACAGCCAGTACTATTAAAGCTTATAAAGAATATTTGTCAGGCATGTCTTACATGGCCTCAGAATATTCTATGTATCATGATAAAAAAATTTGTGAAATCTGAGGAGAGTAGAGAGGGAGAGGAGAAAATCATGTTGACTCTGAATATCTTGTCTTCCACAGTGTAAAAATTGTGTATCAAAAAGCAAGGTGTGTAATAAACTGTATATAAATGGAAAGTTCCTTTTTTTTCCCCTCCTCAATTCTCAGCACTCATATCAGTGAAAACTTTGTTTGAATACGGGCCTGATAGGATACAGAGGAGGGCTTCCATACCTGGTCCAATTTAATAAAAAGTCTGATTTCTATATCATATTAGGCCAGTTTTGAAAGCCATTAATGCTTTATATGTCAGCCCCTTGTTCTTCTGATTTTTTATAGCTATAAGTAAGACTTTGGACAGACATGGAATCTCAAGGCTTTGAACTTCACCTTTTGCAGCAATAACAAAATACAGAAACCATTAAAGTTGCGTTAATGCATAATAGCTAGAAAAAGTAAATCAGTGAAACAACAAATTTGAACCTAGTTTTACATGTTATCTTCAGATATTTCTGGTGCCTTAAAAAAACCTAAAGCTTCACAAAGTGGTGACACTACAAATTTTGATGCTATTGTTTAAGATGATCACTAGAAAGAAGAAAAAATTTGTGGAAAGCAACTCTGTGAAAGATATGATTGGGAAAAGAACATAGTTGGGATCAGCAGAATACATACCATGGTGTTTAGAATCACACATTGAAGAAGCCAAAAAGCCCTACAATTCTCAATTTGGTCTAAGAAGAATACAAATAAATTTCAAAACTCTCTATTAGTTTTAGGGCAAATTTTAAATCTGAACCCTCAGCTGGAAGGATTCAGAAAAAAGGAGTCCACTCCAGATGTGTATTCAGAGTGATGTGAAGTAATTTGGTATCCCAAAAGTAGGGACAGAGAATGCTATTAAAAATACCATCTCCAATGTTCAAAAAAGAAAGCACTCTCTAAAAGAATTTTGTAGAATTTTCAAAAATAATTTTATAAATTAATACTACATTCAAACTAGCAAAATTTGCAATTATGGCATGTGAAAAAATATTACAACTTACTATTCAAAACTGTTCTTAATATATTAATGAATGCAAAAATCCTAAAACAGGAATTCACTTGCAAAGACTGGTGGCATATTATTCTAACCAGAAAACTGGAGGTAGGTGTTATGCCTGAAAATCTTGTCAATTCAATGAATAGTGGAGTATAAACAAAACCAAACTTCTGCCATTTACAAGATAAGCTGAAATCTGCTCTAACACACACTCCTGAACAAGAATTGGGCAGTGATAAGAAGAAAAAGATCTGATCTGCTTTTGTGACTTGTCTGTGCATAAACATCAGAGCAAGATTTCTGAAAGGTTACCATATGCTGATGATCAGAGATTTAAGTGTCTAAAATAAAGGTTGACATGAAAGGGCTGGCTTTTTCTCCTCTCTCTCTCTCTCAGCCCTACAGATGCAAAAATGAAACCTTTAGGTACAGGTTTCACAGTCAATAAGTAACATAATAACCACTACCCCTCAGAATGCAGTTCTCCTGGTACTTGCATCTGCCTTTGCTCCATGCACAGGAGAGGAGGCCAGCCTGACACCGCTGGCTGTGACTGATAGCTGCCTGCTGTCCATCCCACGTCAGAGATTTTCAGCGATAGTGACCCGGCTGATCGAATTCTGGAAACATCATTCTGCAGTAGCAGCTTAACTCACTTGAATGACCATGCTGTGTTAAATCACATTTGTTGTTGACATGTATTTTTTATTAAGGACCAATGTTATAGATATGAGGAGACAATTCGATAGGAGGCTGAGTTGTTAAATGTGGCTCTTCAGCAACAATTTTGAATTGTAGGCCCCAACTCTATTGAGAGTTTGGGTCTATCTAAAGGAATATTAAAAGTGTTGGACGGGATATTTTAAAGATATGCCAGCATTCATGCTTAAAAGAGCAGAGGCATAAATTTTTTTCTCTTCAGTATAGTTTACAACACCTTTTTCTCTGGCATAGTTTACAGCAAGGTGTAAGACTGTTGTCATGCATTTAAGGTTATTTGGAATTCAGCATTCTATCAAAATGATGTCTCCTTTAATTCCCTTTAGAGATGGTATGTGTTGATTTCCACTCTCATCTGTGATGATCCACTTTTGCCCATAAAAGGTGATGTTGTTGTGCAGTGCCACTGTAAAAAAATTTAAGTTAGGCATAGGTATTTCTAGAAGTCACCATCATACTCAAATTTCACAATTTACATCCTACAATTAGGAAAATCAAAATTTCTACACTCTGTTTTCACCATGAACAAAATGAAATTCTATTTGTATAAAAGTAAAATTGTACTAACAATTTGATTCTGATACCTAATAACAGGATTTTTTGTTGTTACTTTCTTTAATAAAATTGGTATGGAATATTTTAATTGTAGTAGGTTTTTTGTGAGTAAACCTATTGATTGTTTGGCACCCTATATTTTATTTCTTTCCTGGGCATTTTTTGGAGTGCCAATATTTCAGAAATGTCATGGTTATGACTGTTTTTTATTTCTTTTTCATAATTTTTTCCCCATTCCCACTCACTTAAGAGATATAATTTATCTTCATGTACAACCACAACATCAAGCTTCAAATTGGCCTTACCTTAGGGTGGAATCCCAGAAATATCCAGTATATTTATCACAAGCTTGGGACCACGGCCATTCTGTGTCTTGATTATGAGTTGAAGGGAATTGCATTGTCAGGGTATAGAATAATATCATAAATTCAACCTGCTAATTTGCTGAGCTTGAAATGTGTTTCCAGATTGTTATACACAGCAGAAATAGTATTAAAGCTGAAATTAATGACAGTATTTTTTGTGCACATACAAAGCTGGTGTAGCCTAATCCATCCAACCATGGGCGGTTTATTCGGCTTTCCTTTGAAACAGAAAAGAAAGTAAATATGATTGGTTGAAAATACTACCAGCAGTGTTAATTAAAAAGAAAGTTTTGAGATTCAGGTGGAATCTCAGCTTCTACTTCACAAAGCACTTGCCACATGACTGTTGCAGCTTCTCCTACAGTGTCAGGGGGTTCTCCTTGGACCAAAATATCTGGAGAGATTGAGACTGTTCATAAAATTTTGAAAGCACAATGCATGCAATCGTGGGTGAGTGTTTATACTGCTGCGGGAGACTGTGAACGGTGTATGGGCACCTCCAGTCTGTCCAAGTAGGGAAAATCTTGCATGTAAAAGATGTGCCACTTCCATAATAAAACATATCTCTTGCATCCAGGTCTGCCAGCCACGACTGAGACACTTTCTGAATCAGAGTAACCAGGTCAGAAAAATTTAGAACAGCAGCAGTTAAAGACACAGTATTGGCATGAAATTTTCTGCAACAAACTCGAAACCACAACTGGCTGTTAAGGTCTTTCTCTGGTCAGACAGGAGAATTAGGAGGGGAGTATGAGTGAGTGGTAATACCTCTTTCCTCCAAGCCAGTTACCAACATAATTCTATTAGAAATTTTACTAATTTTTGATGAGAACAAACTGAAACCCAAATGTATGGGCCATTATTGTGTACATATTGATAGGATTCCATTTGTGGGTTTTTAATGTCTCCTGGCTTATGGCCATAATACTTTTGCAAATCAGTCACTTGGATAGGATTGGATTGAATTGAGTTATTTTTTGGGTATGGTTTCCCTGTCCACCCTGAGGTTTTCAGTGGATCTGGTGTCATGCACAAAGGAATTTGAGGAAGCTGAAGAATCATTTCACCTTAGTTAATTATCATGAGGATCACCGACTATATTCTCATTAGGTCAAGGAATCTATTTATCAGTCCGAAGAACAAAATTCCTATTTATGGTTTCATGACTGGATGATGAACTGCCAATTGGTGTTTCAGTCTTTCTTTCTTAATCAGTACCTGAGAACTTTGAGAGACATTTAGAATAACAATGTTCTGAAAGTACAATAAAAAGAGAAAATTAGTCAGTCTGTCAGTCTCAAGAATGAGAATTGTTTCTCTTCAAAAAGGGCTTGAGAAATATTGTTACAAGAATTGGTTTCTGTAGATTGAAACAGTAATCATATTCTTTTCTTATCACTGAAGTTCTTCATTATTAATCATATGTATTATTTATACATTCTTTCACGAAAAGGAGTTTTATGCTACACAGAAGCATGGAAATTAAGGGGAATTTTGTATTATATATCTATTTTTTACATAGATGATTCTTTTTACAGGCTTCAGTTACCATCTCTTCTCCTCCTGATCCTAACAGTTTTTCCGAAGCAGTTTTCACAACCATGGTTAAAACTGTACTATTACTACTCATTAGAATAGCATTTAGCAGCTAGAACAGAAGCTCTTGCATCAAATATGATGCAAGCACATTCTCAAATATATGACCTGGCATGAGACTCAGTGGCCACATTCAGCAAGGCCAGGGACAATGTAGCCTCATTCTCTTATCCTCATAAGATACCTCACCCTTCTGGGTGGTCTTACTAGTTTTAATTTTTCACTTTCTGTAGATACACATTGAACCTTGTTTGCTTAATAAGCATTAATCACATCTGTTAGCAGCTAGTTATTTTAAAACATTAAACGCAGAGCCTGTTCTCTTATCATTTGTTTTCATCTTCATTTTCATCAACTGGCTGAATTTCATTCATTTTAATGTGGAGGACAGAAGATTTGAAGCTGAACACATAAATGCTATCAGTCAATGCTGTCACCATCTTCTTTAGAAAATAAGCAGTAGCAGAATTCTGTTTTATTTTTGACATGTTTTAGTAAAACTAACAAATGTTCTTTATTGATTACATGGCTTCAATCTTCCTCAGCTGTTAACAAAAGGAAAAACTAAATGGATCCACTACTAGGATCCAGAAAACAGCAGGATGGATAAATGTTTAAAAATCTGTTAGCCTAAAGGACAGAAAAACCTTAACAAATCTCTTTACTCTGTTCAAACTCAATGGCCCTAAATAATAATTCTTTCTTATAACATTTTCATACCTAGCTTTAGAATTATTATATATTGTAAAGGAGTTGACCTGCGCCACTATTTTTAAGTGCTGACAGCTATCACTTTAGAATCCTTCTATTCACATAAGAGAATTTCTTTATAATAAGATTTTTCCATAACTAATGTGGTTATCAAATATTAAAGCAGCACTGAATCAAAAATACTTTCTGCTTGTTGGAAGAATGAAAGAATACATTAAAAGAACTGCTAAGTAGCCTTATTAATAGGAAACATCTGTTAAAATAATGTGTATGCTCAGTGTTATTGCCCACTGTGTGCCCTTTCTTATTTGTTCTCTATTGTTCTTCATTACACAGCTTGGCAGCAATTTACTGACAAGGACTTACTGATTTTTTTTCATCTTAATGCATTTGGTAGAGCAAAGACAGCACTTTGCTAATTTTGGGCCTTGATTTTTTGTTTTCACATAAAAAGACCTATGTAAGAACATATTAAGGCTATAAAATCACGCAACTGAAACCTGGGAAATTAAAAAAAAAAATGGAAAGCTCTATCCCCCCAGAAGATTTTGTGTCAGTAGTGCTAGTAACAGTAGTGCTAGTAACACGGGACAACACAAGATAGTCTTCCTAACTCTGTTCTAACCCTGTTGAACTACTTTTTCTGCAGGTTTTCGATTTTTAGGGAGTATTTAGGCTGTTTAGTCTGGGGTATCAAACTGAATATTTCAATCAAAATACCTGAAGTACTCCATTAAAACACTGAAAAGAGTGTCTTGTAACAGGTCAAGTAATCTTGATATTAACCTCTTTTCAGTAAATGGTTGTTAAAAGCCTAGTGCGCTTTGAAAGTTAAGTAAAATGATGGATAATAGCACTTCACAATCATCCAGTCATCTCATCACATTCATTACTGAAGCGTACTTCACCTAATGCCTGGAAATGAGAAAACTGTTTTCTCACCTTAATGCTAGGGCACTGTGGTACAAAAGATTGCAAAGAAACTTCCTGACAGAAGTGGAAACAGTCCAGGCAGCCCCAGTACTTGAACCACAAGAGACCATTCCCTTAATAAAAGCACAAGGCCAGATAATCATATAAAATATCTAGAAAGTCAATCTGAGAAACTCAAAAATAAATCTGAAGTGATGAAAGCTAATAAGAGTTTTGCAGCTGGTGTGAGACATGCTAAATGGAGCTTGAAAAGGAAAATTGAAAGAATGAAGACTTGTAGAAAAACCAAATATATAGGATTGCTGACAATTCCTACAGGTAAGAAGGAAGAAGTCCCATAGGGAGTCAGACAGAAGTACAAGTTTGTTGATGAAGAAAATTGTTCTTGCTACAAGGAATACTGCCATAAGGACTCCCACCAGAGACTGAGGGAGCAGAAATGCAGTATGTCGAACTGAAGCAATGTCAGTTGCACATAGACTCCGCTCTCATGAAGGGACAGATCATCACCAATGCATACACAGAAAGCTCCAGGTAGTCCTGTTTAGGGAACCCTTGTCATGAGATTGTTAATCTCCCTTCTGCAGAACTGTTCAGTGACAAGTCAGTGAGGTGTCTGAACAATGCTGCTGTAGCTCAGAAGGGAAATGCTATTTATTGACAAAGGATTCTGGCAGTAATATCACAAAGTACCATCTGTAAGTTAGGTATCACCTAAAGCACTTCAGCAGAGAGTTTCCCCTTCAATGGACAACTGGCAAAATCACAGATGTGCCCATAATCAGCAACAGCTTCCCTGCAATCAATGGAAATTCAGGGCTGAAATAAAAGTGCGCAAGAAGATTTAAGCTTATTTTAGGGTTCTCCATGGATGGTCTGTATCCTTTTTGCCAAGAATGGAAACTTTAACACCCAAAGCTCTTTTGCATCACTGCAGAAGAAAAATAGCAATTATTTTAAAATCAGAAGACTCTAAGCATAAACAAGACAGACTAACAAACCTGACCTTTAAGCTCCAAATTATGTGGTTTTACAAGAATTGCTACCAAGAGCTTTCCTTCATACTTGGCAAAACACAATCTACAGAAAAATAATATTTGATTAAAACATAATTTAGGAATATTTTTCGTCCAAAGCAAAAAGATTTATTTTTCTCCTTTTGCAATAATCAAATGATTTGTTACTATGAGAGCACTTTTGGGCTCTTTCAAAAAGCAAGAATTCAGTTAATCCTGCACATCAGCTTTCAAATAAAACCCTGGGTGGTAAAGCTTTAAAAAACATGCTGCAGACTAAGTTTCATCCACGGACAGGAGGACCAAGAGAGTTTTCATTTCAGAGTATTTGAGTACACCTCTGTCGTGGTTCCAGGAGAAATTTAGCACTATATGTGTGTAACCCAATCTGTGTATTCTACTCCCCTCCACTTCATTTCTGAAAAACTGTTAATGATGGGTGGCTCACCGTAGCTGCCCAGTGCACACCTGACACCTCAGGCTACAAGCTGGGCGCTAAAGGAGATAAAGAGGCAAACCCTGCCAGGCAGGGTAATGTTTCTTTTCCTTCCCACCAATGACTCAGCCCTGATAACCCCTTCCGAGGAAGCAGCAGTGCAATCCCACCCATGCTGAGGGGGTCATGTCTGCTAATGGGCCGTAATGACCTCAGTCGCAGCAGCAGAGTAGGCAGCTGCAACGACCAAACGATCAAGGACTTCAAAAAATATCCTATAACTCAGAGGATTACATCATTCCATTGTGAAACTCCATGCCCCTGGGGAGGTACTGAGCATTCCCCTCCGAACCTGAGGGAATAAAACTGAGGACTTGGGGCATCACCCCCACTGGACGGATCCAGAGGAGGACTGGACCTTCCACAGGACCACAGTATTCTACTGCAACCATCACTTCAACAGGACTGCAACCACCGCTTGATAGGACTGTGACCACCACCCTGACCAACAGGGTGCCACGTTGTGCTCTTACTGTGGGTTTAAGCCAGTTCTTCTGTGTATCATCACATTTATTGTTATCTTTCTATTAAATTGTACCTCCGACCTGAAACCTCTCTCAAGCTACTTGTGTGGGGTTTATTTCTCCTGCAAGTTCACTTTCAGACCAGTGCAACCTCTTTATGGCTTGCTTCAGAAAAGCCTCACACTCATTCTGTCCCACCAGAATGGTGCTCCTTAAACCACCTCTCCCCACTGCAGTTTACAGACCTGCTTACCTCTTTATATACCTCCACCACACGTTTTCTGAGCAGTCACCTTCCATTCGTACTCTCTGTGACTGTGACTATCTCCATTCAGTGGGTGAGCTATCTAGTGGGCCACTGGGTCCCATTATGGCCTTTACTTCATTGTAGAAAGAAAGGCTTGTGTCTCTAACCTTGCAATGAGTACAAATCTTAGTGTAGCTTGGTATTCCTGAGGTTTATTTGCTCAACAACTCTAAAAGCCTACTTTCTTTTTGGAAAACAGACTAGTCAACTGAATGCTGGGCTGCAGCAGGCATACAGCTTGGCTGAAGGAAGGTAAAGATCCATCACTGGAAACACCTTGGAAATAAGAGAATCATGTCAGCGAGCTGAGTTCCTAGTGGGGAAGAGTGCCACATCGAAGAAAGCACTTCTGATAAATGTCTTTGTGTACCCTCTGTGCTGCCCTGCTCCAAGAAGCCCCAGATTGCAGCTAGCCACAGAAAGCAACTAACACATCTTTGCCAGTGAAGGTTCTTCATCATCATTTTGGAACTAGCATGGGAAGGGATGGGATCCAACAGCTGTTGGACATCTTTAGTTGTAAGAGCAGCCCTACCAGCACAGATTCACATGGTCTGTGCAAGTAAAAGGGAACACCCCTCAACTCTCACCTACAGATGTCTGCGTTTATGTCCCTAGCCTGTCCCCCATCTCTTTTTTGTGTCTGATAAATCTGCATATCTGCCTTGATCTGGTCATCACTTAGGACTGTTTAAAACAACACCCTGCCCTGCTGCTGAGTAACAATACATACAGAAATAAGAATTTGATTAAAAGATGCAAGAAGGAAAATGTATGCAACATTTTTATGTCCATGCATTCAGTAGCAAAAAAGCAGTAGTATTGATATGCAAATACCTGTGTAATGTCTGACATAATGTGCACAGATAGACAGTAGAAATTAAAATCACTGGGGAAATTGATAGTCGGTGCATCCCAAAGGCTATTATTTAGAACATAAGAAAAAAAAAAAGTTATAAACATTACTTATAAAGAAAGAAATAAGATATTATGGTGATTCAGCAGATATGGTGCCATGTTTCCTTTAGGAAATTTTCAGAGATTCATATTATTTCTACCAGAATATTTAAAAACACATATAAACTACACATGGTGGATGATTTTGCAAGCTGAGCAAATGAAATCTTCTAATTTCATTTGTTAAATAAGTTATTGTATGGCCTATTTGGTAAAGAAGCCAAGTTTCTGACTGTTTTACATAATGGACACAAGCTGCTGACTGTTCTCTAAATAAGACAGTGAAATTGCCTATTGTTCTAGAGAAGTAATTTTTCAAAATCATTCTAACTTACATATTTGTTGGCTTAGCCTATCAAATTTACTCATAGAACAGCTTTCAGAAAGCTGCAGACAGTAAACACATTTACTCTCAGCTTCTGTGTAATGATCCATACAAAATTTAAACAATTGTTCATATCTCATATCTTACACACACATTAAGAGAGACTACATTTTGTGCCTTATGGTGCTGAAATTTTCATATAGAATAAACAGCCTTTAAAAATATGACCCAAACCTTCTAAGAAAACGTTTTCTCTTTTTTTCACAGTTTCCATTGTTTATAAAAACCTCAAAATTTTATATTCATGATATTTGAGTTTAAATAAAAGAATGCATGAAATTATGAATTTGGCTTTTCTCAACAAAGTCTTTAAAAGATTTCATCATTGTGAACGCCAGCCTGGGCTTTAGTCTTAAAGATACTTTTTCTCAAATAAATTCTTAATCTTAGTTTAAGGTCATAATTCAAACATAATAGAAACATCACAATATGCCAACACATAAGGCATAACACAGTTTTTCCAACGAAAGTTCAAATCAAAGTTCTTGGCACAACCCATAGACAGACATAGATAGTGCCTGGAGTGCTGTAATGCAGGGATGGCTGCTCTGTGCAGCAGAGCCTGGCAAGGTGAGGAGGGCGAGTGAACCTTTCTGTAACTTACCATTGGAAATGCACAGAGCTGCAGCTTGGGATGAGTCAGGAGCTTATGGCTCAAGATTAACTAGCAGGCCCTGTGGGCACAGGGCCCCATGTTGGGCTAAGGGTTTGCCGCCAGGATTTGTGACCCTGCGGGGGACCTACTGCCTGAGGGACAGCACCCCATGGAAGGGACCCACACTGGAGCTGTTTGTGAAGAACTGAAGGCCATGCGAGGGACCCATGACGGAGAAATTCATGGAAGACTGTATCCCATGGGAGGGATCCCATGATGGAGCAGGGGAACAGTGTGAGGAGTCACTCCCTCTGAGGAAGAAGGAGCAGTAGAGACAATATGTGATGAACTGACTGCAGCCCCCACTCCCCAGCCCCCAGCACTAGTGGGAAGGAGGAGTTAGAGTAAATTTGGAATAAAGTCAAGCCCAGGAAGGAGGGACAGATGGGTTGAAGATGTTTTTAAGTGTTGAGTTTACTTCTCATTACCCTACTTTGATTTGGCTGATAAAAATTAGAACTGATTTCCCTGAACTGAGCCTGTTTTGCCCATAACAGTAACAGGTGAGTGATCTCCTTGCCTTTACCTTGATCCATGAGCTTTTTGTTCTACATTCTTTCCCCTGACCAGGCAAGGAAAGGAGTGATAGAGTGCCTTCGGCAGGCAACTGACTTCCAACCAAGTTCAAACCATCATAGATATGAAGTAGTAATTCCATATTTCTATGGAAAACAGCTTCTTCCCTTTGGACATTCAAGTATTCAGATGACAAGCTGCACCCATGCCCTGTGTGGTGATTCTCTGTTTTATATGCTCTGATATTTTAGGGATAGCTACTGTGCTGTATTCTGCATTGGTATATTGCTAAGCAAAACTGAATGCTGACTGGATATAGATACAACGTCGAAAAAAGAAATAATACATTTGTATAGGATACTCCAATAAAAAATATTAATCAGTATTAACTATGTTAGTTAAGAACAAAATATGCAACAGTGACGTGTTAATATCGTTTTCTCTGCTGACATAAATACTGAAAAAAAGAATCTTACAGCCTGATCAAGAAAAAAAAATGTGGTAGCAATTAAGTCATCAAATAACATATAGCTAGTTTGCATAACACGTGCTGTAATTAGAATTTGAAATAACAGCTTGCAATGTTTGGCTCTGTAGGTTTACTACGTATTTTATGTGATCAACCCCTTAGTAAAAAGACTTCATTGCTTTATTTGCTCCTGATATATTTACAGATATAATGCACTGAATTTTGAAGGTTTCACTCTGTGAAATGTGAATACAAGCAATTATTTAAATGAATGAGGTCTACGTTCTAATATATCTTCCTTGCTCATATATATCGCTGTCTACTTACCTGTATGATTACACTTCAACTTGAAAAACATTCCTGATATGTTACTTAATCTTTTCCATAAATTAATTAAGAATTAGTAACCTACTAATAGTACTCATTAAACATGTACAGATAACTTCATGATGTTCAGCATTCGTGCCCGGGCACTTTGAATTAGAACAGTCTGCCCACCTATTAGGACTACGGCATAGTTATCAAGATTCTTTTTATCTTATACCTTTTTGGTTTTAAGACTTTTTTGTACGTGCATGAGCATAACAGTCTGACTCTCCTTAAAGGGTCAAGTCCAAATATCATTCCACAGTTCATGTAAGCTTTTTTTCACCTGACCACAGGGTTCATTCACTCTGTGTTTTAAGCTGTGATACTGGGTACCTATTCTCACATCACCTTGTACCACTAGGTTTGTTTCAGGTCCATGAGAAACTTCTGTATTTATTCAGATAAACAGATCAGTTTGCAGACTTGGTCCCAGTAACAGGAACCCTTGAAGGACCACACTGCCTGTCTTGCTTCCTTTTTGCATCCAAACTAAATATTTATATCTAGGCTGTAGCTAGGGAGAGAAATCTGAGCACTAGAGGACCAACTGAGAAGAGAACAGCATTTCTGATACCACATTGTACGTAGCTTGATGGAATAAAATGGTTTACTAGGGTATCACTTGTGGGTTGTGTGATTCCAAGAAGTGATAGCAAAGCAATTAAAGAAATTGTTGTGTCTATACACTGCTATCACATCATTCTTCTTCAATAAATACATGCTGCTTAACAATATCCATACAGATGGAAGCATCAAGTTTGTGTAAAAATCAGATCATGTCCCAAATGAATCCAGGCTCAAGTCTAGGAGGACAAGTGACTCAAACCAGTTGCAGCGATGATTTGTGTTGCCAAAAAACTGTCATGTGACTGAGTGTAACCTAACCACAAACACCATCCACATGAATCAGACTTGACTATCACAGCCCTGTTCCAATTGACCAGACTGGTCTAATACCAACTGGATGTCTTGGAGACATAGCTGAAAACATGATCTCTCTCGTCTTTTGTCATTTAGCTAAAATGCACCATTTCCCCTTAGTGACTAGATAATCAAGTGTATAGTTAAAAAAAACCCCTACTTCCAGCACTGGAACAGCACGTCCAGGAGAGGAGGTGGGAGGTTTCCAAGATTTAGCTACACAATGCAGACTGACCCATCCTAGGATTAGAAAGAATTCCTTTGTATAGGTTGGGCATGAGGTCCAGTCTTAGCAGCTGTGCTGTGATTACAGACAGGATGAAACACTCCATGGTATTGTGCTAGCACTCTACAATTCCTCTGTAGGCAATATCAGGCAGGAAAATATACTTGTGAACGTGCAGGTGCTCAGAAGATCTTAGACCTCTCACACCATGCTGTAAAATTCATCAGTGCATACATGTACGGAGCAGGACAATGCCACGTGGGATGCAACAGAGTTGCTGCCGTGTACAGACTTACTTCACAGAACGCGGCCATTTGGTCCAGTTGCCATGTTCCCTAGTACTGCAGGTTGTGATACTTTGAGATAAAGAGAGGAAAACATGTAAAACATTATCTAGGTATTTCAAAAGTGAGGATTTGTTACAAAATTGACCCAATAATGCAGTAGGGTGGTTCAGGTTGCATTGCNTTAAGAATATCACCAGATATTCTCATTAGCTTTTTTTCGCCTCAATGTGTTTGCTGCATTTTGGGTTGGGATGTAAGTAACATGTGTTCCACAGAGGGTAATAAAATGCATTTCAAGACTGATTCACTTTATAGAAAAATGTTAAAAACAAGGCTCATGAATTCAAACAATACAAGTTATCTGTAAAGTGTGTATTCAGAACACACATTTATATAACAGCTCTAAGAAATATATACACACGGCAGAGCACTATCTTTACAAAATGCACTTCTACTTTGTATTAGTGAAATTATTCATATGTATATTCACAGGAGCAGCCCCTAAGACTAGATATAAATAACCAATTATCCCTGTAATTGAATATCAAAAGAAATCTGATTACTATGAAGGCTACTGCTTATTAAAGTAAGGAAATAGTAATGGAACTTCCATTTTCATTTTTAAAAAAAGCCCTTTTTTGTCGTCCTGAATTTTGCAGGTCTTCGATGTTTTCATTTCTGTAACAAAGTTCTCACACACTTTCTGTAAACATAGCCATGTTTTGCTAACCGTCCTTACCGTTTGCATTCCATTCTGCTTAGGAGGAGACCTTTGATGGATCTTTCCTTTGACCAGTGTGATTGAGAGGTGGTAATTTCTCCCTCCAATCCACAGTGATTTCTAAGAACATATATAATAAAGAGTGGGCCAATTTGGCCCCCGCTTTTTCCTGCCTTCTCTCTGAGACCGGAGTTCACATGTTCTTTCGTGTCCAAGTGCAACATTTTTTGGTGCACAGAAAAAAATATGTGTGCTTTCAAAAGGAAAGAAAAAGCTTCTGTGAAGTCAATTGGTATTTTTCTCTGCCTTTTCTTCCTTTACCTTTCATGACAAAATTGCTGTATTTCCAATTTTCTCTAATAAACAGTAAATTTATTTTTAAATTCAATACTGATAAAATGGAAATATAAATTTAAAATGAAATGGCTGTCAGGATTCTGTACAACACAGCAGGAGAAGCAGACACAAAAGCAGGCAGAGGAGATAAAAACGTCACCAGCATCTACTACAATTTTTATGTGGTATTCTGTAGTCACAGATTTCATGTTAAAATATGAAGACCTTCCTCTGAATGAATACTGAGACACGCTTAATTAGCTTAGTTTGGATAACTTGCCATTGTCTCTCACAGGCAACAAGATACTAATTTAATCCAATCCACAATTTAGTTACACACAGAGCCCCAAACATTTTAAACTGAGCCTTTGTGTAAAAGCCAAGACCACAATAAATCTCTGCGATGATGTCTCTGTCATTTTTGCTGGCTGATGCAACAAGACAACTGCAGCAGCAGTAGAAATAACAAGAACATTAACTAGAATGATAATCAACAGTCTAGTCATGCACTTTGTCAGGTAAGAAACTATATCACAAGCTTTTTTTTTGATGGTTCTCATTACTCTACTGTAAAGATCAGATTTTGCTGTACAGTCATGCTGTAACTCACACCAAAGCATGACAGCTGGCTTTTCATTCTAAAGCAGAAAAAAAATTTGTTCTGTTCAATCTCATGACCAATGTGATCCAAGGAAGCACAGAAAAGTGTCTAGTGCAGTCAATATTGCTGTACAACTTTCAGTTTCCACGTGTGGGCAGAAAAACCTTCCTCAACCATCTAACGTGGTCATAATTATGTGGCAAAATCTGAAAACTAGTATTAATGGTAGAAGTTCAAATTACCTCTGGTTTTTTGCTACAGGAAGTAGTTTTCCTTCACAGTTTCATTCAGCTTTTCCTTCCCTTTCCTTTCTTTACCGGTATTTTTGCAGAGAAAATGGTCTTTAGCAAGCAATGCCAAAATAGCTGTGCAGAGTCTTCTGGAAAAACTGTGTGCCTCTCAGAAGAACACAGAAAGGGATTCACAGAAACTGAGACATATTTTAGTATAGAAGGGTACAAACAGCAATTTCTGACAGCCTACATAACCAACATTTCATGACCTTATTCCCGCTTTTGTCCCAATTCTCAGCTTTACATCCAGCTAACTCTTCTCGTTCCTAGAGTAAGCAAATTAGAACTCTGCATACCTGTGAAATTTTCTCTTCACTTAAATTTTCACCCAAAGCCTGGTGACAACCTTTAGGAGAATATTCATTACAGTTGGGTGTGGAGATTTTTTTATTTTTGTTTGTTTGTTTGTTTCACTTGTGGGTAACTAATTAAGTTCAAGGCAGGACATTTTGTAGCCTGCTTTACTTGTTCAGTGCTGGGGTTCAGACTCCCATATTTCAATAATATCTCAGTTATCATGCTCTGCTACCCCACTGAACTTATTTGCTGCAGTTGAGAAATATTATGCAATTTTGAAAGTGTTAGGTAGCAGAAACAGTGATTTATTATTAGGAGTTCACTAAAAAGTGTATAAAGAATACAACATTCTTGATGTTCTTATCTGTATTACAAAACTTATCCATCCTCATTAAGCCAGAATCTGTACAAGGGTTATGCTTCACAGATAATATCTCTTTTCTTTAATAGTTGTTCCTTCTGACAGATAGGGAAAAAAGGAAAAGGCAGAAGATGCATGGCTTGAAAGTGTGAATAACTATTTAATGACAAGAAAGAAACAGGCTTGTAGGATCTCTAGATCTAGTTTACCATTCTCTGTGAGCACACATATTTTTTTCCTTGATCGTTATTCTATTTGGAAATGCTTTTGTACTTTCCATGTTACACTTTCAGTGTCTTTCAGCTAATGTATAATCCAGCTCCTCTATTTGATCTTGCAACACTGACAAAATGCCCCACAATTGACTGTTTATCTGCCTAATTCCTTGAGAAATTATTGTATCCCTGGCACACGTGTCCTTTCTGTAGGAAGTCAATTCTTCTTGAGGTGGCTGTCATGCAATGGTGTGCAATATTGTAAGCGGAAGCTGAGTCCACAAAGGGCAGTGACTCTTTAGGTCTTCTCTGACCTAAATAGTTGGAAAGCTGTAGATTCTAACTACATTCTCAATAACAGTATGGGTTGGAGTGTTTCTTCACATGTGATTTCTTTCACCATTGCAGCTAGCAAAGCATTTCTATGATGTTTTTTACATATGTTGTTGTCTTCTTTTTTTGTAGTGCTTCTGAAAAGTCCTAGGGTTAGCTCATTTAAATCACATTCTTAGAGACCCTACAAAATAAGTGGGACACCTGAAAATAACACAGAGTTTTAGACAAAGAATAAAGGAAGCTTTATATTACTCACTAGAACTTTTTCTTTTCTTCAGTAAAATGGTGAAAAGGAACAGAAGGATGAAAAAAAAAAATCCTTTGGCCAACTATAGTGATCTAATAGTGTAGTGTGTATGGGTTTAAATTTCTATGGAAGCATTGAAAGTAAACTGGAAAATTGGATAAAAGCGTCGTGTGATTCCTTTTAGAAATACCAGGGTGTCTCTCATAATTTACCAGAAGAGAGTTAGCTTATACATTAATACCCATTTTCTTATCAGTTAAACAGTCAATTAAAGCTGATCTTACCAAGCCTTTGCTACAGTGCTGCTTGGAATTTATTAGTCACAGAATCAGAGAATCACAACGTTGGAAAAGACCTCTGAGATCATCAAGTCCAACATTTGACCAACCACCACCACCACCTTGTCAAGGAGACTCACTAAGTCCCCCATCCAGTCATTTCTTGAACACCTCCAAGGATGGTAACTCCACTACTTCCCTGGGCAGCCTATTCCAAAGCTTGACAACCCTTTCCATGAAGAAATTCTTCCTGATGTCCAACTTTGATATTCCCTGGTGCAGCTTGAAGCCGTGTTCTTGCCTTCTGTCACTGATTGCTTGGGAGAAGAGGCCAACTCCCACCTTGCTTCAACCTCCTTTCAGGGAGCTGTAGAGAGAGATAAGAGCCTCCTCTTGTCCAGACTAAACAACCCAAACTTCCTCAGCCACTCCACATAAGACTTGTGTTCCAGGCACTTCACCACTGCTCTTTTCTGGACACGCTTCAGCACCTCAGTGTCTTTCCTGTAGTGATGGGTCCGGAACTGGACACAGGACTCGAGGTGTGGCCTCAACAGTGCTGAGTACAGACGGACAGCCACTGTCCTGGTCCTACTGGCCACACTATTGCTGATACAGGCCAGGATGTCATTGGCCTTCTTGGCCACCAGAGCACACACTGGCTTGTGTTCAGCTGGATGCCAACCAGCATTCCCAAGTCCTTTCCCATTGGGCCANTGGGGTTGTTGTGACCCAAGGGCAGGACCTGGAAACCAGACCTTTGTTGAGCCTCATCCACTTGGCTTCAGCCCATGGATCCAGCCTGTCCATGTCCCTCTGCAGAACCTTCCTACCCTCCAGCAGATCAACACTACTGCCCAACATGGTGTCATCTGCAAATTAATTGAGGGTGCATTTGATCGCCTCATCCAGATAATTGATGAAGACATTAAACGGGGCTGAACCCAACACTGATCCCTGGAGAATGCCCACTAGTGACCAGACACCAACTGAATGTTGTTCCATTCCACATCACTCTCTGGTCTAGGCCATCCAGCCAGGTTTTTATCCAGTGGAGAGTGCACATGTTCAAGCCATGAGCTACCAAGTTCTCCAGGAGAATGTTTTGGAAAATGGGGTCAAAGGCTTTCTTAAAGTCTAGGTAAAGCATGTCCACAGCCTTCCCATTATCCACTAAGCAGGTCACCTTTTGCAGAAGGAGATCAGGTTATGTAGCATGCTAAAACCTTAAACGCATATAACCCTGTCCCTGCTCTAAGGTCCTGAAGGGTACAGAAAACATACGTGCCTAATGTCTGAATTAGTGATGCAGAAGGAAACAAAAGGTTCATTCCCATTTGATAAAAGAATATTCACCTTCCTTTGTAGTCCCTTCACACACTAAAGCTTGTATTCCATAGGTACTCTAAAACTGATGACACTATTTCACACAAATACATAAAGGGGACTAGAATTCCTGGCTCATTACTGACTTTTGATTGAATCTAGAAACGTCAGTGACCAATTACTTTAGGGTGAATGTCCAATTACTTTAGGGTTTTGGGTGGATTGACCCTAGCCCTGTCATTGATGGATTCAGTGACGCTTAGCTTCTCATTTAGCTCCCAATTACATTACACTTTTTCCCCATAAATTTCAGTATATCATTACTGAGTTTTTACTCAAACTCTCCTCTCTCCAAGGCATGTATTTCAATAATTTTCTCATCACCAGTATTCCAACCATTTAATGGGTAACTGTTTTCTTTTTGAGATAGATACACGTTCACCCACAAATACAGCTTTAGCATTCTGCACGCAATACTAGCATTTTTGAAGTATCATTAGCAATTAATTTCACTGTTTTTTAGTGGCATAGAGCTCTAATTCACATAAACTCCTTTAGGCATATGCATTTTGTTTTATCATCAGGCTACTTTTCACACAGTTCTATTAAGGCAGTTATTTCTTTCTGAACTGTCCTTCAAACACGAGAAACTTCCCTAAAGATTGTGGCTTTTTTCATAAACTTACTCTTAGTCTTTGTGATTGCAAGGGATCATTAGTTTCAAAAACACAGTTAACAAAATAAATTTTTTCACCAGAAAAAAATATGACTGAACTATGACCTAAATATATAAATATGCTCCCCCAGAACCTGTGATTTACAGAGATCATTCCTAACAAATAACACTCCTAGACTAGAGACAATGCATGATATAAATGATTTCAAGGATCATCTGAAGCAGTGATCTACCTAACCTTCATTACCTACTGCTTAAAAAACAAGAATACTAAACAACACAATTTTAATTCGAAGAAGAGATGAGAACTGAAAGTAATTGAAACCATCAATAATTTGTTTCATGAATTTCAGGAATGGACTTCAACACACAGGACCACATTGTGAAGGTGTGTAGAAATCTGACTCACTTAAATCTGAAAAAAAGTTGTCTTCTAAATTCTCATTTCCTTTAAAATGTAAAGATTCTAGTAACTAAAATACTGTTACCATTCAAATACTAGCAGAAACCTTTCTGCTTGTAGTTGTTACAGACAAGATCAAAGTAAAGACCTTGTGGTCAAAGTTTTCTTAAGTCTTTCTGAATTATAATCACATAACTGTTTATTTAAAGCAACGGGATTAAATCATCTGCTGCAATAACAGAAAAGAAAGGGGGAACATTATAAATAATTTTAAAAAGTTCTCTTAGACAATTTAAATGAAGTCACAAATGAACTTCATTGTTAAGTAGCTTGATAGTAAGTAGTTGCAGACAGCTAGATTTTAATTTCTTTATTTTCTGAATCAGCAGAAGCAGATCACCTGCAACTGTTTAGTGTCAGGACACTTAGAAGAGTAGTATATTATTTTCACCGACTTGTTCATTTGTATTCCTTTAGAGATTCCTTATTTAGTTCCATGCCAAAGATGGAATTTTAAAAAAAACCACATTAGTCTGATTTGCACATAAATTTTATCATGTTTCTTTAGTCTAACCCATAATTAGAGGGTTTAGTGCTAGCAGTAAGATTTATAGCACTGTATGCAAGGGTTTCTTCCTGTTAGTCACAAAAGCATTTTAATGGAGAGATTAATTTTTAATAACTATCCGTTTGCAACTTGTGTATTATTGCAAATTACAGGCCTGACTGTCCTAGAGAGGAAAGAAAGACATTTACTTTCATGTAGGGCGTATTTTCTCAGTTACCCTGTGCATTTTGGGGTTGGTCTTATGTCTGAAAGCATCAATATTAGTCATGGCATTATCAGTCAAGACCACTGATAATAACCACTGACTTAGGCATCCTAAACTTACTAGGCTCTAAAAGCAAAAACGGGTGAGAACTTTGAAACCAAACAAGAATGTTAAGATTTGTCAGGATTGTCTTGTTTCTAGCCAATACTGTACACTAGCCTTTAGCAAAGTAAAAACACTGAGGCAATAGAATTTTGCGCTCCAAACCTATGTTTAAATATATCATTACCATTATCTTATAGATAGATGAAAGATCTAAATGGAGGCTAAAAGCACAAAGCAAAGGAGAAATAGAGTAAATGGTTTAGATGTCCTATATAATCTGTGGTAAACAATACGATTTTTTTGAATTCCCACCACAACTTTTATTTCATTAAACAGAGTAAATATCACAGCACAGAACAGGTGGTACATTAACACCTTTGATCATCCTACAAACCCAAATCTCTATTCCCTAGAAAATTATTGGAATTGTAATACAAACATAATGAAGGCAAAGTTTTCACTTGCCAACTGTAGCACAGCTAATTGGGTGGTATTGCGAAATGTTGTAAGACAAGCAGCTAAGTTTACAGTTGTAAGAAACGTGTTTCATTTCCAGACACGAAGAAGCTACCTGAGGTATGCTGAATATTTAAACTTTCTAAACCAAAAGTTTCACCTTATATAGCCCTCATGAAAAGACTTCAGAGCTATTATTGGAAAAATACTTAATTCAACTTTTTCTGTATGTTACTTGAGACCTGCTGTTAGGCTTTCATGACCTTTCATCCTCACCCAATTGGGACATATCAACTACAGGTCATCAAACCAACTAGGAAAAAAATAAACCAAGTAAATTCATAAAGAATTTACAAGTAACAAGAGTTACTTATATTCTTTTTCACTGTTTAGAAGCTGTGTACTTCAGCAAGGATCAAAATCAGAACTACTGACATATTCACTGATGTCATCACTGGTCTCAGTAGGTGAAGGAAATCAGAATTCTCCATATTCGCACTTTTAAGATGCAAAAAAGTCAAGGTTTTGGTATCATATTTTTAAAATTATTATTCACTTCTGTGAGCACATTCAAACCTCTTGTGACTAGTAATTAATTTTCAGAAGTCTAAATGGTCCACTAAATATTAAAACTCATTGGGGACAGAAAAAGTCTTTAATCAAGTACCAGTAAAAGTGCGATATTTATTTTGAAAAAAATTCAAAGGCCAAAATGTAGTGAAATGGTTTGAACATTTTCTCAAATCTGGTAAGAAACTCAATTGACAGTTATAAAAAAATACCAATGGTCTTGGGTTGAAATGCTTTAAATCTGAGTAGTTAAAAAATAACACTGTAATATTCATTCGGAAGAAACTACAAAAGACACTATTCCACTAAGAAAATTTGGGTTTTAATAGAGATACTGAGATAAATCTGTAGTATAGTTTATTTGTATTTATAATTGCAATAAACTTTTCATAAACACACCAAAAAAGATTATCTTGAAAGAAAACATTTTGGCCATGATTTTATATTAACGTTTGTATAGTTACCATGGTTTTACTATGATATGTATGATCCAAATATAATTTTATGAAGGGTAAATAATAAGGGCATTGTGAACAATACTTGAAACAGTGACATTATTTTTACTTTTGGAGAAGCATTGTGCCATTTAGTGACTCCACCTATATAATGATAAATGCTGTTAAAATAATTTTGAAGGCTTTTACCTTCCTTGAAATCACAATTAAATGTAATGATTTCATGAAAATTATTTAGGTTTTACCAAAGTAAACAAGTTCCTCAAGACTCTTATCTAAACCAGGTCCTTTTCATTAAACAATGTTAAGTACAGTATTATCTCAAATGACATATTCATACCCACATAAACAACAGTTCTGTTTCTGGTTTTGGATTTACACAGGTATTTATCATCTTTTTCACATTCTGTAGGATAAATTCCTAAGGAGACTAAAGGTTTATTGTTTCAGTGGGTTCCACTGCGGTTTCAAATGCTCTAAATTAGGCCTGTGGGCAGGAAATACCTTGAGTTTTCAGTACCTCTTGTTTTTTCCTCAGTATCACCTGTGGTCTAATTTAGACTTTCAAACTTCTAAATAGTCTGCAGAGACCATCTTTTTTCCTACAGAGGTGACGTACACCAAAATTTTTCATTCCTGGTTGAGGGATACGTAGCCCCCTTTGCCACCCGACTGACACAGCAAGAACTATGCTCTCCCATCCCCGTGCAGGCTCCTGTCCCACTGGGAAGGTACAGTAGAGGAAAAGCAGCCAGAGACTGTTCCGTGGCTGCAAGGAGGCTTTGTGTGCCTCCTTATATGCAAACACATGGAAAATATGGACAAAATAAGGGAGGCTTATATAATATATAATAAGGGAGGCTTATAATAAGGGAGCTTCCAGCTCTGTGGGAGAGGGGAGTGTCTCATGGAACATCTTCTGCGTTCACGTTTCCCAGAAAGCACTTCAAACACAGCCAGAGATTCCCTAGGCTAAAGCTTGAACACGACAGAATTATTTTTTCAACCCAACTTTACAAAGCCATCCAAAATACCATCTTAGGGCTCTAAAAGGAATATCTTGAGAATCACCTATAAGATGCTGCTTGAAAGAGAATTTCACTCCTTAAATATCACTGATTTTCCTTATACCACAAAAGGACTCATTTACACCAGCTGCCTCTTTCTCACTTTTTTTTCAGTGGGAAAGTCTTTCAGATATAATGCACTTCATAAGAGCACAGCTGAACATTTACAAAAAAGCGAGGTAATCTTCCCAATGAGTGCGCCATGAAAGCCACTGTATTCTTAGTGTTCCAACAGTTTTAAAACATCTTCTGTAAATAAACAAGAAAAAATCTGCAAAATTTTAGTAAAAACTCAGCACATATACAACTATAAAAAAGGTTAAAATCTGAGAAAAGATGGAATCTTTCAATGCAATCCATTTCATTCTGCTGTTAGGTGTCTGCTGTCTTCCCTTGCAGAAGGTCTACAAAATGTTCTGTCAGTGGAAGCCCTTTGCGGTATGATCGCTATTTTCACTTTCACGTGCAAAGTTTAAAACATGTTGCCTAATTAATGAGTATATAAAACTAAATTGATGCCTTCACAGATAATTTTTTAAAATTAATTTTCAGGCGTATTTGTAAAAGCACAAGTGGCAAATCAACAGACAGCGATGTCAAAAAATTGTGTCATCATCAAATGAAACTGAGAGAGTAAAATCTGCTGGTAGAAAACACTTGTTAATATTGGGTGTTTCAGATACTATGTAAAATATTAAAGAAAATAAAGATCAGGTTTGCTCCAAAGTGAAATTTTCTTTGCAAAGAAAGACTTGAGTGCTTTTAAATGCCAAAATTTAAGGAGGATGTTATTGGCATGTATTTAGGACATGAGGACATTATCTCTTGCCGTGTTTCTTAAGCTAAAAAGTGGAAGAAGAGAGGATATAGATGTTTTCAACCATTTCTGTACTCTCCTACTCTTCATTTGAATCTTCAAGTTGTAAGTCTAGTCCAGTTTATGATCTGTTGCTCATCTGGTGGAACTCTAAACACTGACAGAAGACAAGAAATAGGAGTTATGGCTTTGTTTACCTCAAATGTCAGAAAAAACCTTCACTGGAGGTGGAATCAAGTACATCAGAAAGTCAGGGCACCTGGTGTCCAAGAAGATATCTGTTCTGAATCTAGCAGAAATGGCAGAATTTCATGATTTTTCATTGTCGGCCAGGAGCATCCAAGTGCTTCTCTTTCAATTAGCCTAAACAGGAATGTTTTAGTAGAAATGGTCTGGAAAGAAAAATATGACTGAAAGAAAAATATGTCTGGAAAGAAAAGTATGTCTTACTTCTGAATATCTGGTTATTCCTCTTAGGGAACAAAAGAAACCATTCTTAGTTGTGGGAAGTGGTAGAGATGGATAGGTTATAATACTAGAAATGTAGAAAAGGAGCAAAGTCAAAAAAGGAGCAGGAACCAGTAAAGCAAAGTTTATGAATCGGATCCTACTGCTATCATCAAAGGTGCCAAGTAAAATCAGTAATTTTTCATGCTTTAAACAGGTGTAGGGCTTCCAGAAATACTTGTACTCTCACCACCTAATAGAAAAATTTGGTGCGAAATCTTTTTAAAAAATTTCTTTAAGGACTCATTTATGTATAAAGGTGAACAAGGGTATGGTTTCTTATCCTAGGCTATTCTAGGCTTTCTTATCCTAGGCTGCATCTGAAAATAAAGGTTATCAGTGATGTCTGATTAGGAAACCTTCAGCAGTGATGTCTTTGTACTTAGCCAAGCCTTTAACTGCAAAATGACTCTTCAATATCTAATACATCCACAGACTTAACACTGTATCAGACTGATGGTTTTAATATGACAGTGCCCCTCTAATTGGCTTATCACTAATTTAAATTGGTCTTTAAACTATCAGTGTGTCTCTGTATTGTCAGAGCTTCTCTTGTTTATGTAGCACATTTTCCAGCAATTCGTTAGATTTTGCTGCACTGCTATTTCTTTACATAGCTCAGTTTTATTAGAACACTGATTTTCAGCACAGCCTGTAAAAATTCACTAAGAAAAAAATCATCTTGACTCTGCAGTACATGGGTGACTCCCCAGGTATTTATTATCTTTGGTCAGCTCTTTGACACTTACCGTCAGTATAGCAGCAAAGTAACCCCAGTCCCTTAGGTAATTAGTTCATACCAGTGAATCAAAGCTCCCTAATTACTTCTATTCCCAGAATCAACAAGAGGAACATGTGTGAGGGGGTGTGCATGTGTGTGTGTGTGTGTTTCTTTTGGGGAATATGTGCTTGTGCACGCATGAGAGAGAGAGGGGGAAAATCCTGGCAACCCCAACTCTGCTCATATTATCGTGTGATTGGTCCCATTTTGCTCTATCCATCTTGCCTTATTGGAAGCTCCTTAATTGACGAATGAGGACTTTATCAAGCTTGGCAGGAGTCATTATGTCTGTGATTTTCCTTGAAATGTATCTGTCACGCAGCTCAAAATTAAATTGCCAGTTTTGGTCCTAACCAGAGAAAGGGCAGTGACTCAAAGCACTCAGAAGGAAATGAATGATT
Organism: Edolisoma coerulescens; assembly: GCA_013397115.1. NCBI lineage: Eukaryota > Metazoa > Chordata > Aves > Passeriformes > Campephagidae > Edolisoma > Edolisoma coerulescens. The sequence goes on along the minus strand of VWZW01002521.1, from coordinate 158,853 downwards.
AATACAGTTTATAGACAGAATAGCGTTTTTTCTGTCTTATGTGCTTTTTGTGTGTGATCTCCAGAAGTTCAGCTTTGGATGGATCTAATGAAAAAGGACTGGATGTTTTCCACCTTTTCTTCAGAGCATGCTGTACAATTTATCCACTGACAAAATGCGCTAATGAAATGTCACCTTGGACAGCTTGCTAAAGGATTGATGGACTGAAAGTTTTGTACGTTATTTAACTTTTGCAGGAAAAATGAATAAGTCCTCCAAACTCTGTATGATATAGAGATTCATTATGATTTTATACTCTGTAGGAGTGGAATGGAAAAGGCAGCTGTGGCAAAGAGGTGAGAATAACGTAAAACAAATAATTACTTAAAAAGCTAGATGTATGGCTTCATTGCACTCAAAGACATAAATTATAGTTGAGCTGCATAACTTTTTAAGACTTCTTTCTTCAGTATTATCTCTGCACATTACCAAAAAAATTTGGCCCTACAAATCTAACCATTTAAAAATCTATCATTTAAAAAACAACAAATAGTGATTTCAGCTTTCTCCCTAAACACCATTGTTTTAGATACCTCCACCTTGGGGCTTCATCCAGTGCTTTCAAACTTCCATAAGACCAATGAATGGGTTATTACAATCTGACTTAACAATAAGTTATTATTCTGACTTTTCCTGGACACGAAAAAAAAAAAAAACCCAAACCAGAAACATTACACAAATACTAAATGCTTGCAATTGACAGGTAAGAGTTCCACCTACTCACTCACTCCAAACCCATCAGGATAGGGACGTGAGAACTGGAAGAGTGATAGTGAGAAAACTTGCAGGCTGAGATAAGAACAGTTTAGTAATAGAAATAAATAAAATGAAATAAAATTATAACAAAATTGTAATGAAAATGAAAATAACAACGACAATAGCAACAACAACAACAAAAAAACAAAAACAAAAACCAAAAAATGAGTAAAGACAAGTCAAGAAAGACAAGTCATGGAAATGAAAACCGATTGCTCATGACCAACCAGCTGACACCCAGTCAGCTCCTGAGCAGTGGCTCCTGGCCAGCTTTTCCTCTGGTTTACATGCTGAGCATAATGCCATATGGTATGAGATCCTCCTTGGGTCAGCTGGAGTCAGCTGTCCTGGTTGTGTTCCCTCCCAGCTCCTTCTACACCCCCAATCTTCTTGCTGGTGGGATGTGGTGAGAGGCAGCAGAGACCACGGCTCTGTGTGAATGCTGCTCAGCAGTGACAAAAACATCCTTGTGTTATCAACACTGTTTCCAGCACAAAGCCACAGCACAGCAGACATTATGCAGAAAATTAACTCTACCAGCACAACCAGTCACTTAAGGTTTATTCCTAATAAGGGAGTAGGATGTAAACAAAAATCTTTTCACAGAGCAAACTGTTTTCTTGCCTTGTTTTCCCTTGCTACCCTTATTCCACATGAGAATATTTCCAGACACTCCAGAGCTTATTATTTTTAATTCATAATTGCATAAAAGCACCATTATCATTAAAAATACATCCATATACACAATAAAGGGCTTTGAAAGAAAGGTGATAAATTTGTTGCCACAGTTGTAGTTGCTTATTACCCGAATCATAGTGGATTTCTTAATACAGAGAGTTTCCTAGCTCTCCACTTCTTGCCTCCTTTTGCTGCTGCTCCGATTATAGGCTCTCTGGGGCAGACAATAACTATACTTCTGATGTGCACATGTCAAGAACAGGAACCATGGACAGGTTGCCACACAATAGAAAAGTACAATAATTAGAGTAATAAGTTCAGGGTTTCCAATTGCAACTGCTAACAGTTGGTTGGGAAATGAAACTCTAAAGGACAAACAGATTTGAAAATTATCTTTTCAACACAACGATTAGTTGTGCCATGCCATTAACTGCATGTGCACTAACACCATTCAGCAGGATTTTCTTTAATATTTCATGACACATATGTGTGTCAAAAGAAAAATAAGCCTCTGAATCACTACGTATTCTCTAAAGAATATCATGCATACTTGTGTCTGTTTTTCTGCACGTAACACAACGTGATGTCCTTGAGTGCAGTGGGCCAAGGATCATGACTCATCCGGATGCATGGATGTGAGAGAAGTGAAAACAACATGGTGCATTGAACATACGCTGCTGTTGCCAATTATTTTTCAACAACAGGAGAAAAAAAAAAATCTGTGTTGAACTGTTCAGTTGGCTACCTGAAAGACAAAGGTAAGGATAAGAATAGCTCATCTCGTGCTGCTATACCCATGGTACTGTAAAGCTTTTAGATGACAGTGTTATCTTACACATTACTAATGTATAAAGTCTTAGAATATTCATGCACAACTGGGTGAGTTAAGGACTAAATTAAAGAGCATCTCCTGCAAAGGCTCTTGCATGACAAGTGAAATATAATTCTTTTTTTATTTTACAGAAATTTTTAGAGAGGGTCTTTTTTTACTGTAATCTGTATTGTGGTTAAAAGAAAGAGTTAGGGTATCAAATATTCCCCAAAACTATCTTATGTAATGCAGCTATGAATCATCATTCTACCACACAAAGAAGGAAATGTTTAATAAATAATTCTGCAACTATAGACTACATCCAATGCAAACACACAGAGGCAAGATTAAGGTTGCTTCAAGTATAGCTTTATTATTACTGAAGTAAATCAAATTATTGATTTACTAAGCACTAGGACAGACATTAGCAATATCAAAAGGAATGTGAAATTCACATACTTTAAACATTGCTTGCAACTTACAAACCTTAGGAAATAATGTGTGTCATGTCAGCCTTGGGTTCAACCCTACAGTCCCTTCTTGTTCCTTTGCTGGCAGAGAGAGTTATTGTGTGGCATGGTCTGCTCCAGCACACCCTCATGCAGTCTGTGGGGACGATTCCAAGAAATTTAATGGAAACAATGACTGTGGATCCTAAGAGAGAAAAGAAGATATAGAGAAACAAAAAGGTCTCTCAGCCAAGGGTTGAGTACTTCTCTGAACACGATACTTTCTGATTTAGGTGGGGTAAAAACGCTTTTGATATCAGATTAATTTAGCCAGCTGGAATCACCCAGCTTCTCATTACCAGCACTGTCAATATATAAGAAAGTCTCCATTACTTCTCTTGAAGATATTTAATTTAGCCTAATTTCTTGAAGAAAATTGAAGAAATAGCAAGTGTTTTTATAGATGAACCTTTAGCAGGATACTTTATTACCTTTGTAGAGAGAACAATTCTATTCACAAGCCAGTCACCCACAGCACAACACTACAAAATTTATATTCAACATCAATAGAATAATTGTAAGTTTGCAGTTTCAAACACCCAAAAATACTAAAATCTAGAATTCAAATTGCCTGTACAACCTTGATTCACACATGTGGACATACAGGTTTCAATTTCAACAGCTATTTTTTGTTGAAGATTACATCCTTTTTTCTTTTTCAAAGAACTATTTAATTCACTGAAATGTTGGTATATGTTTACATAAATATAGTTCAGTATTTATTTTCTCCTTGTTGTTTTGCCCATGCTTCACTTAGGGTTCAGTATTAAAACACTATCCAGTTACCTAATATTGCGTATATACAATGTGATTTCTGTTACTGCATGTAACAATCCCATATTCACGTTTCATTCTTGTGAGAACAGAAGAAGGATCTCTAATATTTAGTATTGAAGTCTAGCAAGAAAAGTCAAGGTACCCATAAACTCTGACTGCCCAAGTCAAAACATCAGAACTTTGGGATTTTCAGAGAATTCAATAGCATATGGCACTCAACACGTTTAAAAGGTTGTTTGCATTGTTTTCCATTTTGACTGCAAATACTCAACACTCCTGTAAATGAGATTTTGGGAATCCTATTGGGTATTCAAAAAATTAGTTTGGTTTATAACTTTGGGATAGGGATGGAATCCAATTTCTAGTTGCAGGTTTCAGTAGCCTTGAATATTGGCTATCTCCCTTCTGTCTCTTTCCCATTCCACTTCTGTCTCTGCAATAACTGAAGAAGTCTCCTTCACCATGGTAGAGTCAAGATGTGGATACCAGACAGACCTTAACCTGACCAAGTATATAGAGATTTTACTCCTTTCAGAGCTGATGGCTTCCAGGACCCAGCAGCAGTGTTTCTATGTGCACATCTCTGGTAGGAATCCTGAATACAATTAAAATGTCTCATTTTTAAGCTGACATTGGCATTGGCTTTCAAGAGGGAATTAAAAAAAACCAAAACAATTAGGCACTAGCACTAAAGTACCAAAACAGAACAAATCACTGTTATTTCCCATAAGTACCCATATGCATTAAAATATGCAGATACAGAACCTGTTATGAAGTCTGTGAATCAATTCCTGCATGCTTCTTACTCTGTTGCTGACGTTTTTTCAGATAGCATCACAGCCCTTCAAATTTGGTAAGATGAAAACTGTTTTCAATATTATAACTTAAAGCAATGCAAATAACGAGTGCAGGTACTAAATTAGCAAGCTTTATAATAATTACTTCCTTTTGGTCTGTTCATACTGGGTATTGTAATATATAACACATATATTATCAAGAGCACTCAACACAGCTCACCTTGGTGAATATTAACATCATTATTAAAACAGAATGACAACACACCATACATGGCTGGCAATAGCTACTAGCCCTTTGTTTTATGGAATCTGTCCAAGGTCTTGAAATAATTTAGTAAGCAAGTTTTCAATTTCAAGAGTTAAACACTGTTGAGTCATACATGTACTACAAATTATTAAAATTTTTCTCTTCTGTGTTTTTTCATAAATGAAAATTATGTTGGTTTTTTTTTTTTTTTTGCATTTAGAAGGATGTTCTCTTGGCACATGCACACCAGAAATATATGATATAAACCTCCTCAGCAATATCTTTGTGCTGCCAGAGACAGAAAAAATATTGACAGTTTTCACATTTTTTATGTTATATTTTGTAAGTCAGTTACTTACAAAAAAAACAAGGGAGTAAATTTTGTTGTTGAATACAGACCAATATCATCCTTCCCCTACTCAAAGTACCTCATTCCCCAGTGCAAATAACCAGGACAGAATCAACAAGTAAATGATGTGCTTACCATTCATGTTAATGGCACTTACACTCAGATTGATAACGAGTCTCTGGTTCATTCTAAGAAGTCCAGATACCAAGAATATTACTTGAATATCAAATCTTTAGACTTTACAATCTCCTCTAAAGACAAAATTCTGCCTACATGAAATTTGCACAAGCAGAAACAAAGATTAGGTTTGCAATGGAATAAATACACAATTGTCACCAAGATTATCAGAAAAAATCCCTCTAAGTAAAAAATTTAAATTATTAGGGTTATATATATAATAGCTATTACTAAGAAACATGATCCTTATTTTTGCACAATGTTTGGTCTTCTGGAAGAAGACAGCAGAAAATCTTCTGGGGTGAAAAAATTGTGAACATGCTAGTAGACAATAAGCTAAGCAAGTTCTAGGAGACAAGGATTTCACTATATGTAGGAAGCTCTTTAGAGTAGTATCTAACACCACTCAAAGTATTTCCTTGTAGTGCTATGTATAAACCATGGGAAGACAAAGAGGACTAAGCAGAAGCCTATAATTTGTTTAAATGTTAGTCGCACTCAACCTAATGTCAAAAAAGACACAGCAGGAAACTTAAGTCACCCTATGTAGCTGAGGAAACAGAGTTGCCCAAACTCTGCTACAGCAGGTATCTCTGTGGGAAATTTTAAGAGGCAAGTTTGTCACTGAAGTGACCAGAGTTACATAAAAGCACTTCAAAATGCAAAGGATGGCAGAATACAGTCTTAGCAAGAGGTAAGCACCACACCGAGTTCTCACTCTTAGAACTTTCAAAACAGCAGAGGAAAATGCATTTTAAATGCTGACAGGGGGAGGCTGTCAACCTCTGGATAAAAACCAGCACATGAAAACACTAAAAATGTTACACCATACTCACATAAATTCAAGCTTATGACAAGATTTAGTCTCTGTGGTGAGATTCCTGAGGAGATGTACAACTATAAGGAACATCCAGTACCAAAACATCCAATTTCCAACTCTTACAAGTGTCTGTATCAGCCAGTACGTTCCACAAAATTACCAACCTTTAGCTTAAACTCCACTGGATTTTCATCTTAATTTGGTGATCTTCTCAAGCTTCTAACCATATTTTTAATCATCTAGAGAGTCTGGGGAAAAACTTGCTCTGGAAAATGATGTGTTGACTGACCATTATTACAGGGGGGAAAGAATCTAGTATTTTCCAAGGTTTCCAGTAAGAATTAGGATGAGTTATTCAGATGTTGTTTGAAAGGTTCAGAAGCAGTATGGGCATAATGCAGGAAGATGCCTTCTGTAGAATTTGCTGTGAAGATGCTACCAATGTCACTGAGGAGCAAAAACTGGTAAGTGTGCACAGAAGTGATGGGAAAAAAAGGAAGTGAGAAAATTAGATCTTAAATATGTGGAATATTATCAATACAAACCAGCCAACAATGTCAGTAAGACTAGACTATAGGCACTTGATCTAGGATAAAAGTAGGAAAACTTTAGAAAGCCTTAATACTTTTCATAGCAGATCAAGTACTTGAATTTAGTTTGTGTGTAGAAATTTGCCTTAGCTCTCCAGAGTCTCAATTCTGCCATTCTTAGTTGCCACATCGATGAAATGTGGCAAACAACTGCTTTTCATGTAATCTTCACTCTTTCTTTCATGCTAGGTGCCAGGAGACTAAAATGCAAACAAGGAGTGTTTGATGTATTCCCCCAGGCCCTTTCAAGCCACCTCTTGTGAATAGCTTCCAAAACGCAGCTATAATCCCTGTTTTCAGCTACATATCAGACATCAGGAACAAAGCCTAAGCCATCCTAACTCTGATTTTCTGATAGTCTTCTCTGTCACTATAAAAAAAAGCTTGGCTAGAGTCACTATGAAATACATAGTGAAATTTAGTGTGTGAACTGGTGAAAATAAAATTCCTTTTTTTTTTTTTTGATGGCTTTCTTTATATTCATGTTACCTTTTTAAAATATATTTCACAATCTCCCAGAATTTTTTATTATGCTGTCACTGAACCATAAAACTGGCACTTGTTTTGACACTAGTTAGGATGACCTTTTCATGTTATTGTGTGAAAAAAGTCAACTTTAGCAAAGGCGCATTCTTTCCCATTAAAAATTCTAAAAGGAAACATACAATGGTCTGGGTTGGAAGAGACGTTAAAGATCATTTCATTCCCATCCCCCTTCCATGGGCAGGGATACCTTCCATTAGACCAGGTTGCTCAGAGCCCTGTCAGATCTGGTCTTGTGCACTTCCAGGGATGGAGCACCCACAGCTTCTCCAGGCAATCTGTTCAGTGCCTCATCACTATCACAGGAAAGAATTCCCTTGTGAAATCTAACCTAACCCTGTTCTATTTCAGTTTAAATCTATTGCCACTACATGTGTTATGATTACATGCCCTTGTCAAAAAGTTCCTCTCCAGTTTTCCTGTAGTACCGGAGAGGCAACAGTGAGGTCTCCCTGGAGCCTTCTGTTCTCCAGGCTGAATAGCCCTGACTGTCAGTCTGGCTTCACAGGAGAGGTGCTCCAGCCCTCCGACCATCTTTATGGCCCTCCTCTGGACCTGTTCTAACAAGTCCACGTGCTCCATGCTAGGGCCCCCAGAACGGAATGAAATACTCTAAGTGGAGTTTCATCTGAGCAGAGCAGAGAAGAGAATATTAATTAAATACTAAGTTAAGAAGTTTGTTCTCTGACATTGAGAAAATGGCCAATTGTTTGTAAAGGTGAGATACGTGTAATTCTAAAAGCAGATATTCTGAAGAACTGGTAAAGCTTTCATTTAGAGGAAAGTAAAGTACAGGTTTTCACCAAAGCCAGAAGAAATTTGGTGCTGATTTTAGTGTGAGAAGTAGCAAATCCTTTAATAAACCGAGAGCTCCCTGAGGGAAAACAATTTATGTGAGAAGAAAAAAAACCCAGGAATACTGGACATAGCTGAGAACAGGGGATGGGGAGGAAGGAGTTAAGTTTTCAAAGCACATATTCTGCAAAGCAATTTTATCCCATATTCTCAGGTGCTCTAAAACACAAACATATCACAAGCCTGAGTGAAAATGCACAGTTAGAGCAGAATTCAGTGTGCAGCCTTTGCTACACACACATACAAAACAGATGTAAGTTGCTTTTTGCATCACTGCAATTTCCTATAGTGAAATGTAACCTCTGCCAAGATAAGGGCTGACACACATTTTCATGACCATCAGAAAAGCTTTTGCAAATATATTTTGAGGGCAGCTACTACAGTCACACAAGTTTTATTTCCAGTCATTTAGATCATGTATAGAAAAAACAGGCACACAAAAACACCAAACAGACAACATGAACAAAGGAGTTCCTGCATTTTTTTAGATTTTGTATATATTAGTTACTGAAGATCCTTTGAGAATACTTATGGGACTTAGGCTGGGATCTGATTAGTACCAGCTGTATAAATCTGCTATGTTTAATTACAAATTTTTTCTATTTTGCTGTTTTCTCAGTCTCATTCTCTTGGTTTCCATCATCAGATTTTCCTTGGCTAATGTAAATTGTTATGTACATACATTAGGGGGCTCTTGACAGCTTTAATTTACATGTTTAACTCTTCACCTTTTTTTTTTTTTATTCCCCTATTTTCTCCATGCCGACCTTCTCTCTGAGCTTTACGTGGTCTGGTTTGCAGATGTTGCGTACTGCAGGTCCCCCAGAGCAATGCTCAGGCCCTTGCAGTGCATGGCAGCTCTTCTGCTACAGTCCCCACTTTATTCCTAAGGACTGCAGCAAACACAATAAAATCCCACTTTGCGAATGTAAAACCTGTGGAGAGCTCAGACATAACTCTACCATCTGGGACAAGCTATCTGCTTACAGGCTAGAAGGCAAGAGAGTTCCCTGAGTTCAAAAGGAAGGAGAGAAAATGAAAGCTGGATATCTCTGCGCAGTCAGAAGACAGGTAAAGGATATGTTCTGGAGAGTTCCTGAGGTTTATCATTTTCTATCGGCAGTGCTTTAGCAAATGAAAAGTCAGTGGGATCCCTTTTATTTATCTCAGTGTGTTTAAAGGCTATATTTCAGCCCTTGAATGATACAAACGTACCCTTCAAAGAGTAACCTTCAAAAACAGCACATTAAGTAGAGCTCAAAATTTCTCATAAACATAATGAGACTGCACATTTCTACGTACTTTTAAAGGTAAGATATTTGTCACTTTAAACAAGGGTCCACAAAAGCTGTGCTTTTACTCTAATTTTCCTCTTCCACAGTAGCTCAAATCGAGTATCACTCGTTTTAATAATAATTAATTTTTCCAACATTTCTCCTTGTAACATCTTGCTGAGGGATGCACATTAGTTCTGATTAGGTGTAATACAGATGGTTTAAGCTGTTTAACACTCTATTTCAGAGACTTTGAGGAGACAAAAAAATCTCCCTTTGTTTTCTTATCGTGGTTAGACAACTATTCAGAAAACATTTGAATATTGAAAACTTGTTAAATTTTAAATATGATTATTTTCTCTTTAATGTTGAAGCACATTGCAGAATGTTGAAACTGGTAAAAAGTCTGTGATGGAAGTTTCTAATGGCATCAACGTCATATCTCAGTAAGATGGCCCTCACAAATTAGCAGCAAGTAAATGACAATTATGGTTATCACAGACAACACTCATGCACATCAGTTTCTATTCTACAGAAAAAATATTTCTTTGTATAGGTTTTCCTGCCATGCAAACTGCTCTTGTTTAACCAAGACCTGTGGTGAAGAAACCTTTTCTTTACAAAACAGATTAGATCTATCCCATCCTAAGAAGACAAATTAGAAAGCGTCATTTGATATGTACTTTTATATGTACTTTTCAGAAGATGCAAGTACCAGTGTTTGTAACATGAGAAGACAGACACTGAGTTGAATATAAGTGCTAAGGAATATGATCGTAAAAGTGACAATGAAGGACTGAACACTTTTCATGCAATTCACATCTATATTAATATACCTCCACTGCTGACAGTAGAATCTAGCTCTTTCACAAACAGCTACACAAAGGAGGCGTCACCTCTCCCATGGAGACAGGCTGAGAAATTTGGGGTGGTTCAGCTTGGAGAAAAGCTCCAGAGGAACTACATAGCACCTTCCAGTACCTAAAGGAGGCTACAAGAAATCTGGAGACAGACTTGTAGCTTTTGGTACCTAAAGGGGGTTGCAAGAGTGATGGAGAGGGATGTTTGACAAGGGCATGTGGGGACAGAACAAGGGAGAATGGTTTAAACTGGAAAAAGTATGTTTAGATGAGGTATAAGGAAGCAATTCTTCTTTGCTAGTAGTGGTGAAGCACTGGAACAAGTTGTCCAGAGAAGTTGCCCCATCCCTGGAAATGTTCAAGGCCAGGCTGGATGAGGCTTTTTTGTTTTAGTGGAGCGTGTGCCTGATCATGGCAGGGAAGTGGGAAGTAGATATCTCTAAAGCCCCTTCCAACACAAGACATTCAATGATTTTGTGCAAATGCAGAAAACAGGTATTGGAACTGACGCAGTGGAAAGTAAAAGGATTTTCTCAGCTGCACCTATTTAGTCAATGGCAGAAATAAAAGATTTTGAAGCCTCAGACTGCTGCTGAGTTCAAAAACTAGTCTCCTTGGTATTTTATTCAATATGGCAGAATTTCCTGACCAATTGCGTCATTTGTCTCAATCAAGCACCACTCTGCAAATTTAAATTAAGACCACAGATTTAAAATGTCCTTTGTCGTATAACATGAATCCTGATGCAACAACTCACTCAGCTGACAAAGTAATCTGGTGAGAGTCCTGCTGCGCTACAGCTGCAATGTGACTGCAGGTTAAGAGTTTAGCCCCTGGGGCTAAGTTACCTGCTTTGACCCATGCTGCTTTGCCAGTCAGGCAATCTATAAAGCCTTTTTTTATCTTCTGCATGTGAAATAGAGATAAAAGCAGTCTCTTGCTTTGGAAATATGTTGTGAAGAGAAGCCTGTTGAATGCTATAAGGCACATACCGCCTTAGTGTGTGCACATGCATTCACACCTGCTCTAGACTATTCTGGCAACAAATTCGTAATAGATTACCCTTCCTATTTGCCAAGCTGCTACCTATAATTTTGGAAGAAACTTGCAGAAGTACTCCAACTGACAGAGCTTCAATGACATCAAGCCCCTAAAACTATACTGGCAAACCATCGATAATTTTTTTTTTAAAAGTGGGGGAAAAAGATGATGAAGATTTGCTCTGTTTATATGTATGTGAATTTATTTGTATATGTATGAGAGAGAGGGGATTGAAGGAGAAAGAACACTTTTCTCCATATATGTTCTACAAAGAAAAAACAAAACAAATCAAAACCTTTGAGCAAACAACAAATAAAATCTTCCGAAACTGCACAGCAGAAGAAATGAGGAAATTCATTCCAATCCTGTGTTATTCCCTCTGCATCCAGTAACCTTTTTTAGAAAAGAACATTTTTCTTACGGCCTTTATATTATTTTTCTGAATTATGTCTTAGCCTAGAAAAGCAGCAGAATTCCTTATATGAGAATTACATTTAGAGGTCGTGTTTGAAAAGCTCTTCCAGTCTCATTTATTTATAATGATTTTGGAAGATCTAGAAATCATTGCCTTTTATTCTTATTGAACGCCATAAACTTGCAGAGGAATCTAGCAGAATTTATGACATCAGGCAACTACACTCCCAACTAGTTTAGAAGACTGTTGCAAAAAGTTGTGGTTTGAAATGGGCTTGTACATACTCACATATGCAGGGGAAGGAATAATTTAAGGATATTAACTTCTATGCTCACTTGCACAAATATTTTGAATGCACATGTACCACATAGAAACTTGACCCATTCATACCATTCTATTACTAACAGGAAGTGGTGCTGACAGATTCAGAGAAGTTATGCCCTTTTGGCTGTGCTTTACATTAAAAAAACCCCACCAAGTTCCCTAATTGTTTGGAGCAGAGAGTCCCATTCGGATTTGAAAAAGAGTCTTACAGAGCTAGGTAATTGAAACTAATTATTTATAATTCAGACTGCATAGGATCATTCCTAAATTCCTATTAATGACTTTTTAACACTGAAAATTGCAGTCTCTACCTACTCACATTTGCTGCTCGTAGAAGTATATGTTACTAGGATAAGATAAAGCTTCAGTGCAATGACTAAAGGATTTTAAGTCAAATACAGTCAAATGTCCCCACAGATTTTCTTTCAGATCAACATTTGACATGGATCTGAAGAGATCATACAGTGTTGATGATTCCCTTTAAGTACATCATTTACTAAAATACACCCCATTGGTCTTTCCAACTATTTCCAGTTGTGGAAAAATTTATTTCTCCATAATTAAAAAGTACACTCTAAAAAGCCATATATTTAAAAGTCAAGCTTACTGTAGAAATTACTTAGTCCTATGAGGTACTCCCCTGTGGGGCTAATTCCTTAGCTTAAACTGCATTTTGTATTCTTCTTCTGAAATGTGTCTTGCTTCCTATCCAAATATGAATTATATGCATTTCTCAATCTTCATTATGGTACACATTCTCCAAGTTTGTGCTTTTAGCTCAACAAGACTGTTTTTATGGCCCATAGTCATCTGTGCAGGTCTACTGCTCAACATAATAGGATCCTGAAGGAAGTTCAAAGACGAGCTGCAGCTCCTGCAGAAGGCCATGGCTTGATTTGATGCAGACTGCTGGTTTGAAAACAAGCCAGGGAAGACACTAAGTCAGAATAACAATTTAATAGGAAAATTAAAAATAAAGGCAGAAAACACTGGTTTGAATTGACAGAGTCAGGGTACAACCTGACACCCTGTCGGTCAGGGTGTTGGTAGCAGTCCGATTAGACAGCTGCAGTCCTCCTGGAATGATGGCTCTGTTGAAGCAGTGGTCCTGTAGAAAGAGTCTGGTCTTCACCTGAAGGTTGAGAGGTAGCTCTCGTCCTCTGGAAATCCAGTGGAAAAGGCTGCCTGTGGTGTTCGAAATCTTGGCTTATATCTAGGATGGGATGCTTGGTTTTCCCCTCTGGGCAGAGCATCTCACAATGGGATGATGTAATTTTGTCAGTCAGGCAGTGAGACTAGATGGCCCATTAGCAGAAGATAGTCCGGAGGGAGTTTATCTGTGAGCCATGGGGCAAGGCCCTGATGGGCCATTAACAGAAGATGGTCTGGAGGGAGGAGGCAAGGAACACCACCCCACCTGATTTCAACAGTTCATGGAGATGGTAATAGAATACACTGCAACCCAGGACACAGACCTCTGCTGATACGCTGCATATCTTCTGATTTTGTCATTAAGAATACGTATTTCTCACCAAAATTCACAAAGACTTTCTTAAGAATGATCAATAGAATCATCTTTTATATACCAAATAAAAAACAAAAGAAAATAACACAGGACAAATTTTGAAATAGGATAAACATGGGTTTTCACACTTAAACAAGACTTACCTGATACACAAATAGAGATGGAAAAAAAAGCCTCTAGACAAATGTTTGTGGAAAAGAATCTAAAAGTTATGCTACATTACAAATGTAATAGCAATTAAAAAATATTTGATATAATGAAAAAACCCAGCAATCAATGTGGTTCACATAAACTAGAATACAGCTTTTAATGGAAATAACAGACGTTTACACTTTCCTCAAGTATGGGGAAATATATTTGGAAGACTTAAATTCCTATATCAAATTTTGGGCATAGAATCACTGGAGAACATGCTTAGAAGAGAAAGTATACAAGTCTAGAAGAGAGAAGCTTGGGGAAGATTTAAAAACAGACTTACTTAGGTAACTAGAAGAAGGAAAAGCAGTATTAAAACTTCTAAGTGTATATACAGTAGCTGTGTAAAAAATAGGGAATAGCAATCTGCTCTCGACATTGAGGGAACAGGAAGTATCATCCAACATGATCCTAGTAATTTCTAGATGAGTCCAGTTTATGTGGATAGATAAGTCACCAGTAACACAAGAATCTGTGCATCAAGCTCCCTTGCACAACTTTAACTTTGCCCTGAGGCCAGCTTTCTGAAAAGAGCTAGTCTTAGAACCTGGACATTCCAAAGGACTCATTTCAGACTAGGAAAACCAAATACATTACAGAATAAGCACACTGTTACTGTATAGAGATAGCCCCACAGGTCTTCTTTCAACACCAAAAAATTATTTTTTCTTCCCAAAATGCAATCTCCCTCAAGCAATATTTGAGTTAAAAAAAAAAAGGGGGGGGAGGGGGCATTTTCTTATTTGACAGAATTTGAAGCTGCTGTATTCACTGTTTGGGATTTTTTTAAGCACAGCAGTTCATTTGCATAATAATTACAAGGTTTAACAGTAGCATTAATGGCCGAAAGACATACATTCCAGTTAAACTAATGACAGAATTACATTACCCATTTTAATGCAATTTAAAAATGAAAGCTCTTCAATTCTAAAATGTCATACAGATCCCCAAAGCTCAGCAATATTTGTGTTTTAAGAAGGTAAAACCTCTTCCCCAGTCCACTGTGAAAGCTCTGCTCTTTAGTGACTTTCAAAACCCTATTCATAAATACTGATTAGGTACTATTTCACCATAGGGTGCAGCATTATTAGCAGAGCTCCCTACCCAGGGCGAAAATGGAAATGTTAGTACAGTAAATCAGGCCAAATGTCCTGGTAATTCTATACATGAAAGATCATCTTTAATAAACAGATGTTAACTTGGGACTCAGCTCATTTTATTTTTAGTATGCAAGTGTCAAATGCCACGGACTGATTTAAGGTGGAAAAGCTATGGGCAATAATAATAATATGATTGCATTTAAAGGGAAAAAAGCTTGGAGGCACAGACCTTTTGGAGTGCAGCTGGCTGACAAAACTGCAAAGGTACTGGATCCAAGAGACAATTTATTCTGCTAAATAACAGGTCACATATGTTACCTGCCACCTTCCTGAAATTGCCACAAATTAACCACTTTTACAGCTTGTTATGAAAGGCTTCTGTACACCTGCAGAGTTCTTTGGCTGCTCTTTGTACTAGCGACTCATAATACCTGCTTTAGCATAAACTGCATTAAATGCATGAGGACTTTTGTTTCAATTGTAGAATCATTACAGAAGCAGTGTAGTAACTAGGGACTTAATTAGCCACCGGCCACAATTTATTCTTTGTATAATCATTAAACGCACAATTAACTGTTCTCTCCATTTCATTCTTAAATGCAGTATTTCATAAAAAAAATCCCCAAAAACAACACAAACCCACAATATCACCCACAATATTTGGGAGCAACTACACTAACAGACCAATTTCCCTGCCTCCATGATATCTCCGCCTCAGGCAAACACTTCAGCTTCCCTCTGTTCCTTGAGCTATGAAGGATTCTTGAATTTTTTGCCATGCTGGAGCCTATAGTGTCCTTAGAGGTCACTAGAGGGAGGTCAACATCACTTCGCAGCAGGTGGCTTTCTACCCAGAGATGCGCAGGAAACAATTAATTACTACCTCTTTCCTTTCTGATGAGTAACTTTTAAACAATGGCACTTCCACTGCTGGTAAACAGGTGTTACAGCATTGTTTCCAACAATATCAATGAAACCTGCAGGAAACACAAAATGAGGCTAGAAAATTGATTATTATTTCAGTTGCAGATTCATACCGCATGGTATCATTTACCCTCCATGGGTCCAGGGACATACGTTCTATTGGCAGTAGGAAAATAATTTAAGTCTTCAGTGTGGCTGCCTGCACCTTTCCATTCTTGGACTTCATAAAAGTTGTCTCCCTTATTTGTAAGCATTATGCATCATGCAGTAGGATCGGAAAAACAAACAAGTTTTGATTTCCCTGAAAAATCTCTCCTTTAGCCAAATCCATCTCTGATTTCAGGGGAGAAGTTAGTCTGCCTGTATTTCATCATGCTCAAGTTCCCAGGCTCTACTTTTACACAATTTCTTGGCAGAAATCAACACTTTGCTACCTTGGAGACTGCATTAAAGAAAAAACCCTCCCTTTTCTAGTGAAAATTGAAACTTATGTGTGATCCCAAATGAGAATCTTTGGACCATGGAGTACTGCAAATCCTTGCTTCACACATGAAGCCACTTCAGTAATAATACAAGTTCTAACAGAGCTATGGACGTCCCTGAAGTTAAGCATGAGAAGGTTGGTGCCAGACCTGCAACCAACATGCCTAACACTGAAAACAGCACAAAGGAAAAACGTGCCAAAGATTTGTTCTTAGCTTGGCAAAGAGATTGCTTTTGTAACTTAAGGTGTTATCAACACTAGCAAGTGTCTCATTTCAACTCTCCAGAGAAATGGAGCAGGAAAGCAGCCTTCAAGAGAATCAAGAAATGAAACTGGTGTGGCAAAAGCTCACTAAACATTACCAATTATGACAGATCATTCAATTTCTTCCAGGAATTTCATAGCATTTTGTTGTTGAGAAAATCAAATACATTGCATTTCACTGCTCTGGGACTTTTAGGATTTCCAGTGCAGAATGCAGGAATTTCTACAGAGTGGTAAACAGAGAAGGCTTTCTATGGAAAATTCTTTTTCTCCTGTGTATTCTCTACATTCCTGACATCATGAGTCTCAGTTTGTCAGAATAAATTTTGTTTCCTTTCTGAATGACACAAAAGCTAAAAGGACATTTTCCCCTAAATATGAGGGTTTTTTGTGTGTGTCACGTGAAATTCCCTGATATCACAACAGAATCAGTAATATAGCTCTTCAACTGGAGGAAGACAACTGCAGTCGCTCCAATTATCTCAGTTCAATTATGCTATTTTTATTTATGGTTCAAAACAGGCTGTGATGGTGCAGAAAGAAAAAATCCTCCCTCTTGTTTACAGACCTTCTCTCCAGTGTTCCTATCACAGTCTATAACTCCAATGCTTTAATTTATACCAGCTCTATTTTCAAGAAGAATTGTCTCCTCTCCTCCTATCTATAATACACTCACCACATAAATCATATAAATCATGAAAGAAGGTAGGGAGAGGATGGGAAAAATAGTTACTATCAGGAGAGAAATGAAATGCTTTGACTGAGTTTACCAGTGTGTTGCTTAAAATATGTGGCTTAGCACTGGAGTCAGCACCTTGCTGGTTTTGCACCAACTTGGGAAATCTCATCCTAAAGATGAGCTTATTGAAACCATATTGCAGTGTTACAAAATAGACAAATAACACTGTAAAACAATACTCAGAGCACAAAAGCTACCCTATATAACTAGAATATGTTGACTGGTCCTTTAAAAATTTGTAACAACATTTAATTCCTTTCTTCTTTCTGCCTATGGAGGAGAACAGATTAATTAGTGATTTAGGTACCACCCACAGGTGCATCTTTATTTCTCCTGATTTCTAGTGTCAACACCAGATAAGTGAGGTGGAAATTGCTTTGAAGATTGCAGTCATGTTCCCTGATGGTGTGTATAACAAATGCACAATCATACGTATAAATGGGAGTCACAGTTTACTGCAAAAAATAGTCTCTTGACAGAACTTAATCATGACAATGCAGCAATCTAGGGAGGCTATGAAAGTTAGTCAAGCCTGTTAGAATAAAGACTTAGAATAAGACTTCAGAACACTTAGAAAACAAAAATAAATCCTTACTTTTCATAATACTGAAATACAGCTTGTCTCATTTTAGCACAAGTTTATTTTGCTTACTGTTATTCCCATTGTAACATAATGATCTTCTACAAAAAATTTTTAATATAATTTCTTCCTATGCTTCATAATAAAGGATTAATTCTTGGATGCTTGATACCACTTCAAATTTCACAGGGCAGACAGCAACAACCTTGGCATTGCTTTTACTGGCATTTGGGTAAATTAACTACATAATGAGTCCTTGGTTGTCCTTAACCAAAACTTTGCTGGACAGGTTCATTTACAATGCTCAAACAGAATGACCTTCCAGTCTGGCTTAGAGGCCCCTAGATTGCTATAAATGTGACCTGACATTTCCTTATGGGTCAGAAATTAGATTATAGCAAAGAATACAATAACATAATTCTATTTCAGGGCCTAAGTGAAAGTGATGGTCGAACAGATTAAGATGTAAAATTCCTTTGTAAAATTAAATTATTTATAATATGATGCATACTCCTTGTTTTATCTGTCATTTAATACAATTATTTCATACAGTATAGCAGCTGTATTCATTGGTGCTGCTGATAAAACAAAAATAGTATCATTGCAAAGAAGGGGGTCAAGAACTTTGGAGGGCAGTTATTCTGACTTCTAAAGTTTCATCTTTAAAATAAAAACATTTGCAAATTTTTCCGGTTTTTATAATGGTATTTGGCCATTAAGCAGTTTTTTCACCTATAATGCTAGTCAAAATCACTCAACTTTTACAATCTTTTAACAGTATTGATATTTTAAATTACTACATGTTATCATGCTCTCCTCAGATTGTCAGCTGCTTTACCTCAGTCTCTAATACCTTACAATTTTTTGTAAGGTCCCAAAGAGACTAGGTGCTATTGTTTAAAAGTCTAAACACTTCATAAGTAACTGTCATTCAGTAGTTAAAATACCTAAATGTCATCAATTAAGTTAGTGAATCCGTATGATCAAAATCAGAAGTAGTTGCAGGTACACTTTTAAAATTCTTTGATTTTTTAGTGTAATGCTTAGGATTCTTATAATAGTATTACTTTCAGGTAATTTCTTCAACTACTCAATTCTCCTGGAAAGTTCTACTGATCAGACCATATACTTGAAATGTATGGTGAGATTATAACAACTAATTCACCAAAATTAATGCTATTTATAATGGAAAGGTTCAATTTCAACCTTCAGTTATACAGTGCTAATTTAGCGTTCATGTTTCTCTTCGTGATGTGTGATGTTTGAGCTGTTGCAAAGCTTCTTTACAAGAAAGTAGAAGCAAAAAAAAAAAAAGTTAATCAAGAGGAAATCGTATGGATTTCCAGAAACTCACATTTTATTCTGCCAATTCAATATGAAAACAGAGAAAAGTCTGACTACTGTATTCTGCTTAATGGCTCTGCTGTGTAGGTCTCTTAGTGGAGCAATGCACACACACAAACAACAAAAAAGAACAAGAAACATAAATCTTGTAAATGTTGTGAAATAAGGCACTAAAACAGGCCAACTTTTATCAGCCCAGCAGTGCTTAGTAATTAAGGCACTATCCACAAAACATTTCTGCAATTCCAGAAATAAACTCATCCAAGAAAATGAAGTTTCTCTCTTCCACATCCTGGAATATTTTGAACTTAAAATTATTTATTTCATGGAGCACCTCTGCATTGTAATTCTGGCCCAGATACTGCCTTTCTTTATACTGTTTTAATTAAATGGGCAAATAGCTTACAGTATCAAACTCTGAAAAAGAAGAATTCTGACCAATGTTTGTTTAATCTCAGCTAGGCACATAAAACT
Organism: Edolisoma coerulescens; assembly: GCA_013397115.1. Lineage (NCBI taxonomy): Eukaryota > Metazoa > Chordata > Aves > Passeriformes > Campephagidae > Edolisoma > Edolisoma coerulescens. The sequence continues at coordinate 139,362 of VWZW01002521.1, read as the reverse complement.
CTGTGTTCTGATCTAAAATGTTACGTCTGTATTTGATCAACACTTCTGCCAAGACCTTGTAGTAACTCTGTAAATATTATCTATCTTTGTGTAATGATTTTTCAAAAGAAATTTTTTCTAGTGTTAGCACAAGTTTCGTGCCCTTCTAAGCTACTGCCAAATTATATTTTTCCATCAGTCTTTGATCTACCAAACCTCTAATTTTCTTAAGATTGTACTTAATAAATTGTCCAGGGTGGCAGATTTTCTCAGTAGGGGTTCAGAGTTTTCAAATTCATTAAAAGATGCTCCTGTCCATATCATGATCAAACTAAACTTCTCTTGATCCCCGCTTCATACTGTTGTGGCATGAGACTGAATCTTCCTGCGTGGCACCAAACACTGAGTTGCAAAACCTCTGCATTTTGTAGGAACTGCTCAGAAAACTTTCCATAACATACCAGAGATTCCCAAGGCCAGCTGTGAAGTATACTATTACAAGCAAAACACCAAAGGACCATTTGAAGATGGGAAATTATATTATTTATCACCGTGACTTAGAATCTTAAGACACTTGAGATTAGGTCCTTAGTCTACCCAGACAAGTTAATACTGTTGTAGGTTAGTAGCTCACCTGTGTACATACAACATGTTTGTGAGGTCACAGAGCACTAAACACATTTCTCTTCTTTTATTCTAGTTGTAAAACACTGACTGTAATGTGCCTTCAGTGTCACGTTGCTCAGAAAGGTGAAGGCAACACTGAAAAATACAGATCCTTCACTTATTGTTCCACAATCCATCCCCCACCAAAAAAAAACTCCTCACACATAGAAATAGTACTGAACTGCCTAGCAGCAGAGTGACATTGTTATTTCATGGTCAACAAGCTCTGCATCTCAACAAATGTCTTTCACAAAGCTGTCTGTCGTCTTGAGCTCAGACTTCAAATTCCTTCTGTTGATATCAGACCTCATTAGCCTGATCTGAACATAGCACAAGTATGATTTTGGGAAGAGCTTTTGGAATATTATTAAGTGCATAAAAATCATTCAGTTGTTTAGATGAAGCTTTCATAAGTAAACCTGCATCACTTGTCCCTAAAATAACAGCATTTAGCCATCTGTGCAACTAGAAGGTTTCTTAACGACTTCATAATACCCCAAAAGAGGTTATTTTTCTTTTCCAAGGAAAATCAGGTCAAATACATGAAAATCAAAAANCTAAAGAAACAAAAAAAACTGCCCAGGAACTTCTTCTATCATAACTCTATTGTATTTCAGTAAGTGGTTCTCACAGAAGAGATTTGGCCAAGAGGAAAAGAAAGTGAAAAATATCCTTGACTTCCATTTCAATATTTTCAAATTAGTAGGATATCTCAGTTACAACGCATCTAAATTACATTTTTGAGGAGAACCTGAAGTAGGTGAAAGCAACTTAATTAAAACTGTATTTTAATAGTGAACAGAAATGCAGGAAGTGCATTCCTGGAGCAAATTATCACATTGCCCTATCTCCATTTCAGCTGCATATTCAAAGACAGCACCAGGCCAGACAATTAATAAGGCACTAGAACATCTAAGGAGTGCTGGTAGAATATAGAGTCCCTGGACTAGTGGTTTTTTTTTCTTTATTCTCCTTTTCATCCAATCAGCAGGAAACTGTAGAGATTTTACAGTTATATTCATTACCTGCTTCATACATACCTGTATTTTGGTTCTTTCTAACAATAGATAACCTATTTTGTGAGGGTAATTACAACTGAAATGAGAAAAAAACTATTCTACCAAAGCAGGTTCATCTTCAGCAGATGTACATGAATACTCAGTTTTTGGAAAGAGATACACAATCGCTTATGAAGATTGTTGCTCCTGCTGGAAAGCTGAACCTCTGAATCAAACCATCAAGCACTGCATTTTTTAAAATTAAAGCCAGCATTGATTTTAGCTCACTTTGCAAAGAAAATCCCAGCATTACGTACACAATTTTGTTTTGATTTAATTGTTGTTATGCCACTGCTGCTCTAAGTGACAACAATTTACAGAAGTAACCCAGGGCACTAATCCCTGTCACCACGCATCCAGTACCAGAAGGGGACAAGCAGCCCTCAAAGTCCTCAAGGAGACCAAATGACACTATCAGAGTCAAGATGATGTAGTTATGCTAAACCAGTGCCAGATAACAGTAGAAAGGCAGTAATAACCCCTGTGGATAAAAAGGTGCATAGAAGCCATCACCGCACAGCACGGGACAGGCTGTAACAAGACAATTCATGCTAAGTGAAAACAGTTGATTTTTCACAGGCCCAACAAAATGAGAATGAGGAGATTGTGGCATTTCCATGTGTAATTTTTTCTCATATGCAGATGGAAGTAGTTGCAATGTGACTGTGTTCTCTGATACTGGTTGGAGCTCTGCTGCAAGGATTCAGTTCTTTAGCAGAAGTTTATTTGGGGTGGTGGAACACAGTGTTTGTAGGTTTTTTGCTTAACCTTCTTAAAACCTTGCTGTTGAAACTATTAAATGAAACTATCCAATCTCTCAAAATACCCCATTTCAAAGATATAATGTATTGAACTTCAAAGGTTTTTATGTATGTCTGTAATCAAACTAAGTAATGACATTGTACACAGTTTTCCATTCTGATTGAAATTACCACAAAATTTAAAAAATGGGTTTAGTACTAAAGCTGTGGGCTGCTCCACGTTTTAGTGCAGGCTGTCATTTGTAAGGGCTAAATAGTCACTAGCACAGAGACAGAATAATAATTAAATTAGATTGCCTTCTTACACTATAACAGAAAAGAAAAAGCCATAGCATCATTCTGCTTCTTCTCTTTATCTTAGCAAAGGTCAATTTCAACTCATTTTCATGGTTTTCTTTTTACTTTAGGTCAATAGACTCATGGATTTAAAACAAAGCCAGAGCAGTTAATTAACATATGTTGATTGAATAAAAAGTTACTGAAAACATCCTTGGTGAATAACCAATACAATTCTGCAGAATATGGTGCTTATAAGACTCATATTAAACAAATAAGAATTCTTGCTAGAAATGTGAAATTATAATTTAATAAGTAAAGTGGCTAGCTTAAAATTTTTAATTATTTAGATTCAAAGAATTTTGTAAAGGGGAAGTTTTACAATGAGTAGTCTCATACAAATGCATCTTGATGATATATAAAAAGCACATTGTTTAGATTACACATGGTAGTTGAACTCTAATGACAAGAGATAGAATGAATACAAACAGGTCTTTTTGTAAGGTAATTAATATAAGTACCCGAAAGAAAAAATTTCTACATGCTAATAAGGATAGAAAAAGGCAAAAACAATAGTAAGATTTTGCAGTTGCTGCCTCAGACCAGTGTGTACAATTTACAAAATGCTATTGGGAAAAGAAAATTCAAAAGTCCAAGGTATTGAAGTTATTTTATATGAACTAGTGTGTATGTAATCAGAAATCTAAAAAATTCATCGTAGATTTTAGTCACCTCCTTTCAAAACTCTTTCAAAATATTGACTGAAATTACCACTAAACATTTAAAAATGTTAAGAAACATAGTAAATACTTATAAAGTATTAAAAATAGACCAAGTTTTAGTCCATTGCAAAAGAATTTAATTCTAAACTTAACACTGATGGAAACTTCTTTAGATCATGTTTTGTGTTAGGAAAAGATTCTGTCTGGTCTCAGACACCCATTCTTCAGCTCTGATTTGGTGCCAAGGTAAGGTGCAAATGTTAAGGATAAAAGAATATTTTACCTCCTTAGGCTAATACTCCCCTGAGTCTCCTTGCCAGCAGGTACATCTGTATTTATAGTTTTACAAGCTCCTTTTCTTTTCACTGCACCAATTCCATGGAAAACCACTGCTGCTGCGACAAACTGCCTGCCATTGTGAGTGGATGCACGGTACCGATCTGCTGGCAGGGGTTAAAGCACAACAGATTCAAAGTCTCTCTTCAGAAATTAACACCAAGTCGCTGAATGATTGCTCACAGGCAGCACAAATCCTCTGTTGTGGTTTAACTCAGTTTCCTGACAGGAAGAGCTGAACTAAAACTTTATTGCAAAACAGGGAAAGAATACCCTGTAAGTATCCTGGTAAATTCCTTATGACACCCTAAATACTTGGTGGTCCCTTCTTCCGACATATGTAACATTCTTATCAAAAGCAAATTATCTTTACATAACTGAAATTACATGCATGTGACTGTCAGTGGCAAGTATTGCAAGGAGGGAAAGAAAGGTGTCAAGTCAAGCTGAACTACTTTTTTAATAGATTTGTAGAAGTAAATTAACAATGAGTCAAAAAACGTCTGAGTTAAGAGACACAGTAAAGACGTTTTAAAAATCCTGCCTAATCCTCCCCTCATTTATTTTTTTAGTCTGGTATGTGGCAATAGCAAGAGGAAAATAGTTTCCTTGTTTTAAATTGAGCAATATACATAATCAGGAGAAGTAATGTTAAGGGAAGAAAACTGTGTGTTTTACCTGACACTCTGGCTGAGTGTGAGGAAAACAAGCTGCTTGTAGACAAAACCTTTCCCAAAATTAGGTACTATTAAAACCAGGAAACAGAGACTGCAGCTACATAGGTGCTTACGTGAATTTGGCCTGAAGAACTGCACACCCACCTCCACTTGAAGCGTGAATTCCCTTCCACCTGCGAAGCCCAGTGCTTCCCCAGTTCTGATACACCTCTCCTCTCCAGCAGCCTTTTGCTCCTGCTCACTGCCTTGCCTTTCTGTTTGACAGCTATCTCTGGCTGTATTGCAAGTCACAAAACAGCAGCAGCATTTAAGTAATTTTTAATCCTGGTATTTTGGATCATTAATACAAGTCTCTGTGGACACACTGTTTAGAACAAGTGTTTCAGCAACATATTTACAAGATGCTTACATTTTTTTCAGCTAAAACTGTCTCCCCTGCTCTGTTTCCTGCCTCAAAGGAACTATCACTCAGACAAGAGTTCATCTTTTGCATACAAATTATTAACAAGATGTAGTGGCATTAGGCAGACCATTTGCCAAGTAATTAAATAACCTACCTCAGAAAACATGGGGAAAAATAAAGTGAGAGTTTCCAGATGGTACAAATTTTTACTTTAGTCATTAAAATTAAACGGCAAATTAGGAATATGTGTGCATGTGAAGTTAGTATATTAATTTAAATTACTAGTCAGATGTAATTTAGCCAGGATACACTGAAAATCTCATCTTGTATTTCTTTAAAACCAAGATGAGTGTCACTAGCACTAAAACCTCTTTCTCGGAAGAGGTGCTCTGCATAAGTCTCCTCTAGCAAGGACAGTCAGTCTGACTGAAAAACACAAAGTTGGGAGAAAATTTTCCTTTTTTCTGAAATCCAAACCACTTTTACAGCTTCCAAATCAGACACTGTGTAAGTCTCAGATGTCAAAATCATTAGCCACCTTGGAAATCTAGATAAAGGAAAGAAATCATTAAGGATGACTTTAATATTTTTTGCTGGGGTTGTCTTTAACTCTACTGTGAAACTGAGATATAAGTATGTTGCCTTTAAAAAAAGACTGCAACAGACCCCAGAAGGGTGTATTTTCCCATGTGCTTAGCTGTATTCTTACCCTAATGGAAGATCCTCAAACAGTAAGAAATTGCATTAAGTCTCTGTGTGATTGGTGAATTTATTTTCAGAAGGATTTAGCTTCCATATAGGCTCTCAAATAAACAGGCCAGACTTTCAAAAGCATTTAAGTGTCTTCCTTCTTTGAGCTGCCACAGGCACTTCTGTGCTGGAAATGCCACGATAACACAGCTGAGACTGACTCCTGCTCTGCAGCCACAGGAACACCTGGGAAGCACATCCAGGGCAATCTCATTGGTTACCCTGTAAATGAGTTCCTGGCATGTCCTGTTTATCGGGGTACAACTGAAGGTGTGCATAGAGCAGCTTATTCTCGCATAGCACAGCCGCATGGAAATATCCTGTACACTGTGTCCAGGAGCTGTCCTGTGGCCGCTGCAAAGCAAATTCATGGATATGAAGGTTTCCCAGAAAAGAGGAACCGTGTGTGCTACACAGGTGAGCAGATAATACGGGCAGGGTGTCCTAAGGCTGAGTCTGAGATCCTTAAAGGCAACATGCCTGAGAAAATTCCCAGGTGTCTTGAGAGCACCGAGCTTCCTGCAGTCCCTGAAGAGGCAAATGTAAGTAGACAACTCTTGTGTGATACTGAGGTGCTTGCCTTTTCCTTGCTGAGCAAAGTCAGTTCCCTGATCTCCATAAAATATTCTGTATGTTTCATTTTCTAATCTCTAAATCTGTCATCACTGTAGCCCCTAACACTAGGCATCATCATGTTCAGCAATAGTCATGGAAAGCTTATTACTGCTTTGTTTGTTTATTAGTGTCTAAAACTGCGTGGTAAAGGAAACACATTTCCAAAGTCCCCTGTTCCACTTTTTCATTTTCAAATACTGCAGGAAAAGTATTTATTGTGCAATTCCTCTCAAAAGGCACAACCTGCTTTAGTGACAGGGACCTTTTAGTAGATTTTCTGTGCTCCCAGACCTGAAAACCTAACTACTCTGTCAGTATTCATACTAGGGATTACTTTTAAAAGTCTTGTTTGTGCAGATTTAAATGTACCTTGGATTTAATTTAAGTCAGTAACACCAAAATGTCTAGTGCGTTCTTTTTTACAAAGTATTGCATGTTCACGTTATGCTTTGAGAGGCAGCATATCTGGTAGATATGATTACTGAACCAGAACCTAGAAATCTAGGTATTATCCTAGCTCTGCCATGATTTACTATGCTATTCTTGAACCATCCCTTTCTCCTCCCAAACTTCTGTTTCCTTCCTTTTTTTTTTTGGTTGTACTTATTTAGAATACAGTATCTCACACGGCAAACACCCTCTCCCTTGTGCCCTTAGCAGAAGGATTTATGACCTGAAGTGCAACATCTAAATACAGATTGTTTAAACTGTACTGATGCTGATGCAAACAAGAAACATTAACATAAATGTTTCCTTTTTACCGAAAGCAAGTGTAGTATTTCTTGCTTATTCCAGTAATGTTAATTATTGCTGAATGTAGTCAAGAGTACAAGCAGAATATGCTTTTCATTTGCATACCAGCAAAGCAGTTCTTTGGTTTGAAGCCATCTGTTTTTGTGTTCCAGATGTGATTCCCCAGAGCAGGTCACAGGCAATTCTCCTTCATCCAACGAACAAAAAAACCAGATTATAAATCTGGGAAAACAAGAGTAGCCTTTTGTTATTGTAGGTATTAGTGTTTTAGTTTGGATTTGGGATACTTTTTATTCATTGCTTATACTGCAAAATGTTCTAGAACATCCTTCCTTGGGCAATTTACTTATAACATATGTTTGTTAATGGAAACTTGACTCTTATTAAAAAAAAAAAAAAGTTCCAAGCCAAAACTAAAAACATGTTCTTTCACCCTGCAGGCAAAAAGTATTCTATTCTTGACTTCCAAAACAGTGATGGCATCTGGAAAATCCCTTTGAGAAAAATGCACTAGTCTAACTTCAAAAAGGAGGAGCTGAGGTGTTGTATAGACCCACACCACCTGTCCTCTCTGCTCACAGCAGCTGAGGCACCAGCACCAACTGGAAGATAAATCAACTTGCACTGACCTGTCCTTTGGACAGCTCAGCTGTACCTGCAGTACTACACAGGCACTGCAGTGCAGGTATAACCTTGTTTATAACACTTTAATATCTCCACTGAATGTTCCACTTGTGCTTTAAATATAACTTTGTGCAAATTGAATAAATTATTCAGACTTGGTCTGTTATAGAAAACTGACCTGTTTTACGGACATGTTTAGAAAGAGATTATTGTCTTAGTGTGGACACTTTATACCACCACAAAGGTGCCTGTACAGGAAGGATAATACACGACACAAATATAAATCAGTTTTAAGTGGCTATAAGTGCCCTTATTTCCCAAGCTGGGGGAACTTTATAGTTTTCAAATAATAATTTCCTATTGGCTTAAAACTGTAATAAAAAGGCCAGATTTACTGATTCTAACTAACTGGCAAAAAACCTTCAAACCCTGCAAAGCATTAAAAAACTTCCCAAAACCACAAAACTTAAAAGAAAAAACCCAATGCTGCATTCTTCTCTATTATTTTAAAAGAAGAATTACTGTGAGAATTTACACTAGCTCTATTCAATATACTTTTTTATAAGAATGAATATAAACTGCTCTAAAATTTCTCTCATATACAAAGGTTTCCCTCCTGGGATAAGAAATCCATTTTCCTTTCACCCTATTAGCTATTACCACTTTTCCCAGCTTTCTAAGAAGATTAAAAAAAAAAAAAAAAAAAAAGACGGTATAAGTCTCTTTCACTCTTCTCAAGTATTTGTCTGGAAAACAACACAAAAGAGGACATTATATGCAAGTTTATTTGTTCTCTCTGTATTTTCAGCCAAGGAGTAGGCCCAATTTTGAATAATTTCAAGCAAGAATGCTTAAATTCAAGAACATATAATCCTAGACACCAGATACTTGTTTTACACTCTTTGACCCTAGTGTCCACATAAGTGCATTGCAAGCTCACATACACAGGCATTTGAGTAAATCCCAGTTAGCTCAGATTAAATCTAGGAAGTGGATGTGACAAGTGAACAGGAATACTGAT
>VWZW01002521.1:103453-130714 GCA_013397115.1 Edolisoma coerulescens | reverse complement strand
TCCTGATCCTGCTTACTACTGTAGTTACGTCCTTCTTCAGCAACCCAGCCAGGCTCTGCTCTGTCCCACGCCCTTCATGACTGTCATGACCAAGGATTGCTGCAGAGCATTGGGTTTCAACTCAGCCTGCTCAGCACACGGTGAAACTTACCTTGCCAGCTACGCAAAGGCTACACAAAAGCCTAAAGAAGCTGCGGGAATCCACACAGTCTTTAGTAATCCTCAGGCTCACACTGCTTTCATTTCCCTGGGACCTGGCCCTCGCTCTCTCGGACCAACAGCGCTGAGCTGGTGGCGGCCGCTGCGCGCTCGGCGGGGCGGGTCCGTGCGGCCCAGCCTGACCCCCGCAGCCCCGCCGCGCTTCACCGGCCGTGACGGGAACTGCCCTGCTCCCCACAGCGCCAGCGTGCCGGCCCCTGCGCGCCTCCATCCCCGGCTCCGCTGCTGCACGCTCGAGGGGTTTGTGAACAGCCTTATGGAACACAGCCCCTGGCTTGCACCAGCTCTTCTCCCTTGCCTTTTTGTTCATATTGGCCTCGCCTAAGCTTTGCTAGAGTGCTAATGTTTGCATAATATGCTGCTTCTCCTGCTGATTTGTGATGAAAATGCAGGTTGCCACCCTCCATCTCAAGCGAGGCAGTGACTGAGTCATTGGTCCCAAACCACTAATGCTAGTATCTATCCTTGACAAAGGCACTTGTGTCATTAGCCTCACACAAGGTTACAAAATGTAAAAATATCTACGGTCTTGTGACTTAGATGTTCTGCAGTTTAAAAACAAAGATCAGAAATATCAAAACCTTGAGCTTACAGAAAAACAGAGCACACTGTTACACCTTTATTCAGGATGATATTGACATTGCCGGAATGCCTCAAGATCCTACCAATCTACAGACTTATAAAGCAAATCAGGATTAGAAAGTCCTGTGCGTATGCAGAGCTGTTCATTTAACACTGCATCAGAAAACATTTAGAAAACGAATGTCAGATCTTTAGGGAGGTAAAAACTGTAAAATTTTCTTCACCTTTCAGAAAAAAAAAAATCACATACTTCTGAAGATTTTATCTTCCTTTCTCTCCTAAACTCCTGTGTTTCAATTTATGCTCTTAAACAATGCAATCTTAGAGGTTCATAATTTTTTATTATGCATTTATTATTTTATTCCTTTCTTACACCTTCATTTTTAGAATGTGAAGAGTATCCACCTGACAGAGAATATAGAAAGGAAGTCTGTATCTCTACCTAATCTGTGTTTGTAGAGGTAAATTAAATCTCTCAACATATGATAAAAGTGTCATGTTGTTTCATTCCCAGAAAAATTTCCTTTGGTTTCTCCAGAAGCAGTTTTGCCAGAGGAGAGACTGAAGTAAAAGTGGAGAAAAATGTCTGCTCCAAATGAATTAGTTGTAGATCTGTCAGTGTCACCAGACCTGGTGTCTCAGGCAGTGATTCCAGATCATTTAATTCCCTTGAAATCCTGGAACACTTAATGCTTTCATTAGAAACTTTCTAAAGAAAGTATATGATCTAATGCCCAGCTAATATAGAAAAGAACACAAAACATAAGCCCTTCATCAAAATCTAATATGTGAATAAAAAGAAATCCTTTCTTTTTGAGTCTTATTTCTGAAGGTTCTGAATACCAGTGATGACACACAAGTGTTGTATCATGCAGATGAAGTCAGAAGTGGGACTTTCAGTACTGGTTTCTTGCACGTAGATAATGACGAGTGGTCACTTTTCCTGTATTCCTTGCCCATTCCGGGCTCACTGAGCAGCAGGAGCATCTCCTCACCACCTAGATGTAGCTGTATTCCTTCAGGCTTGGATAACTATCAGCTGGCCATTGCTCTGAGAGTTGCAGCCAATGTGCCCAAGGGCAGATGGACTCGGGCAGGGGGAGAGGGGAGCCAACAGGTCTGTGTGTGCCTGGGGCAAGAGCCTTGTGCAGCCCTGCCCTGGGCAGGCAGGGTCCCAGCAGGGATGCCACTGGCTTGGGGCAGCCCTGGGGAGTAGGCCTTGCGGTTTCAGCAGGATTAGGATTGTGCCTCAATGAATAAGCAAACTCCTTCACGAAGGTTAAAGCCAAGAACATTTCCAGAGCTCTCATTTTGCCCTCACAAGTTTCAATGGAATCAAAACAATAAAGCTGTTAAGAAGGTAAGGTGGGAAATAGGAAGCTTATGATACATGTCTTCAACTCATTAAGCTTTCTTTTTTGGAAAATATTTACTACAGTGTATTACAGCTAAATTAAATATGGTGAATGCATTTCTCGTAAGGGGATAAACTAAATTAAACCAGGAAGAAACCAAACCTAATTTTATTGCTTTTGTATAATCAAGCAAAGGGAATTCCTTATTCTGACTCAGTACTTTACCTTTGGTAAGACTTACACTTCATCAATTAGGGTAATATTTTTTTCAATTTAAACCAGAGAGTTATATGAGGAAAATAATAAATATATTTTTGAAATCTTTCTTCACTTTATATGTGAAGGATATATAGCAAGTTAACAAGAAATCTGATGTTCCTGCTGGCAGATTATTCCATACATTAAATACATTCTGCATGTCCTTGTTTAAATTATAGGTGAAAAATATATTATCTAGTTAACAAGATTACATTTTAGCTTTAAAAAATCCATTAACTTATAAAATATTACTTCCCTTACATTGGGCAGGTATAAAATACTAGAGTCGTTATAGTCTGCCTACATTGCAGAAGTAGATAAACACTCAGAAAAAGAGGACATGGTAAAGAGCAAAAGCTATATTCATCATCACCTAGGAAAATTGAGTGATATAACAAGAAGGTTAACTATTAAAATAAATGGATGTTTAAAAAAATATAACCCTGTGCCATCCACAGATTAAAAGGCACACGTCAGATATAGTACCCAAAAGCCTTTGGTGCATTTTGACTAATGTGTCTGGGGTGGTGAGGGGCGGTCAGTGGATGAGCATGATATGGTTTGCATATTGTTCTGAAGTGTCCAGAACCAGGCGCGTCCTGACCCCATCACCCCGAAATGGCTCCATGTCCAGCACTACAACTCCATGGTTTGAGTCTCCATGACAGCATGTTGGTCCTGTCTTGGCACATGTTTCCAAGATGCTCTCTTGAAGCTATTCAGTAAAGGACAGGTTTGGTGACATTTTTGGTGTCTAAAATACTTAGCAGTAACCAGTATTAAAATTAATTAGATATAGTAACAGTCAAGTATTTCTGTGTTAGCATGTTGATAGATAACATCACTCCACAAGTGTCTGCTTTCTGTATACTTAATTTTCCAAGAATAAATAAATCGCCATTCAAACAGATTCAAGCTAAAAAATTGTAAGATTAAAAGAATATAAGGCCTTTTATGAAAACACCTCATTCTTTAATGATTTTGCCAGTGTTGGATCAGTTTATGAGCAGCTAAAGAAATTATGTTCACTGAGGTCAAGGGAAGCAGTATTCTGGACATGTCCTGGGTTTCTGTGATTCAAAGCACACAGAACTGCAAAGAGAAAAATAAATTTGTTTATTCCTCTATATTTGACAATGGACCACCCATATATAGGTACAGAACCTATGAGTGGACAAGGAAGATTTTTGCATCATTGTAGATTATTAGTATTAGAGGAGCTTGAAAGCTGGCTGTAATGAGAAAGCAGATTCAACTACTCCCCCACTATTTCCTGCTTAAAGAAAGGTGAACAGCTGTAGGTGCCCTCGCCACTGATGAGTGCAGCATATTCAATAAAAAAGCAACAAAGGGAATGGTTCAATGAATGCATAACACTGAATTAGGAGCCTGGGAAGCCAAATATATAATCCAGATCTACTAATGTGTATTAATTGACAAATGATGTGCTCTGAGTCTCTGTGTAATACAGCTACACATGTTCTGCCATAAATGAAATGCTCTGTTAATTTAATTTCAAAGCTCTGGCAGAAAATTTATACTGCCCACTCATTTTTGGCATACTTTGTAATGGAAATATCATAACTGAGAATCCTGCTCTTGTTGGGACAGACTATCTTTCTTGCAGCACATCCATCTAAAATATCTTTATCAGCCAGTTTTGTATTCAGCAAGGCAAAAAGATGACACCTAAGTGCCAGCAAGCCTATAATATATATATATTTTTTATCTACATGAGGATAGCTTCTCACAGCTGTGAACTTTGGGCTAGAGGTATTGATGCCTTAGGTTTAACTTTTATGTTTTCAAATCCTGTATTGCTTAGTGTGTAACTCGGAAGTTTCTTGTAGCCTGTTAACTTCTGCTCTCTTAGGCGGGTTAGACATAACAAAGCCTCTCTAGGTTTTGATCTCTAAGGACACCCAGACTGTCCTAGGTCCAAAATGTGTAAACCAAAATCTTCGTAAGGGGAGTGAGCTTGGGGAAATTAAATCGTTAACTGAAGTTTTAATTGGAGAGTTAACCCTGATATGCAAATGAACCAAACTGATAAAAGTGTGAAGAACTCGTGACCCAGGGTCCATCTTGTGTGTAGCCTCTGGCCTGCCCAGGGAGTACCTTTGAAGGCCCTTCAAATAAATACCAACCTTTATTCCCTTTTTCCTGTCTAGTGTCTTTTTTTAGGTGGCCACTTTAGGCATCAGTATCAGTTCTCAGTCTCAGCTTCTGTTTCATGAACACTAAAAGTCAGACCAGCAAAGCATCTTCACGGTCTGTCAGATATCAAGGTTGTGTTGCAGCTCTATAATTTAGAATAGCTGAGCTCAGAGGTCTGTTAAAAGGAGGAGCTCTAAGACAGATATAAAATCCTCACTAAACCTTCACACAGATGTGACACAACTTTTTTGTTGAAGAGCATGTCCTTCCCATTCCCTGGGTGGACAAAACTTCTGATTCCAAATCTTTATGGTTCAGAAATAACAAAGGGGCCACAAAGACCTTTATCAGGCTGACGAACCTTTCCCAAAGTTTGTCTGATTTGCCTGATTAAGGGCTGCATGTTAGAGACATGTTTTGTGGTGGCTTCAATATGCGGCTCCAATTTTCAGCACCACTGAAACCGCACAGAGGGTCCAGATTTGAACCCGCAGTGCGGGACAGGTCCTGATGCATAGCAGTGAGTCCAGCGCAGGGTCCCCAAGATGGTCAGGGCTGTAGAAAAGGATGATGGACAAGACAAATAGAGGTTGCTGGGATGGTTTGGCCTGGGGAAAATAAGGGGAACAGGAGAATTCACTGCTGTCATGTTGAAGGTGGAGGGACAGGAAGCAGCAAGCACAATTCTGAACACAGGAAATTCTGGTTTAACATTAAGAACACTTTTTCTTCATAGCAGTGGACAATCAGTTGGAGGCGGCTCAGAGAAGTCGTGTGTCTCTTATCTATAGAGATGCTTGAGCCTCAACTGAACTTGGTTCTGAGCAATCTGCTCTCATTAGCCCTACTGTATACAGGGAGCAGGACCAGATAACTCCTTCAGCTCTTTTTCTATATCAAAAAAAAGCTTCTGTCCTTGTGTAATTATATGACTCTTAGCATATATTATTTGTTTACTGCAAGCTTTCCCCACTTTTGAGCCTGCCCTGATCACGAAGAGAGTAGTGCAGTGCTGTCACCATATATTACTTAAGTAAAGTCAGGATATTAAAATATTTTACCCACCTGCTCTTGCAAAGAGGCTTTCCAGAGAGCCCCACGGAGAAAAAAGCAGTGCAAAGGATTCCAGCTTCCATGCTCAAATTCGTTTGATGCCCCAAGGAAAAGAGTGATAAAACCCCAATGCTAGACTGATATTATGGCCTGTAAAGTCTCAATTTTAAGAACACCACAATAAAGCATACGGGGCATGAATACTTAGTGCATATTGGCAGCCCAGCTCCACAGGTCACTTAGCAACTTATGACAGACCATAAGTGTAGACTCAGGCAAGGAGGCACAGAGGAATAAATGGAAACTCTTATCAACTACATTGATTTTAGCAGAAGAATCAAATATCCATTAAAATATTATTTTATTTATTATAAGTCTTATTTTATTTCAGGAATTTCAGAAATCCTGTAAGACTGGATCTCTTGGTTGATTTTTGACTTAACATACAATAACAGCACATTTTATTCTCACTTTTTCTGTTGACTAGTTCTACTACATTCCTTGAGAGAGACTTGAGAGAACATGTAAACATGTAAACAATACATGAAATATAATCCAGCAATACGTGTCTCCTACCCCAAGACTAGTTGGATTTACAGCCTCAAGATCCAGAAATTTATCTCTTTATTTGGCTAGGACTCCCTTACTGATTTATTTGGACAACTTCCATTACTGAGTTATTTGAATACCTTACACTTCTTATTTTCACAGAAATAAAAATCAGCTTGGACTACTAAATTATGTTTCCTAACTTCCTTGGTCTGCCACTGCAATAAAGCCTCGCATAGACTGTACACTCTCAACAGCTGAGAGTGTACCATAATTGCTGAGAATAAGTTAGTATATTATAAATAAATTTGAAGGATAATTACTATTTAGGACAGTTCTGCATTTTCCCCCGTGGGACCCAGCTGCCGAGATGCAAGGAAATGGGTTGGAGGACAACCATCTGTCAAACTTCTGTCTGCATCTTCCAAGAGGATCTCATCACCAGGGTATTAATTCAGCAATAAAAACTAAAACTAGCTACCTTCAGGCATGTGAAAGACAAAAAGTTGACTGGGAATAGCCAGCATAAAACTGTCAGGGACAAATTCTGCCTGACCAAGCTGATTGCTTTCTGTGATGACATGACTGGTGCTCTGGACAAGGGATGGTGCCCACCTTGACTTTAGCAAGATGATTTCTGTTAGCAGTGTTGTAGACAAATTGGCAGGATGTGACCTGATAAGCAAACGAGAAATTGGGTGGAAAATAGACTGGAATTTGGGGCTCAAAGAGATGTGTCAGCACTGTTGGTTATTAGTAGCTAGTGGCATCCAGCAAGGGACTAGATCAAAACTATAAAATGTTTTTATGGACAACCTAGATTGCAGTACAGGGTGCACTTTTAGCAACCTTGCAGCTGATATCAAGCTGGTGGTGGGAAGGATGGGGCTGGGGGGAAGACCCGATAATCTGAAGAGCGGTGCAGCCATTCAGAAGGACTTCCAAAAGATTGAGAAATTGGCTGATGGCAATCAGCCACCTTAGGTTCAGTGAGGGTAAATGCAATGTCCTGCATGTACAGAATAACGTTAAGGGTCAACACAAGCTCTGACGAAGGGCCAAAGGAACCTTGTATACTGAGGAATTCTGGTGGGCAGAAAGAGTCTGCAAGCATCCTTTGCAGCAAAGTATGCCAAAGGTTGGCTCTCTGTTCAGTCACAGCAGCAACAAGGATGACCCTATCTTGACCTGCTACTCAGCATCACTGGGACCATACTGGGAGCTCAGGTTCAAGGTTTGTGGTCCTGGCGCAAGACAAAGTCAGATGTTCAGGATATAATCTGCTGGAAGGTCCCCTCAATGGCTGGAGCTGGAGCTGGAGCTGGAGCAGAGTGTGTAGAAAAGAAGGTGGAGGGTGCTGGGCTGGTTCAGCCTGGGGATTAGTAGGTGAAGAAGATGAGGACAAGGACAGAGATGAGGGATGCTACTCTTGTACACAACCTCATGAGGGGGCTGCAGCAGGTACAGAGCAATGAGGCAGGCTCCAGAGAGTTTGTGGAATCTCCATGCTCAGAGATGTTCAAACCTTGACGGCATGAGATCCAAGGTCCTTGTCCATCTCCACGGCTCTACCCTGCCATGACTCTGCAAAAGGAAGTAGGTTCCACAGCTGAGTGATTTCCTGCTATTTGACACACTGCCTTACATAATACCCATTCTCTGGTGATGAACTTCCTGCTTTCAGCTACAGGAGGCATTGTGCTTGAAGGCTCTTGTCCTGCTGGGGGACTTCAACCATCCAGACATCTGCTGGAACAGGTTGCCCAGAGAAGCTGTGGCTGCCCCATCCCTGGAAGTGTTCAAGGTCAGGTTGGACAGGGCTCTGAACAACCTCGTCTAGTTGAAGGTGTCCCTGCCCACAGCAGGGGGTTTGGAACCATATAATCTTTAATGTCACTTCTAACCCAAAGCATCCTATGATTTCATGATTTTATGAACCCACACAAGGTTTTAGAAACTAAAAGCCAAGGAAAATTGATACGGCTGGTCACTATTGTTAAGTTAAATTATACAGAACTATATGACATAAGTACATACTTTAAACTAAAACAGGTATTGTTTCTGGAACCAGTATTTTGGAAAGAAAAATATTTACAGTCATTCTAATCCTAGCCAGTTCTTTTAAAGACTCTTATAAATAGCTCTACTTTTTGAGAATGTAGCTCTTGAAAATTTCAATTCTATATAGAAGGGCTGAGCTTGGAGATGGTTTCTGCTGGTTTTTTCAACATATACTATTAGCTTTCTTTTTTGGGGGGGGCAGTAAATGATAGATATAGTTGTATGCTACTAACTTAATCCTGCATGCAATTATTTTTATCATACTCCAAATTAATCAGAATATGTTGATTGTGGAATTTGAAATTTCTAGCTAAAAATCTGTCTGTCACAAATTTATTGAACAGGTTCCTTTGCCCCAAAATATAAGCTTCTCCTCTAATTGTAAATATTTTATGAATATTTTGAAATATCCTCTTTGGGCAAAAGCAGAAAAAATGATACAGAAATAAAATTGAAAAATGTTCATTTTTTCTACTGGATGTGAGTATAATTTGGGTTCTACCACTGTTTTTCTAATCAATAACATGTACTTCCATGTCTGAATTTCTGTGACTTAAAGCTCAGCAATGTGAGACACCCAGAGTGGTAGGCTTGCACCTATTCTTTCAGAGAGAACAAGGCAGGTTTTCCTTCCCAGCTTACCCAGTCTAGTGCCCTGCATTGCCATGACAAAGAGCAGTATCTGGCCTTTCACTGTGTCCATAATCACACCTACATGCTTGCTCCCGGCCATGAATGGGGATGGCAACGAAGTCTCACAACTTTCAGCTGCAGGGATTAAACAACAGCAAGCAAGAAGAAGCCTCAATATAAATTAAATACATCAATATGTCTTCCAGGGGGAAAGGGTACCAAGGGGCCTACTGTGAGGCATTTCTCCTCTACTAAAATAAATCATAGTAGGAGACTGTACAGAGGCAATGAGGGCCTTGCTGTTCAGACCACAAGTCAAACAAGCAGGGAGAGGATTTCTGCAGCAGTTTTTGGTCTTAGTGTTTTCTCCTCTCTTTGTTGGCTTCTCCTTCTTTGTTCCTCCACCCAGCCAGACTCTTCCCAGTTTTGTCTTGGTGAAAGGACAAGCACACTATGAAGCCTCAGAGCTACCTGGATGCTTGGGACATCTCTTAAGCATGTGCCAAGGCAGGCACCAACAAAGCAGGCTGATGAGCAAAGATCCACCAGACCAAGCCTGTTGTCAGCTCCCAGAAGGTCTGGTAGTGCTATGATCATCAGTCAGCACCACCATTTCTCAAGGACATTCATTCAGTTCCCTGCTACTGTTTAAGTCACTGTTTGATAGAGTTCTGTTTGTGACAAAATTCAAATGTTTTAAGTTATTATCAAACATCTAATGTCCCAATTGATCTAATTTCTCTCATAAGAAAGTCAATGGCAATGTCAACAAGATATGAAAAAATGCAGCTATTTATGTAACACCATTTTTTTTCATGCACATCTATTAGTTCAAGCTGAATGTACTTTAACTGTTTCTGTTGTACCCTGACATAAGCCCTGATTAACTCAATTATTTATGCAGTATGCCATATGTCTGAAAGTTATTCTAAGATGTGATGGATGTAGACTTGTTTCTCTTAAATCTGAACAGCCCCATTTCCTCAGCATGCAGAGTAAAAAGACAGAAAGTACCTCCTTAACCGATCAAGCAAATTCTGAAAAGAAATTAACTACTTTAATATTTTGCTTACAAGTATTGTTATGAGGAAATACTGTTTTGGTTTTTTTTACTTTTATTCAGAAATGAATGAAATAAGAACATCAATAAAATGTAAATTAAACATTTTAATTAGGCATGTGATTGTTAAAGGTGACATTCATTCCTCACCATAAAAACCCAGATAATTGGGTAATGTGGATAGGGTTAATTAGACACTTTTTATAGACCTCTATAAAGTGATATATAATACAACTCTTACATAAATAAAATAAGGAAATATTACTGTAAACATATTAGCGTAATGCTGTGACAGGGATTTTTGAATGTGCAGGGGTTGGAAAATTCTAAATTACACCTCCCACAGCAACTATATCTCAGCAATGATGCATAGATAAAAATGTCAAGTCTAATGCTACATAGTGTACAGTATTAAAAATTGTCTTTGTGACTGACTAGATTTAGTTAGGGCTATTGTGGGATTCAGAAGCTCCACAGAATGTCTCAGGGACACCCATTCCCCAATTCAACAAAGTATTTAAGCAAACATCTAATACTGGGCATTAAGCCAGTCTTTTTGACATCACCTTCAATCCCAGAGTTATAGCCAAAATTAAAATTAGTGTTCCACTGAAATAAAGCCATGTAAAACCTATAAGATATGTTTTATGTAGCCAAAGTCTCACTTTGATTCCCCAGTGGGAGAAGCTGTATAATGCTAAGCGTGTTATGTACATTGACATAATTTCTTTCCAATGGCTTTAAGCCCTGCCATATTCACCTGTATTTGTTGCTGACCCACAGAGAAAAGCAACATTCAAGCTGCAGGTTGAATAATATAAAGCCTGACCCTGTAAAATAATCAGCCTCTTCTGCCTCCAATATCCAGTGCAGATAGTTTTAATCCACACAATATGAGGCGTAAAGCACAGCTGTCAAGCTACAGATTTATGAGAAATGCATAATTAGTGCAGGCAAAATGGCACTGATAATAGACAAACACATTTCAGCAGTCACTGTGACACCCATAAATATTTTTTGTTTACATTCTGTGAGATGACCCACCTAGCTACACTTCAAGGACATCAGAAACTCCAAATAAGAGAGAGGCAAATGAAACCATAACTTGGATTCATCTTAATGACTACCAGGAGCTCTAGTTACAGCATGAAGAAATTCTGGTGGGAGGGTAGTGTGACCAGAAGAACCATTTTGGGGAAAATGTGCATAAAGAGAAAGTTAAATGTGTATAAAACTAAAACAATCTTTATGTAAAAATTGGCCTGCAGACATAGCTTGCACCAATTAGGTTGGTTCCTTACCATCTTGGTGCAGAAATATCTGCATATCCTGGAGGCTGAGAAATACAGACTGAGAGAAAAAAATCCATAACAAAAGTAAGGTTTTCATACACGTCAAAGAATAGTCATGTATCTGTGACATCTTGCTTTTACGTTATGCACATATCTCTAACAGCCTTTGAAATAATTCTGAAAATATATAATCACTTATCTAAAATTTATTTTATTTTTTCCACAGATAAATAGGATAAGATATGCCTTAAGATAGTTGCATATTGATGAGCACTCATTTTTAAAGGAAAATAGTGCCTTACTGTCTATCTTTAACACTGCACCACTTTCACAAGACCTCATTTCCCTCATTTGGTCATTTTCAGTGACACTGAAAAATGTGAGTCAGCCCATTCAGAGCCTGAACAGTGGGGTAATAAAGGAGGAACTCAATGTATAAGAAAAACTCTGTGTTGGACAGATTTACTGAGGAGGTTTTCCCATGAGTTTTCCAGCAGTGCTGGTGACACAGTTGCCAGTCCTGCCTCCAGACCTGTTTGCTGCCCACCCCAGACTACTCACCTGCCTGCCCAAAACTCCTTGCAGTGCCATTCAATTAAGGTGTTCTTAACCAAACTGTCCAAATCTTCTTATTCCCACAAGATTAATACTTCTATCCCAAATTTTACACTGCAGCAAATCTGAAGAGTAAAGCCTTGGCATGTAAAGGATTTCAGCTTCCTTTGTGGCTACTCTGTAGGTTTCGCCTCTGCAGTATACACTGATGGTCCAAAGAGGAGACACTGAAGTGATCAGAGTCCTTATTGAGAGGTGTGGAGCATCCTCTGTGCCCTTTGGGCTTTGGTGGGGTGTTTGGACACATTGAAGAATCCAAAAGTTCAGCAACCACAGAAAACCTGAGAGCTGTAGCACTTCTGCTCTTTGAACTATGTTTGCAGCTGTGGTTTTGAGAATACAACAAAATTCTGAAGAAATTTGGGGGCAGAGGAAGGAGATGATTTCCTCAGCTGGAGGATCAGTTTCAAGGCTTTGAGAATACAACAAAATTCTGAAGAAATTTGGGGGCAGAGGAAGGAGATGATTTCCTCAGCTGGAGGATCAGTTTCAAGGCTTTGAGAATACAACAAAATTCTGAAGAAATTTGGGGGCAGAGGAAGGAGATGATTTCCTCAGCTGGAGGATCAGTTTCAAGGCAAAGAAACTGAACAACTACAGTCTACAAGACAACTGGAAAAAGCTTGGGGACTTTTTTTACTGTTGTTGTTATTTTAAGTCAAAGACAAAGCATAGACTTCACTTTGTTGATACTTGTAGGAGGAGGTTGTTGGCAGAAATCTCAGCAGCAATGGATAGCTTATCACATGGTACAGTCTGCTCCCAGCCTTATCTGACAGAGACAAACAAGTTAAAAAAGCAGGAGAAAGAAAGGTTTCTTCTCCACAGTCCTTGGCAGAGAAACCATTTAGAAAAACAAATATAAAATAATTGGATTCTTTTTCTTTGTTTCCTTTCTATTTTCTTTCTATTCTCTAGATAAGCATTTGATTTAGCAACTCTCTTTACTGTTTCCAAGACTTACATGTGTTGATTAGCAATAAAGGTGGGTTTGCCTCTACTCTGAGGCAACTAAAAAAGCACAGTGGGAGTTATTTCAGTGCTATGTATGGTGCAGTGAACATCTGTGAAATCTTGATGATACAGATCAAGGGGACAAATTAGTCAGATCGGTCTGGATTTCCTTTTTATTAAATTCATTACACCATACAGTATTCTTTGTCCCCAGATCCTTGTGGTTTGATTTTCCCAGAATAAGGACTTTGTATCAAAACACTCTTGAGCATATTTTCTGTTTTTTTCAGGAAAGAAAAAAAATCTCTTGTAGCGAATTTCCATCAGAACATATATATTTAAGTGCTAAATGTACAGTCTTCCAATATTGTTTTTTATTATTTTCAAAATATGTTTGATCTCCCTAGATGTCTAAAGGATAGATGAGCAAAAATTTGGTTTTCATTTTCTCAGTTCTTGGAAATACTCTGTTCTCTATGTTCCCAGTCGATTTCCAAGTAATTCTTATTTCTGTCCCACAGATCTCAATCAGCAGCACTTTTAGATGTGAAAATATCACTGAAAGGCAACACCTGCAATATAATTTATGTAAAACATAATTGTTTATTGGTCAGTCTCACCCAGATTCGTAGGAGAAATTTGTATTTAAATAATTTCTGAGAACTCCACTGTTATTAATTCACCATAAAGTACTCAGACCTATATGAAAATCCCACAAAGAAAAAGTGGACAGTCCTTTTCTGTAATGATTGCAATTTAGGGTCCTGTAGGCAAATAAATAGGCCCCCCAAGCTCCCAGCTGCCACATCATAAATTACAGCAATGCCTGTACACTACTCCAGGTCCCAGTCCCTGTTTCATAAACAACTGGAACTAGAAACTTTACAATTATTTTTTGTATATCCACTTCTCATGTGGAAAAAAAAAAACCAACCCACAGATTTGAGGCTTTCACTGTATTAGCGGAAGAAAAAAAAATGCTGTTATTAATATGTTTCCTATGCTTTTAAAACAGCAATTCTGAACAAAATGTGCGACTCCTCAGATTATATCCAAGGAAAAAAACCATCTGCAGCTCAGGGTAAGTGGAACAGGATTAAAAAGGAGCATGAATTATAAGCTTCCATGACATGCAGCAGTGCTGTAATGAGCATTAACTTCTACAACAAGTATGCTGCCTATAATTAAACTGTTTTTCCAGTTTATTATCATTGGCACATGGTTTTTCACTGTCCATTGGTGTCCGGCTTTTTGTAGTTATATTAAGTTACTTACACCTAAAACCCTACCTTTTTAAAACCCATGGCACCTCCTAGTTCAATAATATGGCATAATTACAAATTTGGTGTTTATGCACACATAGTTCTGTATATTATTCATTGTATTTGACAGATTTTTAATTCCCTTTTCTTAGTTTCTATTGCCATTGCACCTGATGAAAAAAAGGTAAGATGTTGAAGGCTCTTTAATGACTTAGAAACAACTAAAGCAGATGGAAAATGTGCTCTAAAGTGACTTAGCCTCATTGGTAAAGGACCCTTAGAAGGCTTTTATGGATTCACTGTAAGTTTTGAGGTAGGCAAAACAAAGGCAAAAATAATGCTAGAGTATGGCAGAAATGTTGTATGAAAATTGCGAAATATGGAAAACAGAAATTTAAACTCTACCAATATACTGCAACATTCTACAGGCAGTGTTTTATGCATCAGTGGTGCATATATATCACCGTATGTGCATGAAGTATCACATTTAGTACAATTGGTTTTAATTGCAATGTATAGTTCTATTTTTACAAATCACACTACAGAGCTCTTATGAATCTACTACTGAGTGCAGTACTACCATAAATAATTTAAATCAAATTACATTTTTCAGCTAAACCAACAAAGTACCTTTAATTATACATTATCCTTGACTCTTTTTTGTTATGTTTATCCCCTTGCTTGTGGACTGGTAAAAATCAGTATTCTGCAATTGATCTCCCTGTCATTAGAATGAATTAATGATGCCCTACCATGTTTCCAATGGAAGGAAGAGACTTTTTCTTTTTATTTCCATTTCATCTGATACCAAGGGTATTGATAGCACTGCGTAAAAATGTGCTTTAACACAAATATAAATTGTCATGGAAAAAACCAGCAAAACCAATACAGAAGCATGTCAGCAATTAAAAATGAAGCAAAGAAAATTTTTTGTTCATTTTCCTGGTCATGAGATTTATAAAAACTTTTCCAGTTATGTCAGCTCGCATGACAGAGCTTTTCTGTCCATAACCCCAGCATCATTGCAGGTCATGGCCAACACACACAACAACATCCCCTCAAGCTCCATCCATTTCAGATTACCATTTTACTGTCTTGAAAAGCCAAAGAATTGCCAAATCCGGAGGGGGACCCAAGGCAGGAGGTGACAGTAGCCTTTTCTAATCTCTGTGATCGTCCATCAGCTGGGTCAGGGAATGTGGCTAAAGCTGAACATTCAAGAGTGGGCTCAGCTGCTCCTCAGTCACATCAGCTCTCCTGCTCATTGCTGTGAACCCTCCTCTCAGTGGTCATCTGCTGGTCATGCCCAACAGCTGTTTCCACAGTCTGAGAACTGGTACTGGATTCCCTTTCCTGAACTGGACCTACGCATGGCTCTGGAGTTACAGGTTCCCTATTTCCCTTGTTCTCCTCAGACATAAAAAGACCTCAAGGGACTTTGGGGACTTATAAAATGTAGAGAGGACAGTAGAGAAGAATCACTCTTTACCAAGTCACACCTTTGTGCTATGCTCCAGTGGTATCAAAAGCCAAGAAGTCCCATGTGAGTGATGCTCCTGTCACGAGAAGGCTCTGAGCAGTTTTTCTAGGAGGGATATCAGAATAAAGGCATCAGTGTATGAGTTGTGATACAAAGCATTCTTGTAATCCCCTTAAGTAGACACCAAAGTCCTCTGATTTCTGCTTACATATCTTCACTGTCTTCTTACACATCCCTCACTTTCCTGCACTGGACTTACTGCAAGAAAACATCAGATTTATTTGTTTGTTTGTTTGTTTACAGCATTTTCACTATTTGCTGGGTGAAGACATCTCACCACAGTTCGAATAGCAAAACTGCCAAATCACTTTTGCTTATAATATGAAATCTTTATTTAATCTCTGTGTTCAGCAATTTGTAACTGTGTGTCCAATTGGGTACCTTCCAGAGACTGAGCATCTTCCAATAACAACCTAATAATGGTATTCATATGTTCCGAAGAACATGTCACCAGCCAAGAGCTGGGAGGTCCTCAGAGATAAAAACCTTCTGGTTATAGCAGAGCAACTACTCTTCATTCATTCATGTGGCTGAAGTGTACAGTTTTCCAAGAAAAATTCATGAAGGTCAGTAGTGAGCAGCAGAAAAGCTTTAAGAAACCAGTCTTAGTCTCAGTTTTTTCTAAATTTTGTGTTCATAGATTTTATTTTTAAATTTTAAAATGAACACAAAAGAGAAGAATCTTAGAAGCAAATATTAATTTTATTATACTCGCAGATTAATTGCTAATGCAAATATGTTCATTTGCAGCAACTCAAATATTTTCATTTGATACACAAAAATCAGAAGCAGTAATAATACTCACAATAAACTCTAAAATACTGGCAGTGTTTATTTTTTTCTAGTCATACAGGATCAAGTTTTCAGCCTGGTATAATAAGCCTTATTTCTGAATCTCTAAAATTTTGCAAGTAAAGTATTTGTATTTTATATTGTATTATACATTGATATTCTTTAAAAAAAAAACAAACAAAAAACTTTAAAGATTGTTTCTTGGCAATAACTCTTCAGACATCCCACAAGAAATAAGATATGGAAATGGGAGTCTGCACACAGGCGCTCTTGGAAGGAAGGGAGAGGCCTATTGGGAGGGTCTAAAGATGGCAAAATGGCACATGAGAGAACAAAGAAATAGAAATGTAAAGAGAGGCCGTGTTTTCCTGTTGTGATCCTGAGGCAGAGCAGATATTAATCAGACACAAGCCCTGTAATACTTCTTTCTGTAATTGCATCAATTTGGACAAAAGTCCAGACAAACGAACCAACCAAAAAACCCATCCGCATAAAACCTGGAAAGATCTAAGTCAGCCTTTGCCTCCCATCGCTAAGTGCTTCAACAGAAATACACACAAAAAGATGGAATGTGTTATCCTTTGGTGAAAGGGTGGACCTGGCCTGTGAGAAAGTAAAAGGCAATAGGAATACATATGGAAAAAGGGGCAGCTGAGTGACAGAGTGATGGAGAGACAATTCACCAGAGAGACTTATATGCTCATTGCATCTATGTATATTTCTCAGGTGCATAAATTAAGTACCTTTGCTCCCGTGCATGTAACAAAACACCCAGAGGACATCAGAGCACTCATTTGCACTGTGATGTGTGCATGTAAACCACTTTCCTCACTGATGGACATAAGATTGCAATAAACACTATTTCTGGATATTGCAGTGCTCCCTGGTCTCAACACAATAAGCAGACACTTAAAACAGGCTGCTGTGCATTTCTGGATCAAATTAATCATAGATGAGCACCAGCTCTGTCCTGAAGCTCCATTATACCTTTTTGCAGCACCAAAAGAAACACACTGGATTGTTAAACAGAAATGTAGTTTTGAGCAGATCTTTAGAAGTCACACCTGAAAAACAGAGTTCTGCAATGGCTGCTGGAATGAACCATGACCAGAGATCGAGAACCATCTAGCACTTTACAGGGAACATCTAGAGGCTAACAGAGATTAAATGTAAATATATATATATATAATGCAAAAGCATCATTCTGCATGAGATACTTTTAGCCTCTCGGATTTTTGTTTCTTTTGCTGTTGCTTGTTATTCAGCAATTAAGGTGCATTCCCTTGCAAATGCTTTTAGACCTCTCTCTATAATGGCCATGCTAAGATATTCTGATGAAAAGAAGAAATGTGACCCCAGTTTAAAAGCACAAGAATCAGCACCTTCTGTGTCATGACAAATGCATGTCATGGCAATTCATACAAAAAGCAAGAGACAGTTCCAGTTGATTATTTTGCATCACCACACTCTGAGAAATGCCAACCAAACTAATACTTACCGAAGGATGCAATCAGTGCCTCTGGTACAGGAATGCAACATTGCACCAAGTCAGTTAACTTGTCTATCTCATGGAAGTGTGAAACCAAGGTAAGAACATTACCTAATTCATATTTAAAATGCTTTGCTAAAATACTACCCACTAAATGCAGGAATAATTTTGTTTCTGGAGTTCTCTGCAGGCTTTACTTGATTTATTTTTTTTTACTCCACTTACTACATTTTTAGCAGCAATAAACTATTCAAACAAAGCTAACTTATAAATTATGCAGGTTTTGAGAGAAACACCAAAGTGAATGACCACTCAAAAAAACCCCAAAACCTGAGACCCTTAAAATTCCATAACTAATAGTCTAACGAATAGTTCAACCTTGTCATTAATTTGATCAAAAAAAAAATGGCTGGACTTTTAAAGTAAAGTTTTATTGGCAGAATTAGAGTTTAATGCAAAAGCAAACAATTAGATAGTCCAAAAGAGGTATATCCTTTTTTCCTTTTTGAGCTCAATTGGCTTTTTTAGCCCCAGTATCTTCATCACTGCTGTTTGATGAATCAGCTTTCCTGTTAACTAGAGGTGCAGACCCATCATCTAATGAAAACACTCTGCATTTTATGATTCCCCCGACTGTAGTTCTGCATATTAAAATAGAATTTCAATCTCAGTGTAAGAAATAAAATCAAATCTAGCATCTGTGGTTTGAACAGAAGAGATAAAAATGCTGCTCATTTAATTTTAACCGTATTTTTTAATGTTAGACAGTATAAAAAGAGGCTCTGGATGTAATTAAAAAATGCTTGTAAATTAGAAATAAATTGGTAAAAACCAGCACAATTGTTCAGTACATGGATTAGTTTCATTAAATGTACAAATTTGATAGCAAAGAGTTTCATGTCCTATTTAAAAGTAACAGAACTACTATTACACCATTTATTACGTATTGCTTTAATCTGTGCAATAAAAATAGATCTAATATGAATGGGCTTATCTCATTAATCTCTTTAGGTTTCTTAACACTTTTCAGTGAAAAAAAAAAATTCTTGCTTGGTATGCCTCAAGAGCACCTTAGTTTTCTTAAAGCTACTGTACATGAAAGGGACCAATATAGTCTGCCAGGAAGTACCAAAAATAATGGGATTTTGGGGGAACAACTGAATCTTATTTCTTTCAGTTCAGTGAGAAGACCTTTAACACTGTGATACAAGAAAAGAAATACCTAACACTTGTGCTAAGGCACAACAGCCTTATAAAGGTTCTATGCATTAAGTCTACTTCATTTGTACTATATTATTTTTTGTCTGTAGTGGCTTTTGTTCCTCCCCTATAAATCAAGCAAAATTACTTTTTTCTCCCTTTTTTAGTCCCTTCCCATCCCAAGTTAATGTACATGCTTTCTCCTGTTGCTGAACTCAGCTCTAGATGTGACAAACCATGTCACTGTTGGTTTGCTGTCCCACTTAATTTTTGCTAATATTGTTTTCCAATATAAATTTTTCGGTGCTACTCCACTATGAAGAACAAACAGCACTTTGACTGCTAGCATGATATTCAGACTTAGGCTAGTGGAATATTATTGCATGGTGCAATGACAATTTAACTAGCCCTTCACAAAGCAGATTTAGAAGATCATTTGTGCAGACAGAAGCAGTTCTTGGTGAATATTTCACATTGATATGTTACAATACTGCAATGGCTCTACTTTCAGTGAAACAGTCTAATGGGAATGTGTATTTTGGTTACTACTCAGGCTACTCTTTTGCATTGGAGAAATAAAAGTGTGTCCAAAGATCTCTGAATGGCAGGCTTGCACTGCAGTTTAGTGAAGGAGTTTTTAAAGTGCACGATGTCATTTTGTCCTTGTACTTTCATTTTAAAAGTCAAAAGACTTTGCAGAATGAGTAAAAAATAAAGTAAAATCCACATCCTGTGGGCATAAACACAGGCAGTTCTTCTTTCCTAGGGAAACAAGACTCAGTCTTTATTTGAACTGGTCAGAAAGGCAGTTTCAGCTAAAGATTTTTTAAAGGCCAGTAGTAACCTTAAATCTTCTATTCTGACCTTGAGTACAAACAAGCAAAGGAATGTATGCACACACATACACACAAACACAACTTAAACTTTCACATATTGCTTCAGCCATTTTCCAAACATGTCTGGCTATAACAAAGAATAAGAAACATCCACATGCCCAGGCTATCTATAAAATGCGTATAGTGTTTCCTTACTCTTCGCTTACATGTAAGTGCACTGTTCACATGCACATGCTTATATCTGACAAAACTTTCCAGAATATCTGTGTCTGTTATATATGTATTTGCTAATTGATTTGCAGTTTCCTGGATCCCAAAATCTTGGTTATTCACCTCTTATTTATGAAAGTAAGGAGAAAAAACTTGTGCTTCTTTCTAAAATTCCAGATTATTTTTCAAACGCAGTTTCTCTCTAGAATCAGCACCTCTCTCAACAATCTTCAGTCTAGTTGTTCCAAGAGTGTGACCTCAAGGACTTACACTCTTGCTCAGAGTTGGTATTGGCTGGTACTGGCCCTGCTGTCTAACCCACTTCTAGCAAATGAGTCTGGTTTTAGAAACTAGAAGAAGAGGATGAAGCAGAATAAGGGTTTTAGTTTTCCTTCATTCTCCTATAGCTTTTTGAAATATCAATTTCTTGTTTTAAGGGTCAGTGGAGATATTTTTTCCTTTGATTTTTAGCGGTGAACACAACAAATCTGAAATTTCTGTCCACTTATAAAAGTAGATACAGATGCTGACATATCTTAAGAAAGAACCGCCATGAACAAACAATACCATTTTCTGGCAGCTCCAGGCAATTTCATGATGCAAGTGATCAACCAACAGACTAGAGGTGATGCTTTGTTGGACCTGTTACTCACAGATGAGAAAGAAGTGGTGGAAGGGATGAAGATCAAGGGCAGCTTGGGCTGGAGTGACCAAGTGATTGTGAAGATTAAGGCTCTAAGACAATTTAACAAAACAGAATTACAAATTTGGTCTTCAGAACTGATGGTTTTTGGAGCCTTAACAAAAGCAGCAGTAACCCAGAGGAGGGAGGATTGAGATAGGGAGAACTTCGGCCAGTTAAACTTCCAGAAGCCTTTGGAACCAGAAAGGAAAAGAGTAAACACTTCATCCATATTAAAGAAAATCGAAGAGAGGATGGAACAAGGCAACGTACAGGCCATTGCCCTCAACCTGGTCCTGGAAGGGAAAAGAGCAAATTCCCTTGAAGCCATTTCTAAACATATGAAGGGCAAGGAGGTAATGGATTTACAAAGGGCAAATCCTGCCCAACCTCTCTGATTGCTTTCTGGGATGAAATAACCAGCACAGGGACAGGGCAGTGGATGATATATACATTGATTTAGACAAAATTTTTAATACACTATCCTGTGGTTTCCCTCTGACCGGTTTGGTGAGATATGGGGGTGGGTGAGAGGATAGTAAAGCAGGTGGAAAATTGTGTCAAGTGCTGGGCTACTCAACCACTACAGGCAGTGGCTATGACCACTGATGCAAACAGCAGCTCTGCAGGATTGCCCTGGGACTCTGAGGGGCAGCAGGCTGCCAGAAGGCAGCAGTGTTCCTCTGCAGCAAAACTGCTGCTGACTCACATCCTGATTTGCACCAGCACAGGGACAGCAGCAGGGACAGGCATTGATCCTGCCCTGCTGCTTGTCACCAGGAGTGCAGGGTCCAGGTCTGGAGCCTTGGGTGCATGAAAGGAATTGAAGGGTGTTGAGCTGGTTGATCCTGGGGAAGAGGAGGGTAAGAAGAGACCTCATGGCTTTCTGACATCACCTGGTGGGAAAAGACAAGACAAAGGAGGCGTTTGGTGATTGGAAGGAGCATCAGTCTCAAAACTTGGAATGTGAGAAAGCCTGATAAGGCAAACCAAAAGTACCATGAGGGCAGTAAAACAGTGAAACAATTTTTCCAGAGAGGTTGTAGGGTGTCCCATACTGGAAATGTTTAAGACTTAACCAGACTAGTCTCTGAATGAGCTCTGTTTTGAGCAGGGCATTGGAGTGGATGATCTCTGGAAGTCTCTGCTGAGGTCCCTGCTGCCCCAAATTGTTCTGGGTGATTCAGTGATTTTAAATATTTTGGTTATATATACATTCAGACAGAAAGCATATTTAAAAGTTTCCCTGCAATAACCTTACTTTTTTGTTAAATTTATTACAGGTCATGGTGTTCCTGGTTTTACAAGGAAGATCTAATTTGCACATGTTAAGTTTCCTTAGAACACATCATGGGCTTGTCTTGTAAGTATAGAAATCTTTATAATTTAAACCACAAGATCTTTCTAATAGTATAAGTCCTTCATCAATTAGACTTCAAGTTGCTTCTTTGGCAGGCTGTGGGTCATATGGACTATACAATCTACGTATTTTGTCCTTTGCCACAAACTATTGAACCATTAGGAGAATCTTTTTTTCTTCTTTCAGTGACAAAGAAGATTAAGAGATCAATCATGCAAGTGTGTCTGACAAAAAAAGGGAAAGTTTTAGCACAATGGCACATTCATCGCCACATTATGCAATTAACTAAAATATAGTACCTGCTGTGGAAGATTAGTTTTCTTATTGTGATATGATAAAATTTATGCTATGGGATGCAGTCTCAAATCTAGGAATTTAATGTAAAATGCCTTCAAATATAACCTGCTTTGATTTTCAGGTTCTTTTTTCTTTTTTTTTTTTTCCTATGTTCTTCTTCAGTTTGTAGGGGTTTATTTTGGGTTTGGTTTTTTCGCTTTGATTTTATATAATGTTTAGGGCTTAAAAATAATCAGAAACTGCTTCTTAACTGAGACATAGGGTGTGACAGTTCTTATTTGCAAATTAAAATGACAAAGTTGTAACCTTTTGTAAGTCAAAATCATGTATGTGCTAATTTGTTGTGGGAATTGTTGTGCAAATCAAGGGTGGGAGACAAGGATGGCTTGCCACCATGATGATTTAAAAATATGGTAACTTTTGTTTCCCACTCAAGTAGCCCTGGTGGGAGAGGGTGGCAGCACTGTTTCCTCCAAACCACTTATCTGTAAAGCGCTGAGTCTACAGATATTTTAAAATGCTACCATGTGAATAATATTCCTGTGTACATATTCTTAGTTTATGGGCACTTGCCATATGGTGTTCCTGCAGTTCAGCCTTTTTTTTTTTTTTAACATACAGTGCATGTGCATGTGTCAGTCTCTCCCCACTGAGAGACTGTTCATAATTAATCTCTCAGTTCACGTAATCACATCCTCCGTATATTCTCCTCGTGAAGGAAGTGAGTTCTCAGGGGTGTAACATCTTAGGCTTTACTTTTATCTGTCCATGTTCAAGAATGCTAATGTGATTCTCTGAGTTCTTAGCAAAGAAACTGAGGATTTACAGTAGTCCTTCTCTCTCCACTGAGGGGCTCTTCTTCCTCAAGGCTTTGAAGAGCTGACCTTGCAAAGAATTGTTTTATTTTAATGCACCCCCTTTTAGAAGAGAGCTTACCTGTTTTCTCAGCCTGATGCAGATACTATTAAAAGGGGTTTCCATGGATACTGACATCAATAGGAAATGAAAGACGGCTGTCCTCCTTTCTGACCCACAGGAGTTTCTCACTGTTGCTATGGCAAAGCTTACAGATGTCGCTGGTATTGTTTTGCATAATCTGATTTGAAATCTACAGTCTGGGCAAACATTCTTTAGGGATCGGTAAATACTTCTGGTTAGAGCAAGTAAAAAGTTGTGATTGATAACAGTCTTAGAAGTTTTCTCATACTTAAGGATAACTTGTAAAATGAATGGATTATTTCACTAAATATACTTTTCTGTGGGCGTCTCTCAGAGACATAAACAGAATGTTCAAAAGAGAATTAATCTTAGCACCTTCTGAAGTTTTCTTATAGTAATTACCAATGAATTTGAAATTAAACATCATAGATTTACACCGGCTACCCCATATATATAAACGTAATCCTCAAGATATAAGCCAGCAAATAACTACATGTTGGAATTTCCTCATTGTGGATCTGGATCAAAGACCAGGTAAAAGGAAGTACCTCAGCTCATCTAAGCAGTATGTGAACCTGTTTGCAAAACCCAAATTAGCTATTAATGATAAAAGGATACAAGTATTTTAACAACTTAGTATCAAGTACTCACTTTTTATGTTATATAGCCTTTATTTTATTAATTTTATTCTTTGACCAGGAAGGTTTTAAGAAATGTTCCTGCATTTAATAAAAAGTTTTCTTGAAAAAAATTAAACACTTTTCCCACTTTTTCCAATACCTACCCTAAAAAGAAAACAACCTTCTCCCCTTGAGATCCACAAACATTCCAAGTGGCATAGATGGGACTTCTCCAGCAGTTAAGATTTACTGCATGTGTCTCAACACTTGGAGATGGATATAGGATGTTCTGCCAGAAAGAAGAAATTGAAAATTGGTAGAAGTAACTGGAGGGGAATACCAGTCAAAGAAAGGGTCTGACCTCTCCAGTGAGGCATTATTTTATCATTTTATGTCACCTTGATTAGTCTGTTTGATTGAATCTTCTGTGTGTATGTTTTATTGTTTTATTTCCCATCCTGGTCAAAAAGGGCACATTTATTGTTTAGTAAGCAGAATTAGGCTGGCTGCAGTTTACATAGTCAATAGCAGTCAAACACGAAGGTCAGTGTCTATCACATCTTGGAAAAATTGGGGTTAGAGCAGGTGAAATTATCATTCAATTTTGGTTTTATGGCTCTAATAGAAAGCCACAGAGTCCCTGACCCCTGCTGCCACTCATGTCTTGGTCTAATAGCAATATATGACCTTTGACACTCAATTAAAAGAGGAAATAAGGCAAAGAGGGGGTCAGTATGCATGTTTGGCCAATCTGAGCTTTTGGAACAAAAGGTCCTAATAGGCTTTTGGAAGAGGAAGGAAAGGGGCAAGAGGGGAGGGCAGGAAGGACAGATAAAAGAGGGGAGGAGAAGAGAAAACAAAGCAGGAATGGAAGAAGGGGTAAAGGGACAGGAGAAAGAAAAAAACCACTTCTGCATTTGTATTTTGTGTGACCTTAAGCGCATTAAAGCATCCTGCTGCATGGCAATTTATACACACGCACTACCTCTCTACTAAAAGCGCAGGTCTGTCTTCCTGGCTGCTTGAGTGGGACAAGGTCGATGCATTTGGTTTTAAAATGTAATAAGCAGCCCTTTTCTTTAACAATCTTTGCTATATGAACGAAAAATAAATTACTTATCTTCATCTGGTGCCTCTGTGTGAGGGAAAGGCAGAAGAGTCACTTGATTTTGAAAGCTAACCCCAAGGAACATTGCAAGCAAACGGGATCTGCTAAGAGAAACGGTTTGCAGATTAATCTGATACCTGTCACCAAATCTCAGAGAAAAGGAGGCCCTATCAAGTGCTCTTACTTGAGGGAATAGGTTTTTACCAAAGAATAAAAGTGCTTTAACCATCCTCAGTATAATTCTACATTTTTATTGTGGGCTGCATAATCTTTAGATTTTTAAGTCTATATGAATCTACAGGTCCAACATAATTTTACTTGCAGTAAGATACAGAAACTGACCTCACTAAAATGCCCCCAAAAAAAGTCACCAAATTTGGACTGAATACCAATGGCAGTTTCAGAAAGCTATTCAGCCTTCCTTGAATTCCACTAAGGAACCACCTGGCATGACTTTTAACTGAACTTTTTGCAGGCGTTAATAGGTCTTGCTCTTGGAAAAGCCATGCACATTTCCTATTTGTGATTTTCCAAGCTTATGTTTTCAGTTGTTGGATTGAACTGCCATTTAAAAATAATATATTTTTATGTTTGCTGAACAAAAAAAATCACAGGAAAATAATCAGTTTGGGATTGAAAAAAAATTTTAGAAAATGGGTTTCCCTTAAAAAATGTTTAAATTGAAAACAGATTAATTCTGGAAACACTGAAATTTCTTAAAAGCGCTTTGACAGTGAAACATAGA
Organism: Edolisoma coerulescens; assembly: GCA_013397115.1. Lineage (NCBI taxonomy): Eukaryota > Metazoa > Chordata > Aves > Passeriformes > Campephagidae > Edolisoma > Edolisoma coerulescens. The sequence continues at coordinate 104,846 of VWZW01002521.1, read as the reverse complement.
TAAGTTTCAGAACGAATCTACCCCAAGTTTTGCAAGAAAGAAAAGCAAATTGAAATGAAGGTTGGAATTTTTCAGAAACAGATGAGGTTTCACTGAAATGAGTCAACAGTCCAGATATGCTTTTTGAGTGAAAGTAGATATTTTCATGATCAAAAAATATTGCCACAGCTCTTCCCAGCATGTTTTTTAGTGTGAGATGAGAGTTGCGTATTTCCATAAAGCTGTTCCTTCCATTAACTAAGGCAGCAAAGCTCTAGATGCATCACAATGTACTATTTCAGAGGAGCCAAAAACTGCATCTTTGGATTTGCAGCAACAGCACGTGATAGCTCAGACTTACTGTAGGCAGATTGAATGATGTGCCAGCAAATTTCAGTCAGGGGTCTCTTTTACCTCACCAGAAACTAAGAAACATCCCTTCTACAATTTGGACAGATTGCAGATTTCTGTTCATTCTGCTCTTGGAATTCCCATCAGAGTTTTGCGAAGGCATCCAGAAAGGATGATGCAATGCAGTTTGCACAGAGGCCTGGAATTACATCTGGGCCCACTACTGCATTATTGCCTGTTTCCCATCTGTTTGACATCTTTGGTGGTGACACAGACAGTGGGATCAACAGCCCCTCAGCACATTTGCCAAACCCCAAACTGAGTGGTGCAGTTGACACACTGGAGAGGAGAAATTTCATCGAGAGGGACTTTGGCAGGCTTGAGAGGGGCACCTGTGCAAACATCATGAAGTCCAGCAAGGTCAAGTGCAAGGTGCTGCACCTGGGTTTGGGTAATTCCAAGCACAAGCACAGACAATGGATCCAGCTGGAGAATGGATCAAGAGAAACCTCATTGAGAAGGAGGTGCTGGTGGGTGAGATGCTGAACCAGCCATGTGTGCTCACAGAAAGCCAGCCTTACCCTGGGCTCCATCAAAAGAAGAGTGGTCAGCAGGGCAAGGGAGGTAATTATCCCTCTCTACCTCTCTTGTGTGAGACCTCACCTGGAGTGCCGCATCGAACATACGATGGATGTGGACTTGTTGGAGTGAGTCTAGAGGACATGAAGAGGATCAGAGGGCTGGAGCACTTCTCTGATGAAGACAGGCTAGGAGAGTTGGGGCTGTTCCACCTGGAAAAGGAAGATCACACTGCAACCTTGCAGTATGTGAAGGGGATGGACAGGAAAGATGGAGAGGGACTTTTCACAAGGACATGTAGTGATAGGACAAGGAGAAATGGCTTTAAACTGAAAAAGAACAAATTTAGATTTGATACTAGGAAGAAATTCTTCACTGTGGGAGTGGTGAGGCAGTGGAACAGGAAGGTCAGAGTAACTAGGCATGCCCCATCCTTGGAAATATTCAAGGCCAGGCAGGATGGGGCTTTGAGAAACCTGGCCTA
>VWZW01002521.1:71525-96956 GCA_013397115.1 Edolisoma coerulescens | reverse complement strand
AAAATTTAAAAGTGAAGTCAAATTATTTATGGAGAGAAAAGTAAAGGAAACCTTTTTACTTGAACCTTGTAAACACTTTTTTTGGATGTCCATAGAAGTCACTCTCACAGACAAGATACCAGACATAAGCCATGGCACAGGGAAAAAGACATGCACGCTCTCCATAAAAAGCATAACATTTAATGAATGATAGTAAAGGAAATGCATTTTACTTCTTTCTTTCATCCTCTTCATGACAAGCAAAAGGCAAAAAATTAATAAAACATTTTAAACTTTTCCCTTTAGGTCTTATAGGTTTTATGTTAACCTTGAGGCAGATGGCTCTCATGCAGCTTTCATGGCTTGGTGGAGATAGATTACTTCATTGAGGTGTTGGAAGCCACCTCTTTGCACCAGGATGAATATTGTATCTATTCTTGAAAGAATGGATATTCAGTGTTAGCCAAACAAAACTATGCTTGTTTCTAGTGTGCTCTGGCATGAATTCACCCACACAGTAAAGCCAACACAAGAAAGAATTGGAGTCTTATCGTTCACTCTCCATAATTAATTACACAGGAACATTTTTATATCAGTTTTTTATCTCAAGAAGTAAGAAAAAATATGTAGAGTAGCCAACAATAAATGAAACTAATAACAGTGGAATCTGAGGGCTAAAGAAGTTACTAAGCAATATATTATTTCAAATAGAAATTTCAGAAACCTTGAAATAGAAATCTCCATTGTTGATACTGAATACCTGGGATGAAGCCCTCTGTGCACAAAATATTCAGGGGAAAGACAAAAGCCTCAAAGCCTGAATAGTTCTAGGAGGTTTTTCTTGTTAGACCAATTAGTATCTGCAAAAGCCCTTTCCTATGGGTACTGCCCAGTGTGAGGTACAATAAAATGCATTCACATGTTGTTTTTGAAGCATAACACAAGTTCACCTGTGCTTTACAATCTAATTGGTTTAGTGAGTATGGTTTCAGCAATAAATTCTTGACACATTATATAATTTTGCAGGAGTGATAGAGACTCTGATGGAACTCTGATAGTCTGGCAAAAAGACCCCTCTCTTCTACTTATAATTCATTACTTTCTACTTTTCTTACAAAATGATCTGGCCTACATTGTATTAATAATATTTGCAGTAAGAATAAACTTGGAATACATGGAGAGAGTGCTTAGAAGTAAAAAGAATCCTTTTTAGTAAGTAATTGTGGCATTCCAGAAGTACTCAGTGTAAGATCAACTTTGATCCCATTATTGCTACCAAAATCTCAAACGAAAAATTAATTTACAGAAGAATTTTTCATGTGCTTGAAATTAATTTTATTTTAGTCTTTTTTCTATTTATGAAGTGGGAGGACACCCTTCTCACAGAACACCCAAAACTTTCTGTGTAGTCTCCTCATTGCTTGAGTATGACCTTACTCTTTTAATACTAAATAAGCCTGTGATGCATTTTAACTCCTCTAAGCATCATTATCTTGTCATCTCTTTAACATTAGAGTTTGGATTTATGAGTACCATAATGGTTTCTACCTAATGCTTAAAAAAAAATAAAAGTATGTGTATATATATATATGTATATATTAAAAAAATATTGTAAAGTTAGGCCACATGGCAGTCTACAGCTTACTTTTTCCTATTGATTCTCCTCCTCCTCAACTTCATTTATCTTTATGTTTTAAAAGATTTTCTTACCTACCTTCAGGCCGCCATTTCAATTGTAAATGCATTTTTACTGACCTTCTTTCATCAGAGTAAGTCCTCTGGCCTATTCAAGGAGATGCCAACTCACCACTGGGTTGAAGGTGACCCATTGTGCTAATCAGGGGTTGTCCCAGATGTGCTATAATTCCATGGTTGAAAACTGTGGTTGACTCCTTTATGCCTTCTCCAAAAGGCACATTTCCTATCTATTTGCTATTAGTAAAACTGCTGGCCTCAACAGAGCACTATCAAACCACACTCACAAAAAGTTAAAATCAAAATAATGTTTGGGGAAAAAAACTAAAATGAAACAAACTCTGTTTCAGTGGACAATCCTAGTAAATGTGGCAGTAATGAGATAACTCATTAACATGTATTACAGCTGTGGAAAGTTCTTTTAATTCTTTCTTGTTTTCTTTGTGGAGGTCAAGGAAGAGACAAAGCAATAGTAAGAGGATATTTAAAGCATAGCTATTTCAAACGTGCTGGGATATCCATGAAAGATTTCTTTCCTTGTGCAATGCTCAGGAGAACATGGGGTCCTCAGTGCCTGGCCACACAGACCATGCAGATAGACACGATAGGTGAAGCCAAGAGCTTCCTGTAGCAATAATTGTGACCTTGATATGGGAGCAAAACTTATTTTCCTGGGCTGTGCATTGTCTTAATACTCTGTGTAGCTGTAACTGCTTGCAAGTACTATGTGGCAGGATAGATAATAGCATACCAGCTGGAAAAATGAAAGTGGCTGTAGTAAAGCAGAGGTTTGTGACATCAGTAAATTTTAAATGTACCCAAAAGGATTAAATTGACTTTGAATATCAGTATAAAGGCACTAAAATACTAAAACTAACAACAACATGCAAGTATTTTCTAATACAGCAATGGCACAGCCAAACCCAGTTTTGCATAATTATATGAGCAATTTGATTACTGAAGTGGTAAATATGAGTTCAGCTGCCCAGACGAGACATCCAGGAAAAAAAGTTGCCAGACAAAGGACATGATAAACAGACAGGACTACGTACAGGCATGGCATCCTTCTACACAGACAATGATTACTAGCAAGACAAAAGAAAACAAGATTAGCAAAGACCCTCTTTCAAGCAAGGGGTAATAACCTAAACCCATCCGGCCTCAGCAAGGAAAGCTATAGAAAAAAAGAGGACAACCCCATGTTGGCTCTGGCTTCTCCTGTCCAACAGCTGATCAGGCCAATCATTGTCACTTCCATGACCAAGAGCAACCATTTACTCCAGCCAACAGCCCTAAATATACGTCATTAGTCCCTTGATAGTGCATCCTCATAACTCGCTCGGGCCATTAGTATGAAGACACTTCTTTGTATAGGTAGTTATGATGATTAATACTGTGTAAGAACGGATAATTTCTAAGTGTCAGGTTGCTAATGAATTAATTTAGTGAAGGGTTTTTTTTAGATTATAAAACTGAGCTGATTCATCAGTCTTTCAAACATTCCACCACAGCAATCTTTGTAACTGCCTGATTGATATGTATACATAGAGAAACATAAATTCAGTTGCAATATTATCATTCAGTTTAGTGCAAAGACAAGAAATCTAGATGTCTAATACCTTGCTAAATACCTTCATTCATGAAGGCAGCAATGACACTTTGGTATCTACTTCTGAATATAGAATTACAAAGGAAGCTACTTTTAAAACATATATGAAGTGGTTGAAAACCTATTTGTCTCATGAGTCCATGCAGTTCCACTAATATCAGCAGAGCTATAAGATTTAGATCAGTTGATTTCTGGTATCTGTGTCACTTCCTTATAAATAAGATGTTGGCAAAACTTGCATCTTGCAAGATTACCTCTCCTTGTTGAACAGCAGTTGTAATATATGGAAGTAACAGTTAATGCCTCACAGGCCTTTGCAAGACTCACAGTTAAGACTTGCAGCTAAAGATTGTGCCAGTCAGCACCATTTAATTAGCAAAGTAATGGATTTTCTGTAAAAGAATCCAGTGTCTGGAGCCTCCTTTTATGAAGGACTTCAGTAGCTGTCATTATTTACTACCTCCTGCTTAGGTAACAGGTTGTGATGAAGAACTGATTGTGCACCCTAAAGGTGTACAAATCCCATCACTGTCCCATTTGGGCAGAGCCCACATCAGCAGAGGCTGTGCTGATGGAATGTAGTCTCTGCCATAGCAGTAAACTGTTCCTGCTCGGAACTCATCTAAATCAAATTTTCATACTTTCAGGATGGAAGACAGTGCCATGGCTTGACTCCTACATCCTCCTTGGCTGCTGAAAGCCTCTGCCACCCCTGGGAGAGGTACGATCCCCCAGAAATCTTCGAGATGGGGAGCTGCAGGTCAGACCTGAACTCAGCTTCCAGTGGAAGCCTCTTGGCACACCAGTGCTCTTGGCCTGGCTGGCAGAGGGCTGGGGCAAGACATTGTGACAGGGAGCACATTCCCAAAGATCTTGTCTATCTCTCTTTAAATCTCTGGTGTCTGTTGGGCTGGAGAGACATATCAGCAACACAGAGGAGAGCTGATACCCAGGCAGAATATGTCCCCTAATTGAAATGTATGCAAACAGAAGTTCCAGTATCCCAAAAGGGACCCCAGAATGTTGCATGTGTACATACTGCTCTCCTAAACCTTCAGGCAGGTAAGTTTCCTATAAAAGGTACCATAGCCTAGATAAAATAATGCTCTTAGGGTGTGCCTTGGTGTCCAAAGTAGGTAAGGTACACCAATTTCAGTGGGATGTATTTATCTGCATGTGGAGGCCCCCAAAATAAAAACAGGATCCCAGAAGTTAGAAAAACTCCCGGGGGGGGAAAAAAAAAAGCACAGGAATTAGGTTGCTGTGTTTATGTTAGATGGGAGTCCAGTATGTAGGTGCTGCTGAAGGCAGCAGTCTCTGACCAGCACCCCCAAGGCCTTCTCACAGGACTGCTCTCAATCTGTTCACCCCCCAGCCTATGTTGATACTGGGGGTTGCCCCAACCCAGGTGCAGCACCTTGCATTTGGTCTTGTTAAACCTTATGAGATTCTCATGGATCCACCTCTTGAGCTTGTCCAGGTCTCTCTGGATGGCATCCCCTCCTTCACGAGTGTAAACAGCACCACTCAGCCTGGGATCATCTGCAAATTTGCTGAGGATGCACTTGATCCCTTCATCTGTGCCATTAATGAAAATATTAAATAACACTTGTCCCAGTAGAGACTCCTTGGGTCACCAACTTGTCACTGATGTCCATCAGGACCATGAGACTAACCACTACTCTCTGGATGTGACTGTACAACTACTTTCTTATCCATCTACCAGTCCATTCATCAAATTCATCTCTCTCCAATTCAGAGAGGAGGATGTTTTGGGGGATGTGGAAGAAGAGAAGGGAAAAAGTGCTTTGCCTAATGACCATGCAGGATTATAAAACCCAAAGACAAGAACAGATGATGTGACAGCACAGTCCAAGGAGTGACTGATCCCAGGAGTCGTGAGCAGGGATCTGTAGCCCTTCTACTGTACTTTAGACATAAAAGAGAAAAATTGTGTTAGATTGTAAGTCTCAAAGGGGGAATATGGAAGCAAAATAGTTATTGCCTCATAGGTCTTTGCAGTCATTAGTTAAAAAAACATTTGCAGCTAATGGCCTTGCCAGTCAGCACCATTTAATTAACAAATTAGTGGATTATTTGTAAAAGGAATATTTGAAAAAGGATGTACTGTCTGGAGCTTCCTTATCTGAAGGACTTCAACTGCTGTTATTTACCACTTCCCATTTATCTGACAGGTTTGGTGAAGAACAGTGTTTACCCTAAGGCTATATAAAGAGCAAAATTGCACCATTTGGGCAGAGCTCACATCAGCAGAGCTTGTTGTTCTGCTGTTCTGTGATCTCTCCTGTAGCTATAGGAATAAACTGCTCTTGCTCTCACCTCACCTAAGTTGTTTTCCCCTTATTTCCATGAAAAATATGTAAGTTGGAAGCAAACAGTGCTACTAGGGCCAGTCTCCTTTCTAGTTTCACATCTCTGAACTTCTATCTAAACGGAATATATTAAACTACCTTTATGTTTTCTTTACCTTTTTCCTTTCTTATCCTTTTTTCCTCCCTTAATACCTATTTTTCTCTGCCTTTGGAAACAATTTAAAAGCAATCCAACCTAAGGTATTGATAAACAACATGAACTGGTCCCAAGCCACACATACAAAAAAGCATGACCTCACTAAAAAAGTGGTGTGTAGTTTTTAAGTATGAGTGAGATATAGAGGGAGCTCTTCAATCACATTTTAATAAAAAAATATCCCCACACTAGTTCCACCACTTGGCTTTCTGCACACACAAGAATCATTGTGTTTTAGGATATTCTAAACACCGTGTAAGCATGATCCTCACAGAGGCAGACTTGTCAGCTTTACTTACGGTACTCATCAGTAATTGAAAGACTAATATGGACGAACTTGACAAACTTTTTGTTCTGCTAAATTGCAAGCTACAGACCCCCATATTGTCTAGCACAGTGATTGTCTCATGTACAAGTTCCTTGTGCTGCAGTAACATGGTTAAGTGGCAACAACTTTTTCAGAAAGTATATATTTTGATAGAGAAATGAAGGTACCCACTGCTGAGCAGAAAGAAACAAGCTGACTTTATCTTCCGACATCAGTAAATGGAACTCAAACCACTGACAATTATATTTCATCTATTTAAATGCTATTTGCAGACAGAGCAGATGTTTACAAAGACAAGCTCAATCTTAAGATCTTTACGAAGGGGATTTTCAGTGGGAAAAGCTGCATAAATTCTCTACTTCCCCATAGTCATTCCAAGTAGTGATGAGTCATAAAAAGCAGGATATAATCTATGCAAAATGTTGCTGTATCAGTCCATGGAACAGTAAATGAAAATTCATGCCACCAATCTCCACTGCATTTATCCTATTTACTGGTATTCTCATCAGGATGAAACATAGTGCTTTTCCCCTACCTGAAGAGGAAATCCTTTTAATCAAGAAGAAAAAAAGAAAAAAATAAGTTTATGGTGTGCTTGCCCACCTATTTTTACTGAGTGCTATAACTTTAAAAAGAATCTATAAGTAGTATGATGAATTACACTACTAATTAATGCCTTATTTTAAATAAATAAACAAAAAATTGTTTTGCTATAGTAACACTATAAATAATGGTTGCTAATTGCAAATTGTACCATTGGCTTTTCTTCCCGTTTAGCATGACAGTCTAACTACAGGTTACTGGCATTAATTAGCCATGTTCAGGGACACTATTGGTTTCAAAACTTCAGTGTATTACCAAAATAAAACACATTTACCAATCAGGATGTTAATATTTCTACATATTGAACTTTTAGCCATAAATAGGATGACTGTATTGAAAACCAAGACTAAGTGTCTGCTAGACTTTGATTTTTGCCACATGAAGAAATGTTCCTTGAAATAAATTGGGTTATTGACTAAGTTTTCAAAAATCAACCCATTATCATTACATTCATCATTCTGAGCAACCTGCATTCAGGAACACAACAAATATTGGTATGAACCCCTAATGGTGGAGATAGCTCAATAGCATACAAGCCATTGCTTACAGAGAAATCTGGCTCTTCTAGGTGCTATTTTTTGTACAACTGGAGTGTTGCTAAAACTATTACAAGACATTTTTATAATTAAATACTAAAGCTAAAGATAGCACAAAGGCTTCTACAGAAACTCACAATATTTTGAACAGGCTGTTAAATTTTCACACTTAAACCCTGCAAGTGTTTACAGACAACAGAGTGCTCCTCAATACTAATAATACATTAATTTTTACTGGACACAAACCCTGATATAGTCCATTGACTCTACTTAGCTACTCTAGCATAGGACTAGTCATGTGGCTATGACTAAAAATAAAGTAACCAGTTAGCTGCTTCTCATAAATTAGAAAAAGCATTTAAAAATATATTTGGGTTTGGCTGTACATTTTAGCTTAATCTATATTTTGTTCTCTGGCTTTTTAGCAGTACATTTCCCATTGACTTTTCCCATTTGTCTTCAGAAGACATGATTGCAACTAGTAAAACCATTGATTTTCAAAAGAAGGCAAGAGACTTAACCTGTTGGCAGTGAGGGTGAAAGACACTTTTGAAGGTCACACTCTGATTTTTTCATTGACTTTTTTCACCTCAATAAATACAGTCTGACAAATGCTCATGCAGCACTTAGGATCTCAGTTTGAAACAAGTGAATTTTAAATAGAGTGTGGGTGTTGTCAAGCCCTGTGCACAATAGAAAGCTTTAGCCTTTGAGCAGCAGTTAAACATAATGCATTCACACTACACATGGTTACACAATTAACCAGAGCCACTAATATTCTTATTATTTGTATTCCTGACATATTTTTATGAGTACTAATATCACTGTGAAGTTTCTTTAAGCAAGATCTTTCATAACCTGAGACACAATTCTTCCTCCTTGAAATAAATAACATTTGTTTCAACACTTCCTCTGTGACATCTCCAACCTTAAATACATTTCCCTTGATCTCTCTTATGCCTGCTATCAATAAGTCTTTAATTTCCATGGACTTCTTAAAACCCTTCTGGTTTTCCCTATGTTCAGCATCTCACAAAATCAGCCCGTGACATAGATAATGCACATAAAGTCCCCGCTTCACCTTTGCAGAGACACATGCACACATCTAGCACATATTTGTGGATTGCAACATAAAGCACTTTTATTTTTATGCTAATGCTTGCTCTACATATATCATGAAGTTTCTTGATTAGTCCCTCAATTGAGAATATGTTACATTTTTAAAGAAACTCGTGCCATTAATTTAAAATGAAAACGACTGAAAGTGATATACCCTAAATATTTTTTGGAAGTGTTCCAATCTTTGTTAATAATGAATTGGAATATGCCTGAGGCACTTAACATACATAAACTTCATATTCTCTGCCTAATTTGACACAGAATGAGAGAAAACTCTAAATAACAGCATGCTTATGGACAATGAGTCATCATGGTGCATGTCTAGGGATAATGAAAATCACCTTTCACAAAAATTATATCATCAAACGGGACAAAACACTCATTTTAAGAGAAACAAAGAACATCTAACAGAGTTCTTCTTGAAACTGGAAATTAGAAGGCTTTCTGTTGATCATCATGAATCACTCTTCGTTTATTTTCCCCCAACTGCTTTAGTTTCAAGCACATATTTAAGCAAAGCTAAGATTCAGATTTCAGCATGTGGGGACACATCTCTGCAGAAAGAAAGCTCAGACTGACACCACTGAGTGTTTTGTTTGAAGAAAGACAATCTACTATTTCCTTCTTGAAAGATACACTCTGGTGTCTGATCCCTTACTAAAACCTGGATGACCGTTTGGGGTTTTTTTAAAAGACATTCTGAAGAAGGCAGAACTGTTTAAATCGCATACAATGCAACCAAATGATCGTGAAAGTATGCCTTCAGCCTTCCACTGCAGTCCCTATTGCCTGTATTTAATTATGGAAATTTTGTTTGTTTCATGAGAGGACTGTTCACCCAAGATGTTAATCTTAACTTGAACAGTCATTAGGTACTTTCTCAGTCCAAAATTTCAAACAACATACTGTAAGTGTAATGAAAATGACTTTTTTTCTCTCATGACACTATAAAATTGTTACAAACACCTAATTTAGAAGAAGAAAAGAAAAAAAAAAGAAGTGTATTCTTTTAATACTAGTAAATATATTTTACTGACCCAGCAAAGCCCACCTGAATCAAATCACTGCTTTCACTGGGTTTGTTTCATGTGAAGAGTATTCCCTGAAACCTACAGATTGCTTTCATCAGTAAGAGTATATTAAAAATAGCTCATTCTGATCTGCAGGGCCACCATCAGTACTGCTGATGATCACATCGGGCTCCTGTCACAACTTTCAGATGAAGCAGCTACAACAGTGAAACAAACCACAGTTTTCTCCATGTGAGCTCCTAGGCACAGACCATTCCCCCTCTACAAACACAAAGCCTCTTGGTAACTCAGATAAGCTTCTGAGACTTAAAAAAGTCCTTTTCAGGTATTTTCAGCAGCTTCACATCTTCCAGAAGATTTAGGCATTTTTCTGCAGATTTCTATTTCAAAGCCCTCAAAACCAGCTAAAATGTAAAACATTGTGCTAGGTAAAAGCCAGTTAGGAGAAGACTTTTTAAAAACAAATTAATATTAACGCACAACACTGTTAAAAGACTTAGCCTTTGCATTTCTCAGAAGAAACTAATTTAGAGAAGATGCATGATAGCTGATAGATCCTACAGTCAAGAGAATTTTGACAGTTTTCTAACAATGACATATTTGAACTTCATGGGAATAGAATTATTAAAGTTTTATACAATAAAACTTTTATAAAATATAAATTTTATAAAATTTGTAAAATAAAGTTTTATAAAATAAAACCTCCTATACAGTAAAGTACAAAACAGAACAACGTTTTTTTCCACGTAGCTTCATACTCAGAGGAGTTTCACTCTATACTTGATGTCTATGTTTATGTGAAGAAAGTAAATCATAGGTTGTTAAACAAAGCCAGATTTTGATTTAAACAGTACCTGCAAGATTTACATTGAGCATGAGAGAACTATACATTTAGATCTGTGTCATAGAGCTTTTCTGTAAACTGTCAGTTCACAGGAAGTCTTGTAAAGCAAAACAAAATCAAACATTTTTGTTCTAATTCAGAGTAACATTTCTTAAGAAAAAGAAATCAAAGAATTCTGACTGGAAATCTCTATCACATTTCTGAGGTATCAAAGTGTTTTGTTTCAGTTTCAAAAATACAAAATTAAATGCATTAACACACCCTGAAATGTTGTCCTTTGCTCCCCCACCAATCTAACAGGTCTCTGTAATTTTGAAGTAACCATGTTTATTCTGAGCAAAGGAATCTGAGTAATCAGGCAAAACCTGTCTTCTCTGGAGTACATATAGGCTGTGGAAGAAGCTCATAAATCTGTCCTTAATCAGTAAATGCAAATTTGCTCCTTTGCTTCACCCTATGCAGGAGAGACACTTAGGACACTAAAGCAATTATACTTTTACTTGATTGAGAAGACCAGTAGCTGGGATATGAGGTTTTGGAGGAAGCAAATAATCTCCCAGATGGGTTCTGAAGTCAAGAAAGGATTCCTTTAATTGTACATTTAGTGTAAAGAATTTTAAGGGAGGCACATTTTTCATGATTACTTAATTTGAGTTACTGAATTGTGCTTAAGGTACAGGCCTCTAAATCATGAAAATACAAGAGAAGGGGGAAAAAAAAGGCTTTCACTCTTTTTTTTTAAAAAAAAAAGGTAATTTTTGGCTGCAAGCAGAGGAACTGGGAGTACTATTGAGTTGTTTAAACTAATGGATCACAGAAGTGTCTAGTAAATATTTTCAGGCTTAATCATCTGGTTATTACACATGCAATTAGAACTTCAGGAGAAAATTCCTAACATTAGCTGTCATGAAAGATTCTTCCCCCCTCTTTTTACCTTCTCAACCGCTCAGATGCAATAGATTTTTATAGTTTAAATTACATAGACGAGCTATTCTGGACGTTTGGTCTACAGCCAAATTTATACATACACACACACACACACATAGATATATATATACACACACATTCATATCCTTATATATACAGATATGTATATATACATATATATAAGTAGATTACTCTGGTAGTGAATATATATGACTATATAGCTTTAGAGTTGTATATTTTCACCCAATGGACTGGACTAATCAACAGTTCTAACTGAACCTCTCTCTGATCTGCTGAGCTTGGATACATTCCCAAGGACATTTTCCTTTGTCAACAGTGCCTGGTTAAAAGGTTTCTGTCCCTTTACCTGTCCCTGATCAATTATTCTGACCTCACTACTGCAGCTCACTTCCAAAGAAGCTTTTTGAAAGTTTGCTTTTAAAAACTGGATGACTGAAATTGCCCTAGATTTAAAAAAAGAAAGAATAGCCTGTCTCAAAGTGAGTAAAATCAGAAAAAAATACAGGAGAATATAGGCACACACTCAGAAAAGCGATCATTCCCACCATGACTTTGTAGGAGACCCAGCTAGAAACAATGTTCCCTTGCCACCCTCCAATTACTACCAATTTCACTTTAAACTATGAAGAAGGGAAAACACAGGGAAAAAAAAAAAAAAGAAAAAAAAAAAGAGTTTTCTTCAATTATTATTTTCTGTTTTTCTGATTTACCTTTGAAATCTTGGGATCAAATACTTCCTCTAAAGTAATGAGTTAGCAAAAATATATGCTGAATTGTGGAGGATAAACACTGTGATGGTACTCAAAAGATTTCCTGTGTAATAGCTCTGCAATCTACTTCACCTCAACATCACTGGAAATGGTAATTTTCCATCACTACAAGCATCTTATTCTAATTGATCTGTGCTGTTCATTTAAAAATCCCAGCCCCACCATGTCAGTGCTTTTTGCATCTGAAGGAAAAAAAACATAGGAATGCTTATTGTTTCACACTAAAATAATAGTAATTGCCACCTCTATTTATCAAATAAGTATCTTTTAAAAATGTTGCATCATGTATGTTCTCAAATGCTTTCCTTTCCATATTAAAAAAAGGCAGATCAGATTCAGACACTGAGTCTTCTATCAGGTCTTCACTAGGGTATTCATTCCCATATAACTTTACCTTTGATTGTCTCAAGCTCATAAGCACATATAAATTTATAAAAATTAAATTTATTAACTTGTATCAGAATTTATTAGTCTACATTTCCCAAACACTAACATACTGACACAATTATGTTCCTACACAAAAGGAGCCTGTGAACAGATGTCCATGGCAGCCTGGCTGATATCAGGATGGCAAAGCAGGGAGAGGTGTCTTTGCAGATTGCTTGACATTTAACATACTCGCTTTGTGCAGAGGAGAACCAATGACAGCTCTTCCTGCCCACTTATGGGAGCAAATGCCATGGAAATGCCCAGCATTTCAGAGCTGGCTCACAAACGGACCTGGCTCCATGAACACCTTTCATTGCAAAATTCCTCACCATTTGATATTTCTCAGCAAGAATGTACCAGCACTGCTATTAGTTGCTGGCTCACTCCTGCCATGAGCAGTCATGGGAATATCTGCTGCTCCAAAGGAAATGGGCTAACACAGAGCTGGCTGAATGCCCAGAACTGCAGAGAGCCCTTGGCACCCGCTCTGCTCCATACCAACTCCTGCTGGATATGTGCATGCCCATGACAACCTGGCACACTCTGTGCCTCTCTCACCTAGTAGCACAGCGTGCTTCCTGTGACTTGCAGTTTGGTCCCTTGCTGGTGATTCCCCAGGAGGTGAGGTCTGAGCTCAGGGAACGGGATGTAGGTGTTATGGCACAGCCATCCTCAGCCTGCTGAGGCAAGCAGATAGTCACTGCTACATTTTATTATGTGCAGTTTTCAGTCCTCTTCTTTCACACATGTACCTTTATTCACGGTTTATAGTGACGAGATTTCTATCGGTGTAAAACATGATTCCATGTATAAACACCAGTTCAATGAATATTCAGTCATTTATTACCACAGCTGTCATGTTCATAGTAACTATCGAGATTAGCTACTTCGTCACCAGTGACAACTGAATTTCTTGGGAATAATCTTCGGTTCCATATTGATTTGGCTGCTCTGCTCCTGTCAGCAGAAGTTTTTCAGATTCATAAGTCAGACTGCATTATCCTTACACAATATAGAGCCTCATGCAACAATTACCTCTACTGACTTCCATAGGACTGTTACTGGTAGAAGTTATTTATTAAGGTTATCAGCCTACACATTCAGATTTCTGCATAGTTGTCTCCAGCTCTGATCACAAAGAGCCCCTTTAGCAGCCTTGCAGAAACAGTAAGATGGTAATGCCACACTGTCTCAGTCAAATGGGTCATTTTACACACTTTGGGATTTTTTCTATATCATCTTACAGCACTTTAATTTACTTAATAGGAAAAATATATATATCTTGCAGCTTTCCCCACTAACTTTTTTTCAAGACATTACTCTGCCTCACAATTTCTCACCACTTATAACATTTTACATTTTGATACTGCTTGCATCTTTTAATTTACCTATTCTTTTGTGCTCATTCTCCCTTCTCATCTTCTTACCTGAAAATCCTCCTCAAGCCCTAGCCTGTAACTTCACTAGTTCCTTTCCAGTTTGCGCTGTAAATGATTCAAGAAGTTATGACTTACTTTTATCATGTTTGCTCCGTGTCTTCATTTTTTCCCTGCACTTCTCATTCTTCTATCCCTTCAATATAACTTTCCCCATACTCTACAATCACCTCAAAACTCTCTGAAACACTGACAGCTAGAAGTTGATCAAGTATCGTGGAAGAAATATCACATTGAATTTGATGACCTCTTATGATTTTTCCGAAAACCATTTGCTACTAAGCTCTACATAGTACCAATTCAGATTGACCTTATTGTCATATTCTTGCAAAGTAGACCTCAGCTCAGTGAAACAATATAATGAGAAAAACACTATTATTGCTTCTGTTACAGAGTTTTCACTTGTAAAACATACCATGAAGATGTGTTTCATTATAAATCCAATCTCACTTCCATGATGCTAAAATGTGAGCAGCATTTGAATAATGATTAGGTGTTTCTATTTACGAAAATAAAAATATATTTTCTGTAGAACTGAACAAGTGAGATTTTCAGGCAAATTATTTCCAAAACAGTCAAGACAGAGCTATTTGTTAAAGGTATGCAGAAAAACAAGAAAACTGTTCTTTATGGAAAATACAAAAGACATGGGATTCCTAACTGACAAAATGCAAAACTATTACCTTGCTTTTTATTTGCTTCAGTCAAAACTGTACTGATTTTCCACAGAAATAGCAACAGAACTTGTCACCAAACTCAGAGACATGGTCTATCTCTTACATTCTTGAGTTTTAGGCATCAGTATTTTACTAAATTTTGATTCCACCATGAGTGCTCTTCTTCTCTTAACCAGTAATGCCACTCACTATTTTAGCAGAACAAATTTATAAAGAACCCCTACACTGGTAGGGTAGATTTATTAATTTTCTGAAGGCAAAGGCAGAGACTGGGAAAGGCAGAATGACCCACTCTAGGAGAGGAGCAGGTTCAAGTCCATCTGAGGAACCTGAAGGTTCACAAGTCCTTGGAACCTGATGAGATACATCACTCAGCAAGCACAAAAACTACAGTTTAATGTTAAGGATGTGTAGGTTTCAATTTCTAGGGTAAGACTATCCCAGCTGCAAAAGGCATACTGTGTTTCCACAATGGCAACAAATCGTCCCTTAGGGGATATTTAAGGACTATTTTTCAGTAAGGAATGAAATCAGCAACAGAATGAGGAATGTCTATCTGGAATGGATTGGCAGCCATGCACATCAATTTTATAGCTGAACACAGATTAAAAGCACAGGACAATTAAATACATCAATCTGTAAAATTTGCAAAGTATTTTGCATATTTTATTTTATAATTTTTAAAGGTTAATTGAAACTTGAAACCTGGCACCAAAATAGATTACAAGCAACCTGTTATCTGGGCACCCTGATCTCCACTTTTCTGCTGTAACATAGAAAGACTTACTCAGACATTAAGAAATTGTATTCTTTATAGTTCCCAGCTTTATGACACATTTAAGGCAAGTGCAGTTTTGTCACTTTTAATCCCCAGCTTTAGGGCAAATAGAACTCATTTTAGTGATTATTCTTTTGAAACATAAACACAAAATATCAGTATAATACCATCACTTCAGAAGGGTCAAATTTTGTTGGCTTTCCTCATATCAGTACTTATGCTGGCTTCCAAAAGACTATTGCATGAATAAATAATTTTTTCCCTGTCTCCCAAAACATTAGCAGTATCTAAAAGAATCAATAGTCAGCAACAGGTGGACTGCAAGAAGGAAAAAAATGACAACAAAAAGCAAAAAAATTCCAAGCTGGAGTAGAGTGTAACTACAGAAATAAAGCCTTAAATACAATTTAATCCCTAGAAAATTAATCAAATCACACTGAAATGAGAATGTGACATCTCCAGCATCCTTGGGGGCAAAGGAAATAAGAACTCAGTGAATCTCCAGGTGGGAAGCATAGAGTAAAGAAATGCTCACCTATGAAATCTTTTGTCTGGACTCCACCATTGTGGAGCGGAAGGACAGGCCCACAAAACCCATTTTGCCACCATAACCTTCATAGAAACCTGAACACAGTAAGTATGTGCTGCTGGTTCCTGAAACCTGTAGCACACTGAAATCTAAGTGGAAACAGAGATCCTAGAGGACAGCCATGCAGAGAGAATATTTCAATCTGGTAACTTGGTGTGTATTTGGTGTGTATTCAGAAAAAATTCTATAAAGACTGGAGTCTGTATGTGCATGCATTCACATACACTCATGCATGTACTCCTACCACCATTGCAAAGATACGAAACTACAGAGCCCTTATCCCCCCTCTAGTCCCCGCCACTATTTTTCCTCAGATTATTAATAGGTACTCCCACTAATATTAATATCCACTAATATTAATATGCACTAATGTGTACTCCCACTCAGTTACCTGGTAAAGGTTGCCAAGTTGTGAACTTGCAGGTGAAAAGCTGTCTCCTACAGATCTTATAAAAATGGCACAGTCTCCAAATCTGCAGTGGTGCACAGTTTCACTACATGGCATTTAACCTTTTCTTCAAATTTTGAAGGATTACTCAAAGAATGAGGCAGCTAAGAAATGTCCACTAATGCTCTGAAACATCTTAGTTAACTGTGTTTAACAATGTAATGAACCTACCTCATCCTTGCTTTTAATTGTCATGACTCAGCTCAATCAATGATGTTATAGTGAACCACGCTATTTCATTATCTTCCATACCGGTATAAGAGCACATTGTTTTTCAAAAAATTCAGCTGTACAAACAACTTTCTCTAATACTTTCTGTATCCCAGAAAGTTTGTGAGCCATTTCAATCAAGAAGCACTTTATAATGTACTTAACATTCCAGAGAAGATTACTGTAAATACATGTCTGACAAATTTTCTAGTGAGCCAGCATCACTGAAGTTTGCAGTTGTCATAATGTTGCAACCATACAACCCTCACAGATTCAGTTAAATGAGATTCCTAATAAGCTGCGTCATGACCCGAATTTCATTTTGCAAAATTTATGCTAGCAGCTAAAAAGAAATTTCTTAGTTGGACAGCTCCTTTCTAAATTATTAAAATTCCTGCTTTGAAAAGAAATGTATTAGTGAAAAAAGTCTGAGACTGCATAAATGTACTCAACAATCATGTCACTGAAAAGATAGAGTATGAAAAGGACAGTTTTCATACCTGTGCCTAAAGAGGAAAAAAATTAGGTAAGTTCATAAAGTGATTGCAGAGACTCAAGATCATGTGTTCACGATCAAACTTTATCATGAATTAAAGCTATATATACACATTAACCCACACGGTTTTACGCAGAAAATCTGGCAGCTTTCCTGGTCTCTTTTTTATTTAATTTTATTGCAAAAAGTGCACAATGACAGTATTTTGGCTAGTTGTTCCCTTACAGACAGAATTACACATTTTCAAATTCCACATCAGAAGCTCATAAAAACATCTTTCTCCTTTTTCTTCCTGAGGAATCAGTAGTGATAGTAAGGACTTTATTTACCAATAATGTTAAGAAAACCAGTGTGTAGGCTTTGTCGGTCAACACCCTCGGGTAACATCTCTGCTATCCTAAAAATCACCTTTATTTTTTTCAGTATACCCACACAGTATGTGGAAATCTTTTAGGAGTTGATCCCCTGAATCAACTGAACCTGTGTGTTGTGGACCTCTTTTCTTAGCAGTTCTAAAGAGCAAAACAAACCAAAAATTCCCTACAATTACAAGTGATGGATGAAAATCATCATACTTTAAAATAGGATTTTTAAAAGGGAATTAATGGTAGGAACTATGAAGGGGGAAAAAAAAAGAAAATATAGAAATGAATATATCAATTAACAGGTAGCATCATGAGAAACCACTGTGCAGTAGTTCTCTGTAGGAGAGTCGGAGAGCCCAGCACCCTTATGCCCACTGAACTGAGGCTTCTGTTATACTGTAAGTTAATCACTTAGGCAGATCAGCAAAATGCTTCCTTTCTGTCTCAGAGACATTGCATTCAATTTTTCTGTAGCATAGAAGAGTCTCAGTAAAACACTGTTCCCGACTGTCAAAGCCAAGCAAGCTCTTAGAAAGCGAGATAATGAACTGGAATTTCTTTATGCCAAGGACCAAAGCCATATCTTGAATAAGCTCTCTAAGCTTTAAGTTGTTGTGTGAGTCTCTTCAGCTGTGTTTTCTTAATAAAACAGCAGCTTGCCTATATTTTACATTGTGTCTAACGCCTGAGAACTGCTTTGTGAACTGGTACTGAACGAGCTGCTCAGAATAGCTTAACACGTGGAGAAACATAAAGACTTCCAATCCTGTTTGGCAGTAAGCACGGGTTAACACAATGATATACTCAGTTTCTCTGAGATTACAGTGCTGCTTGGCATACAGAGAGGGAAAACTTTTAAGCTCCTGGTAAAATTTAATGTACAAAGTACAGAAATAAAACTCATGTGATTGTCGTTTGAGAGCTGAGTGCATCTGTTGGTTCCCTGCATTTGAGAATAGGCATTAATTTAGCTTCAAACACAGCAGCTGAAAAGTGCTCTTCATGCCTATCCACTCAAAAAGCAGAGCAGTCCAGGGCATATCAGAATCTGCTCTAAAGATCTGTAACAGAAAAGTCAAGATGGTTCTGTGTGGTAGAGGGGGGGTAAGGCCCTGGGTGGGGGAATAAATAAAAGGAACAAATTGCAGAAGAGCAGTAAGAATGGCACCTACACTACCAGGTAACAGAGACTCCACCATACACCTGTGTGCAGTTTCTCAGGGTGCTTAGGCCAGGAGACAAAGCCTTGATAATTTACTGGGGTGGAACGGAAACACTGCTGACAGCCAGCTCATAAAGGGCACAAAAAAGGTATATAAAAAGTTAGTAAACGCTAACCAACCTAAAACCACTCGAGAAGCAGACTTGTAACATGGTATTTTCTGCCCTATGTCTCACCCAAGGATTCATGTAAGGATTGAGTGAAGACAATAAAAAGTTGTATGTGTTTTGGGGCTAGACTGTCAGATGCATGTATCTCAGTCCTTATGAGTTTTTCCTTATGAAAGGATGAATGTGACTGAGTAAAGCTAATTTTGCTTTAATTTTTGGAAATAAACATATCTCCCTTTCCTGTAAGAGCTTGCAGGCAACTTTGCTGCACCACTGAAACAGTCTTTCCTCTACCATTTTTGTGGAGTCTAGCATTTTTCTTAGCATCATTTCCATGGAAATCTTCAGTGCAACAAGGGCTTCTTGCCCATATGGTCAGCAATGCTCCCATCTGTTCTTTAACCAGATATATTCAGTCTTTTTCTAGCCAGTCTTATAGTGTCTCAAGTGGCCAGAGATACATCTTGCAAGATTTTTCATTTTGCCCTGAGCAGCAGCTACTGACGAGATGGAGAAACATCTGCTGAGGGCAAAAAAGCTTCTTCAGCTAAAAGCTGAAACAAAACTCTTTCACGCAGAACAAACAAAAGCTTCTCTGGTACCAAAACAAGACTAGCAACAACATCGACTGACACCTGAAGCCCTCTTCTTCATCCCCTGTCCACATGTCCTCCAAGCCAAAGACTACTAAAATTTAGCCAAGTACATCTACACATATCCAGGAGATGAGCAGCTTTTCACACACACTCATCCAACAGCTAGGGCCCTTTTCAGCACTAGAATACAAGACTCAGGGTCACATTTGACTTTTACACTGGTTTTGCAGCTGCTTCTTTCACAATAAATAGAGATTTAAAAAGTAAAATAGACAAAACCTTTCTCTCACAAATGAAGAAAGCCTTCTGGGTCTGCTTTAGGTAATAAAAAACTCATCTTTAAATTTCTGAGCATCAGTGGTGGTTTTAGTGCCTTATTTCAGATTTTATGTTCCTGAGCCGTACAGTAGATCCAGTCACTCACGTTTACCATGCAGAGTAATATAATATTTAACAGTTGCTGAAGTGATAGTTCTTACATCACTAAAAAAAATTAAACCCAAAGAAAACCAAAATCTTCCATAGGATTTCTTTGAAAACTTCTGCTTTTTTCTTTTTTGCATCTTACTTATGGACTTTTAAAGTGTTTGAGAAAATATTTCAAGTACACTGTTCTGATTTTAAATGATTTTACAGCATCCACCCTGAAACATTTCTTCCTCACCAGTGCAGTGCAGCAATACTCCCTCAAAGTGTAAAAGCAAGGTAAGATTTTTGATAGTTAAAAAAAAAAAAAAATCACTTCTGAGGGAAAAGCAATAATAAAATTCAAAATTATAGGTAATAAAACCTCAGCTGGGATTGAGGCTTTCTATAGCTTAGCAGAATGGTTTGACTATCTTCAACATGAGGAAACAACTAACAAACACCCACAGAGATGATTCTGACCATGGCATGAAAAACTATTGCAAACTTAGTAAGGAAGCAAAAAGCCAGACACAGCTAAGTATTTACAATTCATGAACAAACACAGTTATTTCAGTAGCCCATATAATTTCTGTAGGCAGTCATCACTTCGCAACCACCTCACCTCTGGGTATGTCCTGAGCACTTACACACTAATCAGGATTAGGCTGGGTTTGTCAAAGCACAGCACCTGGATGCTGCTGGCTGATTGTAGCTCATTCCTCTATTATGAACTAATACTACACAGGGTGCTTCAGAGGTACTAATCAAGGTGATAAATTGCAAACAACTATGGGAAGCGCCTGAGGTCATTGAAAATTCTGCAACCTTTATACAATAGAGATGCTCAGTCTTCTGGCCCTCACAAATTTCCACATGAAATAAATTACCCTTAATGAGCACCACTGCTAATAATCTCAGCAGGGGCTAAGGATTGTTTGTAGAGCAGCTCTCCAAAGCTTGCCCTCACTTCAAAGACATGTCAGTGCTTGACACAGTTGAATTTTTCCTAAGCACAAATCTTTTACTCTATCCAAATTTGCATTCAATATTTTTATTCATTAAAAATACATCAATATATATGAATACAATAATTCCATTAGGTGTTGTTTGATGGTCACATCTTTCCTCAGTAATTCTCTTTCTGAAAATGTTCTCTTTGTCTGGATTATCCAACCGATTTGCCATCTTCCCAGATTTATACCATAGCCTCTCCTATATAGCTATATCTAAATCAGCCTCTTTATGTCATCTAAATGTAATGCCTTTTATCTTATTTCTGCTACAACTACATTCTGACTGCACAAAGACTCTTGGCAGCACAAGGAGCAAACAACTGGCCTTGAGAGTCATGAAATAATACCAGTTGCAAGCTTCTTTAAAAGAGCTTTATAATCAGATGCTGCTATTATTCTCTGAATGATACAGGGTTTTATTTTGGAAGTGATGTGGCAGTAAAAGCAATTTGGATATTTTACAGAACAATGTTTCAAGGGCAGCTACACCTAAACGTCCCACTACTACAATGCAGACACCAGTTATCACTTAAAAATATACAGGAAAGATCTTATTAATTTATGAACACTAAAAATCCAGCTTTAAATCATTACTTTAAATCACGTGCAACTTTGGAACAGAGGCTTTCTACACATCTTGCAAATATCTTTACTGAACTGAACAAACACAAAAAGGGATACTGAACACAGTGAGATAGATGGAAAGGGAAGAGTAACAGATGACTGCCTTGGTAGGAAAGTAGCCAAATTAAACTATTCTGAATGGCATTACTTTATCATACAAAGACCTTTAATTTATTTCATTATTCTCTGTGGGCAGCTACAGCACCCAGAGCCCTAGCACATTCAAGGAGATGAGAACAGTGGACAAAGGACTCCTTCAGAGTGCAATATTTAATGAAACTTAAATTAGGTCTCCAAAGAGCAATAGAATGTATATAAAATATAGCACTGACACTGAGCCATTCTGTTCATATGCATGTTTTAAAGTAATTCAAGAATCAAATTCATACATGGCCCCAGAAGACTTAAATGCAGTTTTAATATAGCTTCCACACATATAAATTTTTTTAATATACATTTCATCATAATTTCTTAACATGATGCACAGGACAGAAGTGTAAGAAAAGTCTCCAGCTAAGACTGAACACTTCCTTAAGGAATAAAAGAAAATACTTTTGTAGTAGCCTTTCACTTCATTGTTAACAATGAAGTGAAAGGCTACAATATTTTTGCTTCTGTTTGCCTCCATGAATTTACGTATGTCAAAGAAAGTTAAGAGAGTATGTACTGATATCTAAAACACTGCAAAGTAATAGGAATATATTATTGCCTAATACATATTTTATATATTGCTATGTTTCTATGTATTTATGTGGGGAAAGAAACAAACAATACTGAACAAAACACCCAAACCTCAAATCCAAACCTGAATTCAATCCAATCTGTAATAAAAAAACTTCCCTGTATACAAAATCACTCCCACATAAAACTGCAATTCAGTGTAAAACAAAATACTATGCAGTAGAAGTTAATTATATGCAAAAAAAATTTAAACAGGAAAAGAATCCACCTGTATCCAGAAATTTGCTGTTAGCAAAATAAAAAAAAAAATTGTTTTCCTTTTTTCAGGTAACTGCAAAGAGATAGGTACTTAAAATCTAGAATCAAAACTATGAAAAAACCCATGACTTTGAAATTCACAGTTTTCAAAATGATTGGTATACAACTGAAATTATTTTGAAGCAAAGAACCGAAATTTTAAAACAAAAGAACAGGATAGCCTAGTTGTGGGTTCTGCTTTTTCAGTATATTGTACCAGTTCTGTTCTCTAATGCACTCTCTTCCAAATCCAGTGAAGCAGCATTCACCCAGGCCACAGGAAGAAAGGCTCAACACTGCAAGACACGGAAACACAGAGACACTACCACAACAACTAAAACAAAGGACAAGTAATGCTAGTCCAGAAGGTGATAAAGAGAATTAAAGACAAAATTTGGGAGTAATAAGTGAGGTCTAGACCTTCAAGATTTGACTGCTTATTGAACACAAAGCAGAACAACAGAAAATAAAACAGACCTTAGCCCAAAGTGGAGTAAGGTAAAAGCTCTTCACACAGCTGTAGTACCACCTCTCCCAGCACTCCAGATGTATAGATGCTGTAGTGCATCAGGCAATTCCAAACTGTGTTTTCTACCATCAGCTTTTAAGGGTTCTGGCTGAACGTGCCTGTGATACCAAGCTACTGACTGTTAGAACTAGTTGCACAGACAAATCCAGATGGGATGCTCGAACAGTTACAGCCCAAAGGGTATCTACTTTTTCTGTAAGTCTCAGTATATGTAACTTCCTATAGACAAGGATCATGCAAGTGTGTCAGGAAGGAAAGCCACCACCTGCAAACCATTATGTGGGGGACACTGTAGTGAAGTACTACTTTTTGCACCATCTCACTAAAGGCCTTTCCTAAATTTGTATTGTGTTCTTAAAACCATAACTCACAATAACCAGATCAGATAACTGGATAAATGGTTAAATTAAACTTCTGCAGCTTGACTGAACCAAGGGGTTATATACTGCAGTCCATGTGGAAGAAGCAATTTGAGGAAATACTCTTAAGTCTTTTCTCTGGCTTTCTATATTAATTTGAATCTTACTGAAACATTTTTTCCCCTCTGTAATCTGCAGGTTTGTTNATTTACTTGTATATCAAGATATATATAAAACTAAAAAATCCTTTCTACAAGCTTCCAGAGAACTTAGTACTCTTGCAAAAGAAGTCCATTTAATGCAAGTGTCACAGAAGTTTAGTTAAAAAGAATTGCATATCCTATCAGAAAAGCCCAGGATCTCTCCTCTTTTGTATGTGCCAGTACCTGTAACTTTTGAAAAGGATGCCTGACACAATTACACTTTTCTAGTGCTGTACCTTAACGGAGTCCTGTCTTATCCTATTTTGACAGATTCTTTTCATCGCTTGGGTATTCATACTTTACTAGAAACTGCTATTAAAGCAAGACAATCCTGATGGTATTGTAGGTACTGTAGTTCTTGAGCATTTAGCAAGTATTTTTTGAGAATACTTAAGCTTACAAAACAAACACTCCAACCAGACATCACCACCCACACTTTTTCATTAAGGAGATATTGACTGCACTGTGCCAAATTGTTTTTCCATTTTGAGAACGCACTTGAGGCTGCAGATCCACATACTTAACAAGCACTACAGTCACTTATGATTAAAGGGTTATGCTGACATTATGTGAAGAAACAGCTCTTTTCAGTAGTTATAGTCTCAAAAATACTTCTAGAAAATGATGGAATTTCACCTTTTCACCTTTAAGCTGAAGCAGACCTTGACTTTTAAAGCTTTAAGAAACCAATCTCAAACCTGAAGGCACCAGACAGCCTTTAACTGACATAAAAAATAAAGAAATATTACAAAACCAACCTGTGTGTCAGTTCTTTAAAAGGGTTTCTCTCAACCAGCAAATTTCAACCAGAAACACAGGTCTGAAAAATAACTAATTTCCTTCCAAACAGTAGATAATTAAAAAGGTACAGTAAAAAAAAAAAAAAACCAAAGCAATTCTTTGCACTTTGAGAAGGTGCATTGCAATGACCTGACGGGCACTTCACCTACTATTCACCTATTTAAAAAAACTCCCTGTTAGAAATTCACACTTAGGACAATCATTTGGTGTATCACAATTTTATTTATTAGCTGCAGTTTTGTGTGAAAATGTAAAATTCAAATCAGTATTCATGTGATGGTAAACAAAGTCCATCATTAGAAATACAAAGTGTTCTGCAGTTAAGTGTCCAAGGCAATTCATAGTTCAAATGATCACCAACTTTTACTGGAGCACTGACAAAAGCTTTCAAGCTTCCTCCACTCTTCCTAACATACACCGACCACTAAGAACTAGTCAGTCTCCATGGCTCTTGAAGTCTACACGGCAGTCACTAACTCAAGAGAAAAAAGGTGATCCACAGCTGGTCCCCAAAGGAAGCACAGTTCAATGCTGTGGGATGACACGAGATCAAATGTTCTGTCCATCCCGCTTCTTTTCTCCATGACAACGGCTGCTTTGAGGGATTCCTCTCGCCTTCCAAGCGTCAGTTTCCCACATGAACCTGGTTCTCCTCGATCACCGTCAGTGCTTCCTGGGTATACATCTGGGAAAAGGATTAAAAAACCTGAACTCCTCCCCCACCCTTTCTGTAGGAAGGGCTCGTTTCGAGCGAGGGAGCTGAGGAGAGCCCCCCTGTGCCGCAGGAGGGCCAGAGCCGGGAGCAAGGAGGGGGTGACCCGCCCCTACCCCATGGAGGCGGGGAGGGCCCGCAGCGCCGGCCGGCGCCGGCGCCGCCCCCTCCACCCGGGCCGCCTACACGGCCGGCACCAGGCTCTTCTTATCCAGCGGCTGCTCGTCCTCTTCCAACAACAGCTCGTCCAGCTCCCCGTCCTCGGCTCCCGAGGCCTCGGGGCCGCCGGCGGCCCGGCAACGCCGCAGGTGCCGCAAGGCCCGGCGGTGCTTCTCCTGCAGCCGCCCCAGCTGGGCGCGCAGGGCCTCCGCCTCCTCGCCCGGGTCGGCGGGGGGCTTGTCGGGGCCGGGCCCCAGCAGGGCCTGTCGGAAGAGGCAGCGGTTCTCGCGGCGCAGGC
>VWZW01002521.1:0-62604 GCA_013397115.1 Edolisoma coerulescens | reverse complement strand
GCTGGTACAAGGGGCGGGTAAAATAGCGATAACCAATCTTCTGAGAGCCAGGGGGCAGAGAGAACATGGGGTGATCAAACAGGAGCCAATGGGGAAGAAGGGGGGTGGTGCAGGGGAGCTGTAAACTAGTGGGGCATCGAGTAAAGGGGAACTTTCTAGAGCACAAGCCTAATATGGAACAAAAGGGGTGGAGGGCCAAGGGGCCAATGAAACAATGGAAATTCAGACACTCATCAATGCCTTCCGGGTTCTCACCCTGACTAAAGGGAGAGGTTGCTAAACTTCAGTACGCGAACTGACGCAGCAGTGGGCCTTCAAGGTTTCAGGGTCCTGCAGCTCCTCAGCCAGTCCCTCCGCACATTGGGCCACTGCAACAGTGGTTAAGTAGCTCTTGTCCTCTGGGAGTCCTGTAGGAAAGGCTGGCTTTGGTGCTCTAGACCTCAGATTACATTCAGGTAGGAATGCTTGGTTCTTCTCCCTGGGCGGAGCATCTCACAATGGGATGATATAATTTATGAGTCATGCGGTAAGGCCTTGATGGCCCATTAGCAGAAGATAGTCTCTGGAGGGAGTTATCAGGCATATGTCATGAAGGAGCTCAGGCACACTGCCCCACCTGCTTTAACAGCTTATGAAGATGGTGATAGACAAAAGAATAAATACTTTTGGTTACACCTTGCATTGTAACCTAAAACATGTGTTTTGGGATTAAGAAGCACCACATCAAAAGACAAAACTTAGATATGAAGGTCAGTCCTGAATCTTTGTTCAGGGTCAAACTTAACAGTTTGGCTTTTGATCTGAGAACAAGGTCTGTGAATTGCACAGGAAAACTAAAGGATGACTCAGACATTGGAGTTGTTCATCAGATTTGATGAGACAGCTAAGAATTATGAGTCTAAAATAAACCACCTAATTACAGATAGTGGTTAAGGTTCCAATTAAAAGGATGGGAAAATTGCGTACAAAATTACACTTTTAAAATTAGAACAAGACGTTTGGACAGCTGAAATACGGAATAAGCTAAATAGGTGTCTTGCATTTTTGTATAGTTATTCATCTGTAAACCATGTCAGAAAAAGCTTTTTAAAATCAGAGCATAGAAATTGTCTTTATAGATGGAAGAAGAAAGACTTGCAGAAAAAAAGTGATTGTCAACAATATTTTCAATAAAGAATTTCAATTGTAGTAAAAATGTTGATCATCCCTTGTTTCCAGGAGAAAATTAGAAAATATATCTTAAAATCTGGAGTTGTGTGCTAGACTTTATTCACAAAAGGTATTGAGGACAGGAACAGATCAGATCCTGTTTAGTGAATCGTCTGGTGAAACTCATCTTGTGTTTGCAGCATATGTGTTTACATCAAATTATATGTGTTCCACTGATGGTCAGTTGGATACTTTTGAACACAGTTCATGTCATGGTAATGCCAGTATCCAAAAGTAATCAGGTCGATCTCATTCCAGACAACATTTTACCTTCTGTTGTCTATTAAAGGAGTCTGAAGGATGCTCCCATCACAGTTGTCAGTCATTAGACTGTGTGCATCCCATTCTCAGCACAAAAGTGTGCAACAGCTGCAGACTAGGAACCTGTAGTTTTAGTCGATGCTTGAACAGAGAAAAAGCATAGGGGAGCACGCTCATGAAGTTCTAGTCTTTACCATATTTTACATTTCTGTGCTGTCCAGCAGATGCAGCCTAAAGGCCTTTTTTGTCCTTTCTGGTTAAGAATCTGGCAGGTTGAGCTGGCAGGTCCAACACAGAACTGATGCCCAAAGAAAGCGATTCAGCAAAATAGGAAGACAAAATGGAAGTCTCTCAGGAGGCTGTCTTTAAACCTTCAACCAGTTCACTGTCATTCTGAAGGAAAAAAGTGAAGCTGTCAGAAGCAGGTTCTGTAATTGCAAGAAAATTAAGTCTTTTGCAAAGTCTACTATCAGTAGTGATAATAAGATGATACTTACACAATCAGTATACCATTGACACAAAGTAATGTGGTCTTTACCTCTGCCCCAAGTTCAAGGAAGGAGTTTGTACCAATGTAAAGAAAACTGAATTAATATATACATGTCAGTAGTGAAGACTGATGTTGACAATCAAGAGTTTCTTCAGAGGGAGAATTTTATGGTTACTGTGGTAATAAAGAGTACCTCTATTGTATTGTTAGCTTTTCTCCAAGCTGGAATAATTTTGTATTCTATGGTGCTTTTCATACTTGATTCTTCCCAAACAGTAATTACAGGATAAAAAGTTGTCAACAGAAAAACTGGAAGACCCAAAGGAATGTGCAGATGGTGCCTGCATCAAGATTTCCCTATTGTGCTGCTGGTGATTTACTCATATAATAGCAATGGGGCATAGTAGCAAATAGGGGCAAATGCAGTAACTTTTCCCTATTCATTTAGAAACATCCAGAATCAGAATTTTAAAATGAGTACCTCTAATCTAGGTATCCATTTCAATTTGCACTGAGCTGACAGAACTTATATGTGAAACACACGTTCTGTCATTTTATTTGTTCAGAACATACATTAATTTAGAAACAATACTTTTGCCTAGTAAAGAGATTTAAAGAGTGGAAAAGTTTTGTAACAGCCGGAATTGAAATAGTGTCCTCTTTAGATGGTTGCTGCATGATTGTGAAATTTCATGTGTAATACTGGTCTTCCCTCTCTGCTTTAGAGACCAGCATAGAAATACAGAACAAAAATTTTCTCAAAGAAAAATAATTTTACAAAAATGAGTATTCATTGTGTAAATAATTATTATCTGGTTTATCTTCCAGTTCTCTGACTTGCGGCTCCGATACGCATGATGATGTTGCTGAAGTTGTGACTGCTAAGGAGGTACAAGTCGAAGGCCTATGTAACTAATTCCCAGATTACTTGTTCTGCCCCTGGGCTGCACACCTGCAGACTTGTAAAACAATGTGGGATTAAGACCTGATAATCTTTCTGTCTTGGTTTAAAACAAATTAAGGCAGCAGACACTCCGAAGTGAGTTACCACCCCCTTAGTTTTAACCAATTTCTTTGCATCGGTAAAGACAGACAGATAAGTAGATATAAGTGAAAAAAATAGCATTTTAAAACAACCAAACAAACCCTGAAATAACACCAGGCAAGAAAAAAATGACATTAATAATCACTAGTTACAAAGCTGCTGAAATTTCACAGACTTGCCATGGGGGAAAAAAGAGGAATAAGAAATGGAAGAGAACCCCCTCTACCATGATGGTGCCCTCCATGGACAACTGCGTGCCTTAAAGAGGGAAGAAATAGCAGACAAACCCCACTTGGCTCAATCTTCCCACTGGAACAAACAAAACAGAAAGGTAGGAGCTTACAAAGCAGTTCTGGTGGCAGATGGGAATTGCTAGCATTGTCTGGGGAGCTCTGGCCCTGTGGAGTCAGTCTCCAGTTCGCTGGGTGTCTGTGCTGCTGTTGCTGAGGTGTTGGTGTGTTGGAGGGAAAAACCAGCCTCCCCAAGCCCTGAAAACGGTACCCTCGGCCCCAATAGGCTCTAGCCGGGCACTGCCCACAGGTGCTGGGAAATTCCCTCTGAAACAGATTTTGATTGTGCGGTGTGGCTTTGTGGGTTTCTGCTACTGCTGCCGCTTGGAAGACCTTTCCTAAGCAATTCCCTAGGGAAAAAATAAAGAAAGACCAAAGGGTAACCTTCCACCTGCACTGCCTCAGCGCTCTCCAGGCAAGAACTAAAGGGAAAGATAAGGAGCCACAAGGCAAGAGAGGATCTTCTAAACAACGCTGACTTTCAAAAGGACCCAGCAACCCCCTGGCCCCTCAGTTCCTATGGCCACAGGGTCTTGAAGAGACAGTAACAATTCGGGGCACAGATAGATTTGGAATACAATAACCTTTTGTGTTATCCAGGACACTTTCACAACTGATTTTCAGAAAGTATCTCTTGATAATGAGAAGCAGTGCCTTTAAGAAAAGACTGACTGGCTATTGTAGTCTCTTTAAGCTGAAAAGACTAGATTTTCTGTTTTCCACATAGAATAGATTTTCTGTTTTCTGCATAGGCAGGTAATTCACCTATTGAAAGCAGGAGAAATAATATACCTTGACCTAAATTTAAAAGAAAAATGATACCATGGAACCAAAAAAAGGGGTAGTTAAAAGAGAAATTTCGAAGATATAAGCAAAGGTTGAGCACCTGGTTTCCACTGAGTTCCAGTAGGCATGGTGTACCTGAATTTAGTGTGTCTTTGAACATCCCAGTTGTCTGTGGATCATGTGAGAAAAACATGGTAGCTTTGTTTTCTTGTGAGATTTTACACAGGGCATTTTTCCTTTAAATTAGCTTTCTGTTTACAAAGTCTAATCCACCTGTCTTAAGATTTTATAAATGCTGTTTTTAAATTTACGAGGGTTTCTAGCATTACAGTAGTATTCAGAAATCTCACTGGGGGCACAGTTTTGCTTGATTTCTTTATTTACGGCAGTATTCAATACAATAAACACAAGACTAGGAAGCAACTATTGAAGCGAACTCTATAACTCTGTTGATGACTGCTTTGTGAGAGAAGGGTAACTCCTAAACTATGTAGCTTTTATTTCCAAAAAGAGTTAGGAAAAGGTCCAAAACATTAGTATTCATCATAGACTGTATAAACTTCATATTATGAAACTGATGCCTATAACTGCTACAATGATTCTCGTTTTGTGGAGAACCTGCCATTGCATTTCCATTTTTCTTGATGTTTCAGGTATTTCTCTGTGTAGTAGATATTAGAATCTCAGCATTAGCCTGAATTTACACTTCTTGCATGAAAAATATTTTACTTCTGGATTTCTATTTAATTCAGAATTGCTAAGGCATTGCCTTTTCCATTCACCTTAATAAAGAGTACTACTCTATTTCCATTTATGAATATACAATAAACAATCAGAACACTAGTGATAGCTTTCAACTGATATTAATAAAAATATTTATGTTCATTGCTTCTTTTAGTGTGATTGGGTAGTTAAAAGTGCAAATCGTGTATGTCAACGCAAATCTTAGATTCCCAGCTGTTTTCTTATGAACAGTTTCCACAAGTACATGTTTTGCAGAGCAAAATTTTCCCTTGTAGAGAATGATCTTTCAAAATGAGCTGGTAGTTTGTGTCCACTTGGTTTCATACCCTTAATTTTCTTTATCCCTTATTCCCAACACCACCAAATGGACACATTATTCAGACTAGAAACAATGACAGAAATCTCAGTTTCTCATCTATCAAATATGTGGCTCTTTTAATTCTAGTAAGCTTAGGTCTGTAAAAAGATTTTAGTCCATTTTTTACTTTTTAAGTGATGTAAATGGACCAATCCATATGAGTATCATGATGGCACACTAGTTTCAGTCCATACACCAGTTGTTCACAAATGTTAACAGTGTGTACGGAAGTCTAGGATGTTGCACTCTTACATATATAGAGAGATATAAAATGTTTTAAAATTACGGTAATCACATTTTACCTATTTGTAGACAATACTGGTTTTAAACATTCAAAGCTTCTAAATCTAGGCCACATCTAGAAAAATATATTTTTAAGGTGTACATTTTTAGTTCTATAATGGTAATGTATCTATCAGTTTCCTGCACAGTTGTTTCATGATGAAGTCTGTTAATATATTATTGGTATAAACAACTATATTAGAATGTACATATACGGACTAGGTGCTGAGTCCTGCATTTTGGCCATAACAACCCCTGCAGTGCTACAGGCTCGGGGCAGAGTGGCTGGACAGAGGCCAGGCAGAAAGGGACCTGGGGGTACTGTTGGCAGCAGGCTGATCATGAACCAGGGGCAGCAAGCTGGACAGGGTGCCCATATGACCAAGAAGGGCAGTGGCATCCTGNCCTGGGCTACCAGCAACAGTGTGGCCAGCAGGTCCAGGGAAGTGATTCTTCCTGTGTGCTGGGCACTGGTGAGGCCATACTTTAAATTCTGTGTCCAGTTCTGGGCCTCCCAGTTTGGGAAGGACATTGAGGTGCTGGATCGAGTCCAGAGAAGTGCAGTGGAGCTGTTGTAGGGTGTGGAACACAAGCCCTAAAAGGAGAGGCTGAGGGAGGTGGGATGTTTATTCTGGAGAAAAGGTGGCTCAGGGGAGACCTTATCACTCTCTGTAACTGCCTGCAAGGAGGTTGTAGCCAGGTAAGGGTCACTTTCTTCTCTCAGACAACCAGCAATAGGACAAGAGGACACAGTCTTTAGCAGTGCCAGGGGAGGTTTAGGCTGGACATAAGGAACAAGTTCTTCACAGAAGTGTTGATTGGAATGAGCTGCCTGGGGAGGTGATGGAGTTACCATCCCTGGAGGTGTCTTAAGAAAAGACTGGATTGTGGCATTCAGTGCCACAGTCCAGTTGACAAGGTGGTGTTAGGTCATAGGTTGGACTCGATGATCTCAAAGGTCTTTTCTGACCTAGCCTGATCTATGATTCTGTAATTCTGTGTATGATTGTGAATGTGTCTCTATATTTACTCATAAAGATCAGTCCTAATCCCAATGAAATAAAGTAGGTATTAAACTTAATAAAAAAAAATTAAAGCCTCTGCCATTAAATTTCAGACATAACTGCACTTCAAATTTTACAATTAGCCCTATGGCATATAAATCTATTAATAATTATTTCTTTTATTTTTAATCATCTTGTAGTAGACCAGATTCTTTCTGTATATCTTAACTGTAATCATTCAGTACTCTGGTATGTTTTATATTGTAGAAGATCAAGGAGCAATATATGCAGAAAACTTACAAAGTCAGAGGATAGCTTCAGACATGAAAAGACAAGTTCTTACTGTAAAACTGCTGATTAAATCACTGAGTGCTTTACCTGAACATGGGATGAATGAAGTAAACCCAGTCTGGAATATTTGTTTATTTGCCAAGTCTTTCTTCAGATGTGCTTGATTTCTGCAGTTTCAATTCCCTACATTTTCCTTGTGTAATTTATGTTGATTTATTGAAAATCATCAGATACACATGAAGATAATACCCAAAAAAGGTACTAAATGTAAAATTAATATTACAAATGTGAATCTTTTCATTAGGATTTGCTTAATCCAATCTGATGCCAAGTTCTGTATTTCTGTGATATGTATAATAAAACTCTTCTGACCATTCCATCATTTATTTGGATACTCACCCAAAATTAAGAACAAGGGCAAGTATGTATGATAAAAAAAAATCTAAAGAGAAATCTACATCGGTGATTATTCGTCTGAATACAAAATACAGCGTGGTGTGCAAAAAATAATGTTTTGTCTTTATTGATTGAATTGAGAAAGATGAATTGCAAGAGCTGAAACAGAATAGCTGGAAAAGCCATGAAATCTAACATTATAGTGCTCTTCCCTTTACAAAATCTTTGCCTGCATGATGTAGAAAATCTGGGATAAAATGGTGTCACAGCACTTTTAGAAAGTCTTAAAGGAGCTGACCAAAAATAGGAGGCTGTTCTCAAGTCAGTCTTGAACAAGACAGAGTAAGTGATTCAGATGATTCTCATGGAATCACATAATAGAATCATGTTATGTCCAAAAATATTAAAATATGCATAGTATTTTTTTTTAAAACAGCCATTGTTTAGAAGATCTTGAAGGAATTTCAAGTATTTTCTGCGTATTTATTTTATAGAATTTTTAGTAGCTGGATCAAAGAATCATAACTCAGTAAGACATAGATATACTGGGCAGTCTAGATTAAGAGATACTTAAAATCACTGCAATAGAAAGTGAGGAAATAACAAGAATTAAGTAGCATGACTTCTTAAAAAGAAAATTGAGTTTCTTTTAGAATAGGATTTTTTCTTTCAGAAAAATTAGATCTTTTGGAAATTATTTACTTTACCACTCTTTCCATTTATGAATATGCAAAAAAAAATTGCTTTCAACTGATATTAATAAAAATATTTACATTCATTGCTTTCTCTACTGGAATTGGGTATTTAGTGGCAATATTTAGTTGATGAGGTATCAGCTTGTATAACATTAAAAATTTCTTCTCCCTGAAATGAACCCAGACTGTCATTTTTCTATGATGTGAGAAGAAATAAAATTTCCTGGATTACAAACCAAAACACAAAAAATGGAGAACTGGAGTAAAAGATCAGTCTTTATCATATCTGGAAGTTAACAACAACGCTTCAGAATTTCTTACTAGGTCTTTTGTTCGACACATATATTGATCTTCAAGGGTCAAAAAGGAAGAAAGTAAAAAACTTGTGGTAACTCAAAGTTTTGAAGGTGATTCTCTAATTATGTGGTAGAGACCATTATCTTCATGGTTGTCCAGTCTTGGTTATCAACTGATGTGTTTTTTAAGCATAAATACTTGTGTCTATATAGTTCAAACTCTGATAGTCAAAACATTTGCGGAAAAACTGTATAAACAAACATCTAAATAACTGATTGTGAAGGTTATGTAATTGTTGTATTGCCTATGTGCGTGGTAATGTTTGTTTCTTTTCTGTGTTTCCTGACCTTAGGGATTTGATTGCTACAGCTTTTGCTTAGTTATACATTTAGCAAAATGAGCAAATGATGCCAAAATTAGATGGCAAGATATAACACATGTCTATACAGAAAGGTTATCATGAAAAGGTAAAAGGTAGCATTTTTATTTGGCATATATAAAAGATGGGAATGTATAAGAAAGAAACCCCTTGAATCCTGATCACTGATCGTCAGAAAAACCAAATCAAATTGCAGATAATTTGTACTATGGTCTCTCTTGGAGCTGAAGGCTCATCTTAGAGCTAATGGCATCAACAAAAAATTTCCTTGACACCTGTTTCAGTTTTTTATTGGGCTTTCTGGCTCTCCTCAAGTCTTCCAGTTCACCAGCTGATTCTCTCATTCTAAAGTTTTTTGGGGGGATTTATATTAGCTGTTTTGAAGACTGGAAGTTCTAACTTAAATTCCTATGATGTGTCCAGCAATGGAAAATAATTAGATAGTTTACTCACTTCTTTCATCAGTAAGAGCAAAGTGCAGAAGTGTGGGGTAGTTACCAAAAATTTTTCAGGAAATGCTTCTACTGTTAGCCCAAAATGTAAATAACTTTGAAAACATACTGGTTTTTCTCAGGGATTTGGAGTTCTGGCTGAATTTGTTAATAGAGAGTTCTTTTCTAGGATACCTGGTATATATCTGAAAGTTGGGAAGATCTTGATCAAGATTACTTGAAATATTCCTAGCACATATTGAATTGTATGCTTGTTTTGACAGAATGATCAGTCATAATTGAAAAATGTATTGTAAATCAAGTAAATTTATTTTTAGTTATTTCTCACAATATTGCATGGTTTTGATGAATTTTTAGCTCAACTACTTTATGTATAGGTATGAATTCTAATTTTTAAAGATTACATCATTTTGTATTAACCCAGTGCTTGATAATGTGAAACAGTTCTCCTTATCAGGAAGCACTTAGGAGCTCTACATAAAAAGCTCTTCTTTCATGTCTATTTTTCTTCCAATTTTAAGAGTGATAAAGTGGTAATACTCAATCTGTATTATTTTGAATCTGTATTATTTTTGTCCAGTGTATTTATTCCCAGTTTGGTGATATACTAGAAGTAATCTGAAATTTTAAATTGTACTCTTGGATGTATTAAGCAAGAAGAGACATAGTTTGTGTATAAGAAAAACCCAAAGGAATGGGTTACTGTGACCAAAAGACCTCACCAGGAAACCAGAAGCAAGACAGATGCAAAAAGAAAAGCACTGAGCTGCAAACACATTTTTTATGTTGGGATCAATGGAGATTCACATACAGTTAATAAAGCCTCAAAGCACCTCTGTAAGGCAGGTCTGTCTTACTATGTCAGTTTTTTCTGCTGAAAATCAAAGTTTCTTGTCTAAGTTGGCAGAATGGGCAGTGGCCACAGGAGCAGTAGCACGTCAAAGTCCTGTATTGCCAGACATCCCTAAACCAGTAAAGATCTTGACTTATGTATTAGGCTAATTGCAAGCATACTGTTTTTAAATACTACATATTCTATTTTCTGAGGGATTTGCTGCCTTGTTCGTGCATGAGGAAACAAAAGATCGGTAAAAGCGTTACTTTGTGTATATATGTATGCAAGACAGGGAGAGGACTAAATCCTGATCTTAGTTTGATTATTATGTTTTCCTTGGTTGTTGCTAGTATCTTTTGATTACTCTTAATTGTGGAAGCTACTCAGTGGAAGACGAACATGTACTAGTCTTCTAAATAAAAATATATGTTAACATCATGACAACTTTTTTTGTGCTTCTCTGTAAAAGCATCAAGAGTACAAACAGGCACATCTTTCCATGGTGCACTCTCTCTCCCTCTCTTACTCTCACTCTCTGTCTCTCTTCCCCCTCCTTTCCCTACGCTATTACTGTGCAATTTGCAGTACCTGGGGGAAACTATGTATTTTCCTGCCTCTTTTGATTCTATCTAATAAGCATTCATTTTAGAGCCATTGTAGAAAAAAAAAAAAAAAGATTGGAAGATGGAGGGAGAAGAACAGGAAGGAAAAATTTGGGTGAATATTATCTTTTAAGCCCCACATCAAAGACCATTCTAATAACATGTACCAAAAAACTCTACATCACTCATATCACTGAATGTGATGAAGTTTGGATCACTTTTCAGTTTTAGAATTGTAGGGAATTTGCAAACATGCAAAACAGTCTGAATGACATGTTGCAATTTTGTCTTAAAGCACTGATCTATGTGCCAAAATGTCTGCATCTTGAGAAATGTTATTGCTGTGAAAATCTAAAGATATTTCAAACAAGAGAAGTTGTAGGGGGAAGAAAATGCATGTTTCATTGATCTAATTTATTTAGAGGCGAAAACTATGAGATTTGGCAGAAATTAATGGCTTTTTTAGTTGTATGTAATAGAAGATTAACAGTAAAGATGCAGACCAAACACAGTGGAATAATTCACAATTCACTCATGGCCTTTAATGTAAGAACAACTAAGAAAGAGGTAATAGATGCCAGAGAATAAATTTCTGTTAAGTTAAAAAATAAAAAATTCTCATATCCAGCCTAATTCACAAAATTGTACAAATATATGGTTAACTTTAAGGTTAGATTTTCATTAGTGGAACACATATTTAAATATTTGATTGCCTAAATATGTCTTTTTAAGTTACGTTTTTGATGTTGTAGAGGGGCAGAACCAGAAATGAGATCTTCATTAAGAACTTTCTTTGCTTTCTGCATTCAAGAACTGAGGAGGGAGAAGAAGGGAAATTTTGGCCCTTCAT
This sequence comes from Edolisoma coerulescens, assembly GCA_013397115.1. Lineage (NCBI taxonomy): Eukaryota > Metazoa > Chordata > Aves > Passeriformes > Campephagidae > Edolisoma > Edolisoma coerulescens. Next base: position 51,338 of record VWZW01002521.1, on the reverse strand, counting down.
ATATCCTTACACTTAAAACATAAGATATGGGACATCTTAAAAATACTAATTAAAAAAAAATCATTTAAATGAGCAGCCCATAGAAGATGGTTTCTCATATAGTGTCCCGATGCTTGTACTTGCATTACAAAAGAGTAGGAGAGGAGTGAAAGGAAATAGTGACTCATCCAGATTGGTGGGATCCAAGATAAGGGTAATGAAATAAAACCTCTGGTAGCCTCACTTTCTGTTGTACTTAAAATGAATCACCAGTCTATTTTTAAACTGGAGTGTACTGTTCCTGACACTGAAGAGAATGTGGCAACAAAAAAAGTTAAAAGAAACTTACATAAAATACTTTTTTTTCCAGAATAATCTGCCACAGGCAACACAGTATTTCGATTTGGACCATGTAGTTCATAGCAAAAAACAAATAGAAGAACAGCAATACCTGATTCAAGAACAAAAGAAATTAGAATCTTTGGTGAGTTCTTTAATACAACCATAGGCTCTCAATATTGCTGTCATAAGGATATGATAAAAGAAAAAGCAAAAGTATGCGAAAAATCTAGTGTTCCTTATCCTTAATTAAACTCCTGAAAAGAGTCAAATCTTGTACTGGAAAGGGTGACAGTTTCTGTCAAGAAACAACCTTTGACTTCAGAAAGCATATTGTAGAAACCATTTCAAAGAGGGTTATTTAAAACCGGCGACAGACCATCAGGAGATGCTTTTTTCTTCTGTGACTATTGAGAAAGCCTCTAGATACTTTTATCTTGAAGGAGTGTTAAATTCTAAGATGACTGAAATTGGGATCGATTAATACGTTCTTTTTTTCATCATACATGCAAAGAATGTCTGATGTCTATGGTGAGCTCAGAGGAAAGATTGGCTAGGTGGAATTGAGTGAAGAGTTTGTATAAAACTGTGCTGTAATATTAACACAAACTGCCATTGATTAAGACACCTTTTCTTGAATTGAAACATAGAAGAAATGACTGTAATTTTTTGTATTGTTCCCATGTCAGTCTCAGAAAAACAGATCAAACTATGGGTTTGTAAAATAAATCTTTGGTTTTTTATTTTATCTTTCTTCAATCTCTATGTGCCAGCAGCCATTTTCTGCTTTCCCATTTTCACCATCAATAGCAGACATCAAAAAGATCTGCAGATGAATAACAGTAATACAAATACAGGATGGAATTATTTGTGAAGAGTAGAGACGCACCATGCTACAACATGATCAGACAGACTGTGATGCAGTCCTAGCTCAACAGGAGGCTCAAACCACAGTGGGAAGCAGTTGGTAGCAAAAACAACTCTTAATTCTCAGGCTTGCTCTTCCCAAAATTGGCAAATTGTGAGCTGTTCTGTCACTGTCGTAGTTTGCTTAATGGTTAAGTTCTATGCATTTTCCATTCCCGTATTGTGGAGGAAAGACAATCGAACGGAAGTGATTTTTCTCCATTTCTTCCCCAAAAATGTCTTCATATTTTTCCTTCTCTTTTTGGAAGGAGGGAAGGGAGGGAGGGAGGAAGGGAGGAGCACAAATGACATCCCTCCTGAATGAAAATAAATCTCATGGGATTGTCTTGCCTATGGTAACAAAAGAGGTTACAGAAGGTGGGGGTAGCAATAATCAATTTAGAAACTCCCTGCGGGAAAACAAGTGCGCAATTACTTTCCCTTTCTCAAAGTAAAATGCTGTTATGTAGATGAAGGATAGCCCCTGTTGCTGTGAACCACAGTTGGTTAAACAATACTAAGCTTCAATAGGGCTGTCATGAGCACAGACATAGTAGTGCCACTCAAGGCTCTCAGGAATACAACACAAATGTGGGTGTTTTGTTTGTTTTGGGGACAGATACAGAATTTTATCCTGGTAATACTTTTTAAGCTTTCGTATATTCATCCTTATTTTTTCATTCCTACTTTATGATTTTGCCCAGTAATTCCTCGTCTATGTAGAGCTGCTTGTTAGACATTAATTTTTTAGTGGAGGTGGTTTCAGGCTGTAGACAATACAGGCATCAGTAGCAGTTTGAGAATCCCGTTCTGCTGGGTGCTGTCTTTGATTACATGACAAATTTTGGTTCAGGATTGCTGCTTTTAGAAGCTCACAAATTCAAAATAATCAAAGTAGGCTGAAGAGAATTGGATGGGAAGGATAGAAGTAAAAGTATCTAGATGTGGATGAGAAATGCAGATGTCTCATCAACTCATGTACACTTCACTGCAGCACTTAAATAGAATTTATATTTTTCTTGTGGTGTTCGTATGCTTTCTCAATATGTTGTTACACACCCTTGCTCTTGCCTCAGCGCTAAAGATATTAGGCATCCTTCTGATTTTGACTCTAAAGATGTGTATCAGTATCTACTCAAGCATGTGCAAATTTTTACTCCAAATTTATCTAAACCTCAGAGTAATGCAGTGCAATGTTGTTCCATGTTTGTAACATTATATATTCCACCTATTCCTGTGAGATAAAGACTTCAAAAATGACTGTACTGACTACCAGGTACATGTAATGGAAAAATTACAGCTTCCTTCAGTATTATGTATCCATCAAGTATATTGTACTAGCACACACACAAGGATATTTTTTCCTGCAAGACAGAGAGAACTTCATGTAAGAGAGATGCAGTATATATTGTTTCCTTTGCTTTTCTTGTAATTTAATTCAAGAAATTGTGAGGCCATATCCAGTTGACCTGCAAACCTCCCTTTAAGTCACTTCAGTGGAAAACATCTTCCCTACCTAGTATTGTATTACTGCATACATACATTATAGTAGAGAGAGAGAGAGTGTGTGTGTGTGTGTATGTGTGTATGCACTATATATAGCTGTCATTTGGAAGTGAGGCTAGAATGCTTTTCTTATAATTCTGGCAGAATACACAAAGCTTCTGAATGGGGACATAAACTACATCTGGTGTTCATATTGTGTCTTATAGAAGCCAATATCAATTCTATACACAGAACAACAAGCATTCTTAATAAAGGCCAGCTTCTGTGGACTGATTCCTACAGAACATTGTGTTACAGTCTGATTTTTTCACAGACTGTAGTACACTGAATATTACCTCAATAACCACTCAGATAGTGGATTTCCTCTGACTTGCAGTGGAGATAGGAGTAATCTGATTCTGCTCAATATGTTCATCAAAACAAAGCAGAAAAAGGATAACTTCTTCTATTTAGGGGAAAGCTTTTATAAGGAAAACTGCCATGAACTGCCACTGTTGTGCATGTTCATGATGAGAATTTCCACAGCATTCATAACACAGACTCTTGACTAGCTACAGGACTGTGGGTTATGACAAATATTAGGCCCTTCATCCATAATAATGTGAGTTTAAATGACATGGATTTCCTATGCCTTTTTGCCAAATAATTTGTCATATGCAAAAAAAAAAAGAAATACTTAAAAAAACCTCAGTGCAGAACAGCTGCAGTTATTTGGCTGAGCTGTGTGTTCTTTGCAGTACCCTAATTCCATCATTTCAATGGCGCTACCTGTCAGAAAAATAACAGTAAAGCCTTCATAACCTCTACTGACTTTACTCTTATTTGAGTTAATGGCTGCCTCTGAGTAGGTGCTCTAGCCTTGCAGCTCCTAACAATGTCACTATGAACCGCGGGTGCTCAGAACCCCTTCCCACTGCACTGTGAATCCTTATTTGTGGTGTTTGCTTTAATGTGAAGTTGTCAAGATTGTTTGCACAGAAAGTTTTGACATAAACTCTTTCCTTTTTTTGAAAATAAGTGCCTATTTCATAGCTTCAGCTTTTGAGCTCTCCTCTCTGGAGTCTGTCTTTATTTTTGTGCCCTGGACAGTGCTAGTAATGTTGTTGGGTTGATGTAGTAAACTAGAAGGATAACCCTTTTACAGCTTCCTACAGGCACTGCAGAAGTTCCTAATCATGCCTCAGCAACAGAGATCAGCACTAATGCTTTGCAAAGAAGCAGAAGCAGTCGCCAGACGAACTACTTTCCATAACAACTCTAAACTGGGAAGGAGGCAAGGTACAGCCAGACTGAATCCAGTCTCTTTACGCTTGTAACCCTATGTACAGAGGAACAACGATCTGGGACAATTGAAATACCTGCATTCTGTTTTCTGGTAACAGTTTGAAGAGGTCTGAAGCCTTCTTAGAACAAACTAGACACTGCTCTGGATTATGAAAATTTAATGAGATTAAACACAACATTTGGGACTTTTCCTGGGTATATCTAATGATGCTTTTTTAGTGTATCTGGTTTAGAACCCAGGCATCAACAGTGAATCACCTTTAAATCTGAACTCACATTTCATCTGGTCCCTCTGGTTGTCATCTTTGCCTTTCTCTGATAATTTTCAAAAGCTTTCATCTAGCTGAAGAGATACTTTTGCTTGATTTATCTGTCTTTAAATTACACAGATGGCTTTCAGTTTTAAACAGAGTCTGGGGCCAGACCCTCTCAGACATTCAGATGGCAAAAGGCGGGAGTGATGTTTTCCCCAAACCACTAAAGGAAAGAAGACAATTCAAATATAATGGAGCAATACAGACCCAGACTACAATCTCTCAAGTGAACTAAACATAATCACAGGGATCCAAAAGAAAGAAGCTGAATTTGAAAGGCCCAGTGTTAAATACAGCCATGCAGGTGCATATATTACACTGGGACGGTGAGGTCTGTTCTCACTAGAAACGTATAAAACTCGATAAAATCTTTCTGAGACTTAGTTCCCTCCTGTGTTAAGTGGTGCACATGCCACAACCAAGTCCAGCATTATAGCAGAAGAGAGGATACCATGTCTGCACAGTAGAAACTTATTTCAGTTTGGACAGACATATTTTACATTCAAACTGATTTTGCAATTCTGGCTTTGCTTCTGTCAACAACTTGTTTCTCCAAAGAGTTAGGGAGTGGGAAGTTCATCCCCATGCAGATAACAATTGCTAGGGCTGTGCTGCAGGCACCACTTAACACCACAGGAGTTGAGTGATTCAAAGAAATGTGCTGACTCCGCTGAGATTTTCATTCAAGCAAGGAGAACCTTGTCCTTTAGTAGTTGTAATATTGGATGGGAAATGTCAGGGTGAAATCAGGCAGTTTCTTGGTGCTTTAAGAGAGATTAATTGAAGAGAAATTTCATTTTCCCTTGAAAAAGAATGGAAAATTCTCTACCTATCATTCATGGAAGGATGATTTATTTTTTTCCAGCTCTGTCAGTCAGAGGACCTTTGATACAAGTAGATTAATCAAAGGCAGTTTATCATCAATCACAGCTAAACAGTTTTAAAAGTGGTTTTCCCCATGTCTCCAAACAAAAGACATTGTATCATTGTAATAGAAAAGACAAAACGACTACTTCAAAAGCAATACAGAGCACAACTTCAGGTGTGCATGTTTCTTTGAAAAGAGAGGGTAAAAAGTCAGCTTGGTTACCAAATTATTAAAGTTGTATTCACCTAGCTCATTTTTGGTGTTAAAATATCTTCAGGTATCAGAGATCATCATGGAGCTTTAATTAAATGTAGTTTGAAATCTACAGTGCTCTGCTGGAGGCCATGTCAGGATGGACAGCCTTTTGGACAACAGACATAAAGGGAAACAGACCTGTGTTTTTTATGATCTTTCTCATGAAATTAAGCAGTCTTCCAGTGGGTAACACAGTTAGCCCCCAACCCTGACCCCCACAAATATACATGCAAAATTGCTTGAAGTTTAAAATAAAAACTTTTATTTCTGAAACTCCCTAGCCCAGTTTCGTAGAATGCATATTCATATCAATATTTTGAATCTAGGTCTGCACTTTCACTGTCTCAACTGGAGCAGATTTGTTGATGTAAATTTATTCATTTCTACACTCAACTCTCTGCTTAGGATTGCGGTTTTGTATCATTCTACTCAGCTGTAGGACAGGGCTTTTCTCTTGTTCCTAAGTTGTAAACAATTTGAAATAGATATTGTCTTGTTGGGTTTTTTTTCATGTGTCAATGTAGCTGTTGGCACAATGGAGTCATGACTGAAGCTTGGGGCTGTTGTGACGCTGAAATGTTAACACCGTTTTGGCTCTGTAGCACAGTGCTTTTTCCTGATTATTCCAGTATATCACTTCATCAGTTTTCTAGCACTGTCTGCTTCTTTACACTAGTCTATTAAAGAATTTTTAGACTGAAGAGCCAGCACTTGAAATATGGTTCCAGCTTGCAGACTAGCTTGCTGTCCTTTAGAGGTGAAAAGGTCTTTCGATGCTTTGCCATTTTGAGGACAAATGATTTGCAAATTGTTTGTACTTCAAAGAGTCACCTGTCTAGACATTGTCACTTGCTTTTTAAATGGTAAGCTAGGGGAGGAATTCTGCTTATGATGGAGTGCCTTTACTCGCATTGCGTGACATTATCAGCATTTCTACATATCAGTAAAAGCTGAAGGATGGGATGTGCCTATTCATAAGTAGTTTTGATACTTCAAAGTTACATAAGCCTGCATTGTATCACTAATTCTGAAACATTTCCACATAAACAATTGTCTGTACATATCCAGAAATTGCATGTAATTTTTTTGAAGCTTTTTCTCCTACTTGGCCTTCCTGTGTTCCTGTTCTAATTGCATCATTAAAAGGACAGTAGATGAACTTAAATCCATACACAGATACACCTTCAAGCTCTGCGGAAAGAGCTCCTGCTCCTGAATTTGATGGACTAGACTCTGACTGCCAGCCTTTGATAGGGCAGTGTCTGGAGATTCTGCACAGCATGTGGTTAAAATGAGAAAACTTCAGAGTTTATATCTGGTTATATGCCTTTTGTGCTTTGTTGCTAAACATTGTGGAAGATCTCTCTGCATCATTCTTTTTGTCTGTGGCCAGAGGAGCACAGGGACTATGTTCATGGCATGTCAGGTTACTTTTATTGTCTCATCATTCCTCACCAAGGATCCTTTCAGAGATAGTCATTGACATCAGCCAGGCATCTCTGTTTTATTGCCTGCCTGTTGGATATGTTTCCAATCTGCTTTGCTTAGTACATCCTCCCCTGCACAGTATAAACCCAGGGATGAGGGAGGTTGTAGCAATGCCTTCAACATCCCTGATTTTCCTGATCTCTACCTCAAGATTTTGGACATAGAACTCCCACAAGAATGAAAGACATCTGGTCAAATGTTTTCCTATCCTTTTTGTAAGTCTATCTCAAAAGCACTGTTCATCTTTTTTACCAGGCATACATGAGGTTGAAGTTTCCAGTAGTTTCCATGGTTTCAGCTTTGAAGAGCTAGTGCACAGGGTGTATATTTAGGGATCCTTTCATTTTGGCTTCAGGTTTTAATTTAAAGATAAGATAGGCTGGCAGCTGAGAGATGAGTATTTTCTTTCTGGTCTGCATACTTTGCTAGTGAAGGGAGTCACAGCTGAGGACAGAAAGTGCTTCTAGAAAAACTTTATAATCCAATTAGTATTTTGTAGTGATAAGGCAGATTCTTTTCTTGCACTGTAAATGGCCATCAGCCACAAAATTTGTTACAAACCATTGCATGACAATGAGCAAAGGAAAAACATAGAATCATATGATTCATGGATAACATGGGGATCAACTGTTCCAGGTTGATCCTCAGGATTTTGGACTGTGCTGACAAATTTTGCTGATGATCATGTCACACAAAGAATATGTTAGGACTGAAATAAAAGGGAGTTCAAACATAAGAAGTCTTGTTTCCTAGTCTACTCAGACTATCTAAGTGACAATGAGTCATTTAGTATTTAAACAACCAATGACAATGTATTAGCTAACTGAAAGCATAAAATATGGAATAGAGATTTATAAACTGCAGTTTCTACTAGTTGCTAAAGATAATTTAGAAATCAAATCAGAGAATCAGAGAATCATAGAATGCTCTGCGTCGGAAGGAACCTTAAAGATCATTTTGATCCAACCCCCCTGCCATGGACAGGGACACCTTCCACTATACCAGTTTGCTCAGAGCTCCAGTCTGACCTTGAACACTTCCAGGCAGGAAGCATCCACACCTTCCCTGGACAACCTGTGCCAGTGACTCACTACCCTCACAGTAAAGAATTTCTTCCGTATATGTCATCTAAACCTTCCCTCTTTCAATTTAAAGCTATTACTTTTTGTCCAATTACTACATGTTCTTGTAAATAGCCTCATTCCACATCGGTGTTGTAGGCTCCCTTCATGTTCTGGAAAGCTACAATTAGGTCACCCCAAAGTCTTCTCTTCTCCACTCCAAACAATCACAATTCTCATATTGTTTTCTCACATGAGAGGTGCTCTGTCCTTCTAATCATCTTGGTGTCCCTCCTCTGGACTTGCTCCAAGAGGTCTATGTCCTTCCTGTGCTGAGGACCCCAGAGCTGGATGCAGTGTTCCAGGTGTGGTCTCACCAAAGCAGAGTAGAGGGGAAGAATCACCTCCCTCGTGTAATTATATCTCTAATGCTTATGTGTAAGAGGATCTACTTTGGGGGAATATAAATGAAATTCATTAGTTAATTAATGTTTGTGCACTCCAATGTGAAGTGGTAAATGAACATAAGCTAACGTTATTAACTGGCTTATTAAATTTGCTATTTACACGTATCTGGTACTATGAACTTTTCCAGGTCAGTATTTCAACATTTTAGGATGTTATGACTGTATTTCAGCTATGGAGTCTGGTTCACAATCCATTATGAATGGCTACATTTTATTTTCCAATTAACACCAACAAGTTCTTTGGGGCTTCTTTTTGTTCCTCCCACCCGCTCTTCCCTCTGCAATGGTTTTGATTTAGCTGTGAAACTGGAGGTTTGAATCTTCAATTCATTACTATTCAGAAACTAGAAAAAAATTTTTAAGAGAAAAAAATTTACAATGTGAGAAAGAATGGATTGATTCTCAGCACGGGCATGAGGAAATAAAAATGTAGATTCTCTTTCAATATTTTGGCCAAACACTTTACATTAACTTCTGGGCACCCATCCAAATGTGAAATTTTAGCATTATATTTAAGAGATACTTTGAAAGGGTAACAGGATGCAGAGATATCCAATTACCTTTACCTTAAAGTATTATATTCAGTACTCCCTCAGTACCTCCTATTTATGCTTTTGAGAGAAAACAAGTAGAGGAGGTTATAGACTAAAACCAGAACAGATAAAGTAAAATCATTGTTGCAACTTTCACCCTTATTCAATGTAATATTGGAAGTGGTAGTTATTGGTTAAAGGTAACTACACAAAGCTAACTACCTGAATGGGAAGAAATCAGGGAGCAACTTGGTATAAAAATGTATACTATCTTATTCTTTGAGACTGCAGGGAACACAGCTAAACTCTGTAGAATATATTTTGTCTTTTAAAAATCAGTAACCATTAAACATGATAGTCAGGAGCATTTCTTTCTCCTTTTTCTACATATTCTAAAAATTTCTAAATATTAGGCATTGAAACTTATCTCTGTGACTTGGTTTGCTCTGGTTTTCTGTTTTCTGATATTACATGATCAGAGTGACTCTCTAGTCAACGTGGCAATGAAATACCAGCTTTCATCCAAACACCTCAACGAGTTTAACCAGTTAGTAAGACACAACAATTTTCTGTGAAGTTCTATATAAATGGCCATTTTTCATAGACTATATGTGAAACATATACGGCTTACATAGCTTGTTCAGCAACATAAATATTCTCTCTGAAGAAGCTGGAGTAGATTTGAAAACTTTTTTTTCATCTTTTTTTGTGCTAACTACTCTCTTTCCTATAGACAGACACAAATTAGAAATACAAAATAAAACCAAACAAAAAACTCCCAAAATAACCCCAGATACAAACAAACAAATGAAAAACCCCACAAAACCCCCCATGTCCAATGACTAACACTGATGACATTGGAAAAGTCAGAGTCTGCAGTTTATTCAGTGTTTTTTATCAGTTAGGCTGTGCTTTTTTAAGCAAAACTGTCTTTTTTGAGAGCTATACATCACCCCTGCCTTCTGGTTTTTTTGTTACCTCTCCTTCTCTCAGCTATGAATCCTAATACTTTATGCTAAATAGTGAAAAGTAGTCGTTCTGCGCTTGCAGGCTTTGCTTCTAACTTTGTAGTGCCATTATATGTCAGTAAGTCAATATGGAGAATAACTTGAAGTTACTTTGTGGATTGTGCTTAGTGTTTTGTCATTACTGAAGAAAATAACAATTTAGGCTATTTTCTTCATCTGTAAAATCTATTTGCATTTGTATTTTCTGTATCAGTGTGTTTCCTGCATCATCTGAAGTGATTTATACAGGTGTTTGCAGAAATTACATCTTCATCTCAACATGTTTATGCAAAGTAGGCTCGATGCTAAACTTTATGCAACTGATAAACTGTATCCATGCTCAACTCAAATTTAATGAAGATGAGAAAGGTAAATGTGCAAAGTCTTGAAGAAGTCTTTCCTTCTGTGTGATTTGACTAGCTGGTCTGGAAATTTTCTTAGGGTTTTCAGTCTGTTTTACTGTATTGAGCACAACCATTAGTTCTATGGTTGGGGTTTTTTTGTTTGGGTGGTTTGTTTTTTGTTTTGCAGCATGGCCTATATTATATTTTGTTAATCAGACTTTCTGTTGTCGTTTTCACTGTAGGTGTTGATTGCTTGTACTGAAGATGCTGGGCAGGGTGTATTAAACTTAAAACCCTTTGTTGCTCAGCCTTGTTCAGAGTTAACTTATGTGGCATCAGTAAGTTTTTAGGTACTTAATTGCATTGTCTTTGTTTACTTTTATCAGTATACTTTGTCCATGTGAATTGGTAAAATTGGACAGAAAAGTAAACAAAGTTATTCTGAGTCTTTCATTAGACATAAAAAAGAACGGTATGACTCAAAGTCATTGAAAATTTCAGGTTTGCGAATGTCAGGGTAGAATTGTTGTTTCTTGAAATTTCCAGGTTTTGTTTTCAGGGAAAATTGATCCGTGTGTGATATTCAGGAAGATAAAATATTCTTTCTTAAGGCATGGAATAAGACAGGAAAATGAACTTTTAATTTGATACATTCGGTATTTCTGGATTTTAAAGTAGATGTCCCCAAATGGTCCAAATCTTAGACTCTCAGAACAGAGTCTAGTGAACTCACCTTCAACTTCTGCCTCTTTCTGCATTTTATGTGATCTTGCCTTTGTAGAAATAGATACACAGCCCTCCTAGCTGTATTAGAGTTGGTTTGGAAAGTGGGTTCTTTAGAAAAAATTGTGATTAAAGAGTGTCTAGGGAAAGAATGTACCTTAGCTAGAGCTCTGATTGAAATCAGTAAAAAATATTAATAATTCATCAGTTACTGAATTCCATCTGGTTGTTGGCCCTTACTGAAGCAAAGTAAAACAGGGATTATGTCTAATTGTGATGGCTCTTTGTAGTGACATAGTAATGTCATTTGTTGCTCATCTGGCCTACTTTTTGCCATGACTAATTAGGAAGATAATCAATGTTAATGATGACTTTATCATTTACAATAACTCACTGCTTATTTTAGGGCTAATTAGTGCTAACCTTATTAGAGAAAAGGCTAATAATTGGCAGTTAGTAATTTTCTGGCTCTTCAGTAGATCTAACAGCACAGTAACCTAGCAGAAGTTGATCATACAAGGGCAATAGGGTCAAAACAACTTAAAGAGAGATTGTAACTGGTTGATGAGCTCAGAGGGGTGCAAAAAGATCAGCCCACTAGCATACATTGATAAAATACAGGAAGAAATTAACTTGTAATTAAATTTTGAATTGAGTTAAAGGTACTTGAACCAAATCCTCGGGTTGGTGGAAAATGTACATTAATGAGTAAAGTTAATGTTTCCAGGTCTCTTAAGACATTATTTGGGTGAAATGATATAACTTTATTTCCACCAAAATATGCGGGTAATTAATGCATAGGGATACACAAAAGCTAGAGTGATGTGACTAATGTCCCAAGCCATTTAACCTCACTGAGACTTTTCCTTGGCTGTGGTATGGTTGGAGGGACCACTGTGTAACACAAAGGCTTCATTTGTGTTTAGGGCTTTCTGGATTGCTAAGGAGGTTACAATATTCAAGTAGTAAGCTCCTGTAGCTCCTGCAAGCCATTTATCTGTGATTAATCCAGACTGAAGGATTCAAAGGAGGCTGAACAAACGGGCACGTGGAGTGGGCGGCTTAAGAATGAGTGGAATATGTTATGGAGAACTAAAAACTGGAACACATGGTTAGACTCTTTCCTACATGTTGCTGAATTCACTGTTCCCTTCAATACCCACGCATGGTATAGAATAGATATAATACCTGGGAAGTTCTTATGTGGAAATACCTGGGAAATGGACAGTTTCCAAGGCAGAAAGCAGTCCTTAACAGTTCTTCCATTAGTTTGGCATTCCCCTCCAGTAATTCTGATCTTTGCCCCTGTAGTGCTATCTAGTGAGAGCTCCGATGCAGGTGATGTCATGGGAGTGCAGAGAGGAGTTCCAAACATATGAGACCAGGCCAGGGCCCTGTATTTTTTAATATTTGCATTTGCAACCAGGATTCCACAATCAGGAGCATTTTTAGAAGGTAGTGTGTGAAACAGTGTATTTGTGCTGTCCCAGTGTTTTCACAGGAAATCAGAATGATTTTATTAAAATATTTATGATGGCTGTCACCAACACATAGGTTAAACTCTGAGTTGTATTTGAATGATCAGGGTAGTTGGGAATGATGCTTGGGAACTGGAAGAGAGAAAATGTCTCTCTCATCTTGGAAAAGGTAAGAAAGATGCAGGTAATTACAGGTCAGTTTACCTTACCTGGGTGATTGGGAAGATGAAGTAAATAATCTGGAAAAAATTTCCAGGCACATGATGGAAAAGAAGTTAATCAGTTGTGACTAGTCAGTAGTTAGCATGGATTCATAGAGGGGAAGTCTTTCTTGACCAAATTGATAATCCTCTGGTCTGGTAGATGAGGGATATTCACTGTAATTGACAAAGGAATGTAAAAACCCAAACCCATCTAACTCACTTTAAACCTCCATAGTTGCTATCGATCCCTACAGCAAATTTTTGATATAGATTATATCTGCAAACACAGGGTACTGTCTTATCTGCAACCATTGATCAGAGTGCTTCACTACAAACAGTGGAACTTCAAAAGCAGAAACTTTTGAGTAACTTCTTTTGAGAAGTTACTGGTTGATACCAACCATTTGCTTTGTAAAGCAATTCCATCATACACCTTGTTTGCATTCATTTTGCATTTCGCAAGGGAGCAACCCATGGCAGTTATTTCGTATAAGTCAAGAACCTTGGAATCAACTCCATTGCCTTTTAATTTTCTAACAATATGTGTGGACTCCTAAGGAACAAAGTTACAAATGGGTAGGTAAAAAAATCCTACAATGATCAAGATGGTTTGTGTAGATTCATAATCCTATTAGGAAGATGAACATTTTCTCTTGTTTGGGAATGAGAGAGAGATGATGGGAAAAGTTACTCTCTGTCCTGCAGGCCTACTGCTTTCTAGTGCAGTCCATGCTCAGGCAAAGAGAGATGCAATCCCACAGTTAGTGTAAATTGCATGAGTAGATTATATATGGGCATAAATAGTCATTCTGAATAAATAGTACATTTTGTAATGCTCAGTGTTGCCTGTCAATATTCTCTGAATGTGTTCTGGGAATCTTATTTAACTGCAGAAGCAAATTATCACAGTGCAGCTGGCCAAAATCTCTCACCTGTTTTCTGGAGGCTGATGAGGATATTGTGGGTTTTCCTACAGAAAGCAGAAAAAACTTTTCTGCTACTTCTAATTAGTTATTAGAAAGGCTAATACATGTAACTGCTTCAAGGGGTGGTATTCAGAGCATATAAAGAAATTCAGAGCTTTATTTACAAATAAGGCCTACTAGAAGAACAGTGGAAGAAAGAGAAATGCAGGATAAATTTTTTTTTTTTGTTGTTTTTGTTCTTGTTTTGGTACTGACTATCTTCTGTGCAGCATAATATAAATTTTTCATGTAAGAACAGAAAGGAAGTAAATTTGATGTTTCTTCCTGTGACACAGAGGATTACGTGGTGGCCCACACCATTTCTGATGAACTACACAAATTCAGGCCTTCATGGTTTAAAAGTAATTTAGTTCATCTTTGCCTGGAAGAAAAGGTTAGAGGTTTTCGAGTGCAGAAAAAAACTTCACAAGTCTGATTGAGCAGTAATTGGTATCCCAATTCATGCATAGTTCAGAGTGGATTAAAGAGCCTTGATATGCCAAGTTCTTGCCTGAGGAAAGGCAAGTTTGATAGTATTCTTGTCAACGCAAGAAAGGGGACTCTTATTATTTATATTCTGAGACCTCTTTGTGCAATGTGTGCATTCTGTAGGTGACAGGTACTGGTGGATATAATGCTGATAGATATCCTGATTTACCTTGGTGTTGAGCATTTTCCCCATTACCCTTTACAACTTTTTTCAAGTGTTATTCGAATTTATGCAAAAAAATGAAGGCAATTGTAAAATTTTAATTTTTCTTTTTCTCTTGAAAATCACTTTAGAAATCTGGAGAGTAGGGCAATGTTTCAGTGATGACATTTGGTGCTGGGGAGTCACTCCTTGCCCACCCATGCTTTCAGAGTTAACATACATCCAGATTTTTACTGCCAGACATGTCTAGACTGGGGGGTTTTTTGCTTCAAAAAGAGCTTGTCTTTGTGTTGAATTCAGTCCTGTAACTTAAATTCTCAGAATAATATGCAAATGGAGCCTTGATGGTGTTCTGTAAAGCTTATGCTATCCTGATGATTACAAGTGGATTATACATTCTACAAGCAGGAATTTCCTAGTACCTATTTTCTCAGGAACAGAGAATGGGCATCTGCTATTTTTTATAATTTCCAATTTATGCTCCAGAATTTTACTAGCATTGCTGCATGTCCTTCTGAGATATTTTGCAGACGATCCACAAACAAGACATTTCTACTATATCTCTGGTAAGTACATACTTTGAGAACATCTGTGCTTTGCTGTAGCAGGAAAATTTTAAAAAAGAGGACTTAGTAAATGCTGGATATGTATCGGGGTTTTTATGGCCAAAAGACACTGCCCTCAAACATCTTGATAAGGTAAGGGCTTGCTTCTGATTTCTCCAGCATGTCTGAGTCCCTGGAAAGAGAATGGACAATTTTCAGCTTTGTTTAAGTGATGTGGCTCTGCTACAGCTCACTGAGTAATCCTGGGTAATGTACAATTTATTGACCATTTGGAGGCTCCTGGGGTCTTGAAACCTGTTTAATAGGCATCTCAAAGCAGCAGCTCTCCCATAATAATATTACTGTAATACATCTGCAGTACTGCAGAGTGCTTTTGCTGTAATGATGTATTATGGAAAATGCAGTGCAGGCCTGAAAATCACCAAGGGAACTCATAAAATATTATTTAACCTTTTGTTAATTTAAAGGCTCCAATATTATCTAATTTATTTATTATGTGACAAAAGTAGCTGAAGTCGATTACACCGTGGATTGTGAAATCTGTACATGAGCTGCAGCTCTGCTATAAATTATGGATATTGAAAGGCTGAGATGTAAGCTTTTAAACCTGCCCTAAAAGCTGACAAGGTATAGCTTAATTTGTATTAGTGACAAGTATTGCTGTTCAAATGAAAAGATAAAAATAATTTGAAGCTGTGGTCAATCCCACTGCAGAGTCTACTTCGAAATCATGGGTCTAAGTCTTTGGTCCTTCATTAGCAAATCTCAGAGCAGTCTATTGGAGTTTTTGCATAAGTAATTATGACTATTCTTTTTAAAGCATTTTAAAACAACTAATTTCAAAAGGCGTAGTGTTTTGCATGTTTTACTGGAATATTACATTAAGTACAAGCTGCAAGAGCAAGCATGAACTATGTAAATCTGTCAGTTAGTTCACTGAGATACTCTAGAGAACATGAGGATCAGATTTAGAATGGCTGAAGTGAAGAAGGGTTCCTTGGGCAAGAGCTCTCCAAGGTGCATAGAGGGACAGCAAATAGCCTTTTGCACAAGAAAGCAGTTGCAGCATTCAAGAGATTGGGAAGTGATTCAGAATTTCAGTACCTGGTCCATCCCTTCCAGGTATTAGCTGCTGCAGAACACTGATATGCCAAGCCCACTTGTTTTGCTAACATATACAAACTCCGTGTGATCTGTAGTCCAGAGGGAAAAGTTTCCTGCTGGTCACAGCAGATTTACTTACAGTAAAGTGAGTGCAGTCAACACAGTTCGTTTGTTTGTTTGTTTTTATCTTTCATGGAGTTCTTGTTTTGGCTGTAATTCATCCTTGTGCAAGTTAGTGTTTAAATTGCACAGGTTAGTTACCAGACTGACTACTGAAATCTTTTATGCAAAAGAAAAACTCATATGTTTCCATCCTTGCTGTGAATGTGTAAGAGACTTAAAGATCACAACTGCCTTAAACACTGTTAAGATCACCAAAGGACTTTGCACAAGGACTGTGGCAAACTGTATAAAGAAACAACTGGTCATCCTGGACTACTTCAAGGTAAGAGATTCCCTGCTGAGGCAACAGGAGGAAGTTCCAAAATCAGGCATAGAATCTCCAAGGGAAAACTGAGGTGGCAGATACTGCTAAATCATGTTAGTGCTGATAACTGATGGGGTATATATGCATCCTAGCATAGGTATGCATTTTTGTAAGCCTAGATATCATGCAAACACATGGTATTTTTGCAGACAAAATATTTCAGAAGAGTTTTGCAGAATATTGGTGTTGTTTTGAAATCCAAGGGCTGTATATTTATTACTGGAGATATGAAGTATCATTTCTTCCTTGCTGTCAATGTACCAAGGTAAATCTAACCTTTTCTTGCCGTGTCTAAGAGTCTGCTCTGTGGTAGATCTTCCTCTCTGTCCTTTTGACCCCAGTCATCTGAAGTGGGAAGTGTGTTGGCATAAATCGCAGATCCCTCCCTCCTCACTCTCCTGGATTTCCTTCCTCCAGAAACTGTGACGAAGACCAGGAATACTGGCTGTGTAGAACTCATTCTAGCATGAGATCTTCATGTCTGGTCTCAGAGCTGGGAATTGCAAAGTGCCCTCAGGTATCACGGTTTAGATGAAGCCTTTGCTTATCAAATTAAAGGATGCTGTGCACCTAGCAATTGCACACAGGCAGCTGTGTTGCACTAAAAATAGTAATAAGTACATCCATTTTCCTTGGAACCATTGCCCCTGGCAACTTGTGTAATTAATTGGGAATTATTTAATACATTCTATTTGACCTGATGGGTTGGCAGTTAGACAGATTCTGACACCTCCAGCATGCCAGTTAGGGACTCTAGTCAAAACAGGACGACTGTCTTTATGTCAGCTTCTCTGAAAGCAACAGATAAGATCTCAGTAAGGATAGATTTCTACAAGCCCTTAGGATTTTCACATGGCTGGTATCCCATGCACAAAAGGAGCCTGACTATTTGGGGCGTGGCTTTATACCACATCCACTTCCATTTCAGAGCCAGTACTGAGGCTAGAATAAGAAAGCCTTTATCCCCTCAGTTCCTCCAAAAGCATTCTGCCTGCTTGTGTTGTCTGTAGCCAGAATTCTGCTGGAAAGTCCCTGGGGTAAAGTGTCATTCTGAACCCCTCTGCAGTTCCCTTTAGACCTGAGAGTTTGGGGTAATTAGAGCCCTGCATCTGAAAAGTATATTCAGTGATATAGTATTACACCTTGCAGACTTCTGAGCCGCTGCACAGATGCTTCTCTGTTTCTGTCTCTATTCATACCCTAAAAATATCTATCTATGTGTATTGGAAGTGGTAGATACCAATCTTTCTTGGCTCAGCTGTTTCATCTTTCCAGAGGAAAGGCAATCACCCAATTATACACACTCATAAATTAACTTGACAGCCCACATACTGGAATTGCCATGCCTTCCTGAGCCATTTAAATTTTTCATGAGTTCTGAGTCCCTGAGAATAGGGGCCAGAAGGGAGCATTACAAGCCCCTGCAGAAATTGTTTCTTCTTTATTTTTCTGGCTTACTGGCAACACACTCAGAGCGGTGATCAGTACAAGCTTCTCTTTCTCAGTGGAGTCATTATGCTAAAGAGGCCTCCTGTGTTCTCTCATATAAACATATTCTTAGTAAGACAGTTGGGATCACTGGTGGATCATTCATCATGTTTACAAAAAAAAAAAAAAAAAATTGNTTGGATATACAGGTTTGAAGGCTGCTGAAGTTTAAAGCTAAAAATATGAGGCATATTTCTCAAACCTTCTTTCCCAGAGCATCTGTGCTCCCTGGCATCTAAATTGTGAAAAGAGAAATATTTGGATAAATTAGGACCACTGATTACTCCCACAAATACAAAGTGTAATCTTCAGGGTCTGCTGAAACAGTGCAAGGAAATGCGGGACAGTTAACATCTTGTCCTGCTTGGGTTGCCTGATTCTTGTCTGCTCCGAATACCATCTTCATTCCCTGGAAACAGAAAATAGTTTCAGAAATATTAAAGTAACAGTATGTGTTTTCAGTTCTTGCTCTCATTGATATGCACTATCAGTTCCCATTTTCCTCTGCTTTGACTTATGTATCTGGATATTCTCCCTTTTAGAAGCTTTTAATTAGGGCCTTATTTGGACCACTCATTTCTGAAAGGCTGAATAGATGGAGAGTGCCGTATGTCATTTTAGCTCTGATTCCAGAGGACGTACAGGTGGGCTGAGTAATATTTTGCTAAATTCAGATACTGTGGTTCTCTTATTGGTCATGCTAGTACAGCTGTCTTCCTAGAGAACCTGTGGGAGTCATACATGTTGAAGAAATCAGATGTAGAAAATCCCCTTAGTGTTTTTTGTGAATGGACTATTTACCCTGTATTTAACCAGTTGTAGACTGTCCCCTGTGCAGTCTTCCTACTGCAGTTTCCCAGTTTTAGAAGTCAGTGCAACCATTTCATTGGTGGTGCTGGCTTAACTCACCATGGTGCCAAGGGTAATACGCACCAGTGCAGGTTTACTCAAGGCTGAAACCAGGAAAAGTCCTAGGGGGCTGAAAACACCTTGGTGTTAGCCCAGGAAACTCCTCTATGTAGAATGCACTCATAGCAAAGTTTTAGTCCGTGGAGCTACGCCAGCACTGTGCTCTACAGGACACCAGACATCCGTGTGGTGTATGGATTCACAGAGGTGGCTCATAGGCTGATGACATGGCTTGTTCATCCATGCATGTTGTGTGCAGTAACATCTGTTGCTTTCCGTTATATCATACAGGAACAGTAATTACTCTTTCACACTGCAGAATGATCAGATCTGGGTTTTTTTTTTCCAGCATTATATATACACTTTGAAATATGTGGGGGTTTTTTCACTAAATGTCTAAAAATGTTCAAAACCCACAATCCTCTGCAGTTCATACACAGAGCATTTCTGACTTTTTGTATGAGTTTGGTTTCTTTACATGCTCACTGAAAGAGATAGCCATTGCTTGGTATGAAGCTGCTGAATCAACAGACCTGGTAAACAAAAGAGGGAGGGAAGTACAGCTGAAGAACGTTGTGATTGTCTGACATATATAGAAAAATTCTTGATAAATAATCCTTTAATTTAGCCAAGGTCTGAATTATGGTGTTAAAAAATAGTGCAGCATCTGTTAATTTTTCCTTGAAAGAATGCCCTGTAAGAAATTTCTGCTGCTTCTTTTCTCTGTTTGCCTTTGTCCCTATGTTAACCTCTTAAGAAAATTAACAGGAATGGCACAATGTAACAATGCTTTCAGTTCTACTTTGAAAATCTCCTCTCCAAATTAATTCTGAGGAATGGTAAAATAATAACTTGAAAGAATGTTGGCACCGTATATATAAAGATCAGACATTTTTTTTCAGGATAAAGCTCGGGGCTTCATAAGTTGGAAGTCTGTAGTCTATACACGTTGACATTTATAGCCAAACTTTTTTTGAATATCAATGTTACCTCAAGCCCTGACCAGGCCTGTTTGGGAAAAAGGGCAAATCTCCTGCTGTTACTTCATAGTAGCAAATTCTGGAAATCAAACAGCTGTAAGAGAGAAGCAGAAACATAGATAGATAGATAGATAGACAGATAGGTAGATAGACAGATAAAGCCTGCATTTAGATCAGTTGCTAAGAAAACAGCATACCATCTTTCCTTGCTTCCTGGGAAGTACATAAACTGCTTCACAATTGCCACAATTTGGGCTGTAGAATTGAGAACTTGGCTTGAAAGCTATTATAGTGCCATCATGACTTCATTAAAAAAAAAAATTGACTTGATTTGCTTGCTTCATATCAATGGTAGCTCTAAATCATAATGATCAACAATTAGTTTTCTGTTTCAGCCACTGTGATTTTTAATTTTTTAATTTGCCTTTGAGCTTGCTTTCAGATTGCAGTTCCTCCATCATCAGCTGACTCTGAAACTGACACTGGCTCTGCTGACAGAGTCCACTGTTAACACATCCCAGTGAACTGAAACGGAGGGAGCACGTCAGCTAGGGATTTTCAGAGCTACACCCCCAATATTGCAGGAAGCTGAGCAGTCAGTAGACAATTGAAAATGCTTCCTAAGAATCTGTGATTTTAGCAAAAGCCTAGTGATG
Source organism: Edolisoma coerulescens (assembly GCA_013397115.1). NCBI lineage: Eukaryota > Metazoa > Chordata > Aves > Passeriformes > Campephagidae > Edolisoma > Edolisoma coerulescens. Next base: position 30,776 of record VWZW01002521.1, on the reverse strand, counting down.
GATGTGATCCCATAAACTAGTGGGAGCAGCTATTGTGAATACAGCATTCACAGTGTACTGACATTCTCTCATCCTGACACAGAGAAGAGCCAAAATTTCTTCCAGGTTAGGAAGTTAGGTCCAAAATGTAACAAAACATGATTTCATTCATTACTAATTTGCTACAGGGAGAATTCAGTAAAATGCTACAACATAGTTTGCAAAACACAGCAAACAGCATTAAATTTTGAATGTGTTTCTTATTTGTAGTATTTAAAATACACAGTTATCTATTTATTTGCTTATATGATCAAGATGGGTAAGTGTATTTAGTGCAATCCTCCCTCTATACCGTACTGCTGCTGGGAGTTGAAGCCACATACCAGAAGGAAGGTTGCAAGCAGGATCTGAAATATTTTTGTTTGCATCCTAAGTGATGCCTGAGGTGAAACTGTGGTGTTAAAGCAATGATAATTGGCTCCTCCTGGCTTTCCCCACTAAAAGAAATTGAAATTCAATTGGCTTTCAGTGGAAATAGTTGTGGAGCAGCAATTGTCATTGCTGTGACATTGTGTATTTCTGTGTCAAGCAATTTTCAGAAGCCAAGAGAAAGTATTGTAAATTAGAATATGATCTAAGAATGCCCTTCATGGAGGCAGGACAGATTATGTGGTGAATTTCATATGCTCAGTAGTAGGCTTATGCTGAATGGTTGTGCAGACTGTGCATCTACAGCACAAAGGACACAGGAGTGTGCAGCTCTGCCAGGTGCAGTGATAGTTGGATGATAACTTCCTTTTTTGCAGTATAATAACAGTATCTTCAGCAGTAAATCAGAGGCTGAGGCATTTATTGTGTAAAAAGATGGATATTTAAAAGGTATCTGGAGATTCTAGGGGTACATTTTCTGGGCTGATTTTAAATGACTGAGAGCTCATTAGCTCAAAATAGATTATATAACAATCTCCTTAGTCAAGCTGTTTCAGCTGTTACATATTCTCACTGTTAGAAAGCTTTTCTCTGTCTCTAGTCTAAATACTTGCAATATAAGCCTAGTTCATTCCCAGAAGATACAATGAAGAAATTATTCTTTTATTTCTGACTGAACATTCTTCAAGTATTTTTTTAATATTTAAAGCTTTTTTTTTCACTTCAGTCTTCTCTTCTGTAAAGCTCCCAGTAGGTTAAATATTTCTCCCTTTCATATATTTATTTGTTTCTCCAACATCTCAGTAATTTTATTGATTCAGAATACCTGAAACTGTCAGGGCCCAGATTTAGTACTAGTAATACAGACCAGAATGGGAATACTCAGATATTCACTTGCCTTTCCGATAATATTCCTTTTTATATTTCCCTCTGTGTTGAAAGTGTTTTCCTTAGAGATTACATCATGAAGTTGTTTTCCACTGGGTCTTTTTTTACAGATGTACCTCTCCATGCCCTCATGTCCCACTCTCGCTCCAGGTGTATTAGTCTTCACTACAGGATTTCATACTTTGCATATTTCCTTGTTGAATTAAATATTATTATTCAAAGTGTTTCTCCAGTTTCTAAATTCAGCTTTTTCTTCCAGTATGCGTGAACTCACACCACTCTCACAAATTTCATGTCCAGTTTTTCATGATCAGAGTTATGCTGATGAAGTGACAGTTTTTAGCATGGGGTGTGTGATACTCTTATTTACTGATCCTTTACTTATACCACTTATAACAATTGTATGTGGTTTTCAACAGGGCCAGCTCTATAGTAGTTTTGTACAGGCCATGTTTCCCTGGCTTGCCTGGAAGCATCTTCTAAATGCCAAAAGCTGACCTAAAGCTGAGATATATGACATAGTCACACACTTCTCCATTTACAAGACATGTTACTATGCCACAGGAAGAAATTATTTAATGTGATGCTACATGTTCTTTATTAGTTAATTTCCTGCTACTTAATTATTATTTAATTATTTTATATATGCTTAATTTCTTTCAGTGTTTTCTGTCAATGAAAGTTAAGTAGATCATCTATGGCTTCCTGACCACTCCTCCTGTCTTTTAAGGACAGGAAAAACGACCATGATACTCAAGTCTGCTGGACCATCTCTTGTTTCCAAGACAAGGGAAAGAGAACTGCCATTAACTCCTGCATCACCAATCAGTTCTTTGTAGTTTAACTTTTCTTCAGTACTCAAAGACTAGCTTAGGCTGATAATTTGTGTCTCCTTCCTGTCACAGTCTGAAGATATTTTATGGAAGATGAAAGTTTAAAAAGATACCAAACCTCTGCCTTTCAATTTCATGTTGGTAAATCTCATTCTTCAGCAAGAAGCAAACTCTTTGGTCTACTTAGTATTAATGGTCTTGAGAAATGGAGGTTTTGGTCATTTTTGGTGCTGGTTAAATTCCTCTTTGTGCCCTGTAATGCTGTCCTTGCTAACAGTATATTGTAGCTTTATTTTTCTGAACTGCTGGGAAAGTTATCTTTGAGAATGGCTCAGGAATATCTCCTGCTGTTAAATAATGAATGGCTTATTTCAACTACTATAATATTCTCACACTGTAAGATGCAATGCAGTTAATTTTGTTTCCCTCATGGTGACAAGTGGCATCCTTTGGTCTGCTAACAGAGGACTTTGTGCCTCTCTTTCTACAGCCAGAGAGTCCAGGTGTTTATAATGGTCCAAGAAATTTTGACTGACAATTGTCCTGAGCTGGCAATTTTTCTGGTGTCTGGGAATGCCACCTTTCCTATTCAATAAAGCCAGGACTTCTGGGATCAGACTGAGGTGAAGCTGATGGAGGACACTTAATTTTGTAGTGTGCTTTAATCCCAGTTATGTGGTGCAGCTTCCCTTACAAGACAGTTACATTCATCACAGCAGCTGAAAATACTCGGATGTTCCTGTGACACTTAGCCAGCTTCAAACAGTACCTAGGTAGGAACAACAGCAGGAGGCATCAGCATCTTTAATGAGGGAGCTATTTTTCCTAGTTACTCAACTTTTGGTGTGTTATTTCTCTGTATAGAAGGAAGCAAAATCCTGTTCCTGCTCAAATTGTAATGAACAGGACATTACCTAGAAGGTAGTCTTCATGTGTTCAACTCTTCCCAAGCTGGGGAAGTTTTCTCTCAGACTTGATGAGACAATGGAATATCACAGAAATTGCACAATTTGGCTCCATGAGGAAAANCATTTTCAAGTGAAGCTTTTAGGAACTTTTTTCAACTATTTTTTTCATATTTTTCCTGTTTCATGTAAGAATTCTCTGAGTGGATGAGACAAGCTGTTTAGTTTGCTTCTACCCTTGGGAAGATGCAGCTACAAAACCTTTCCTAGGTATAGCTGTATTACAAGAAAAACTTTTCTTCCCTGAAACATGGTTCTTCAGGCAGGAAGCAGAGGATGTCTTCAGGAACTCTTTTTTTTTTAATGCTTTTTACCATTACATCTCTTAAACTCTGGCATTATTTACATTTTTGGAAACAAATTTCTAAGCTCTTGATTTTGGTAATTTATTTTGGCAATTTATTTTGGCAAATTTAAGGGAAAATGTAGCAGAATAGCATACAGGCCTTGCATCTTCTTCAGTGGTTGTTGTCTTTTCCTTATTCCTCCTGGAGGACTGTAAATCAATGAGAGGGATATATTTCCTGCTTATAAGGAGGCTAAGTATGAGCTTTGATAGAAGCACATTTTAGAGATTTTTTTCCCCCACCCTTAAACTGATGAACAGACTCACAATATGAACTTGCATTTCTGTACAGCTCAGGGTCGACCTTCAATCAGCATGTTCTTTGGAATGAGCTTGAAGAGTTTGTTCTATATTTTATATTGAGCTTGTGCTCCTGTCTGCTGCTGACAAATGGCTTGTTAACATATTGTTTCTGAAGTACAATTTGCATTTCTGTGAACCAGGGATTAAGCACTGTGTGTAGATTAGGAATAATTTATATCCAGTTAATAATAGATGGGGTTTTTTTCTGCTGCCTCAAATTTTGTTTTGCATAAGAACAGCAGAATATTCCCTGGTGATGATAAAGGAGAACATTTCTTGAGTGCAAATAACATGAAAACATTTAAATTGGAAGAAGCAGTTTGTGTTTTAGCCACTCATTTACAGACCAGTAAATTCATTCTGACCATGAATGCACCTTCTTTTTTAGACCTGAACATAGCAGGGTGTTATGTTTAGTTCATTTAAATGGGTAAGCTTCCAAGCCTATGCAAAGGAGCTTAGCTTAGCAAAAGTACATTGGTATAGTAAACATTTAGCTATATGTAATGATAGAAATTTTATTTTAACGTGTTAATAAGGATCTAATGCATTTTAATGACAATCCTACATTTATGAAAAAAATCTGTTTCATCCTTAACTTTAACAATGCATGCAAAAAGGCAGAAATGTACAATAATAGGGCTATGAGTTCATTTTGGTTTTTAAGCATTTAATTATGTTTTTCTTCATTGTTTGAATGCTTTTGAGCTGTAGGCAGAATTAGTCCTTTCTATTGTGGATGGTTAATTTAGGTTGGTGATCTTTATTGGGTGGGCTGACAGAGTGCTTGTTGTAAATAATTTCAATCATTTTAATGGTAACTTTGCAATCAGGGAGATGCCAAGAACAAATAATGTGCATTTGATGACATAGATCTTCTCTGAAATAAATGTTCTTTCTCCCCTTCATTAAGGAAGAAATGGATTATGAAGTGAGTTAATGAAGAAAACCTCCCTACAGACTAAGTCTGCTTTTCTGAAAAGACCCGCTATTTAAATGAGTTGTTAAACCTAGGTCACTTCTGCCCACAAGTAGCACCTGGGTAGAGAATCCCTTTGTCTTCATAAACCCATCTTTCCCCATAAAAGTGGTTTTCACTATCCAGACTGTGTGAATTGCTTATGAGCATCAGAGGCAAAATCCAGTGCCTACTAAACTCAAGGAAATAATCCCCTTGGCTTGAGTGATCATGACCCTGTCACCACACAGGATTTTATCGTGGCTGCGCAATACAAAGGCAATGGCAACTGAGCATGTGAAGCCCAAGCAGTTCACTGCTGTAACAAACCAAGTGTCTGCTGCACAAAGGCATCCATGTGTGGTGCTGCTGAAGGAGGGAGTGCCATGAGAAAGGAAAAGATGTGGGTCTGTTGTTTCTGTGTCTGCAAATCTGAGCTGAATCAGGAAGGTGGGGGTACTGAAGGGAGGACAGTGTCTGTACTTCAACAGATCAGTTGTAGCAGCTCCAAATACAGGTTTCTGCCAGTCAAACTGTATGGCAGATGTGTTTTTACTTAAAAGATCATTAAAATTTTGATATTTCCTTGAAGCCATCTTACAGGATAGCAATTTTGTGCTGAGTTCTATGCAATGGTACTAAACACCTTGGGGAAAAACTAGCATTCTTGTCAAGCAACAAATTCCTGCACATTTCAAGCCTTAGTTGCCCCCTTAAATTATCCTCTTTTTTTCCCACCTGCGTTCCTGTCAGGATTACAAGGATAAAGGAACATATTTTCTGACATAACAAATCATCAGTACTTTGCTATGTTTCAATGGCTGTTTTCTGGGCAGCTGGTTTAGTTCTCTGTCTGTGGTACTCTGAAGTGCTGTGTATGGTTGAGAACATAGGCTTGTTTTCTGTCATCATGAGAAAGAGCTGCCTGTTGCATTATGGGTGCTTTTTAGTACATTATGTGCTCAAAGACTTACCCATGGAATACTGAATTTTAAAAATTATCGACCTTCAAGTGATCTTTCTTGTCTGCCATTAATGATTTTCTTTCACAGAAGAGCAGTGGAAGTTGGTCTAAGGAGCAAGAAAGTCTTTGCAGGACAAATAGAAATTCAGGAGTATACGTGAAACACAATATCTAGAAGTGAATTTGTCACTGACTAAAATATTTGGCCCAAACAAATGTACAGTTTCTGTTAGAGAGCTTTGTTTTATTAAATTTAACCCTGGTTTTAGTATATGGGGCTTTTATCATCTCAAAGACAGGCTATTGAGTACTCCTACAGCTGTGATCTGTAAGTGTGGGTGATGTAGAAACCGGGTTTACTGAAGATTGGTGAATAAGAGCCATAGATGTTGTACAAGGCTAAAACTCTTCTCTAGTAGGCACTCATGTCAAATGATAGCAGATGAATGCTTGATTTGTTTGGAAATTCTCATCTTGCATCTCAAAATCTTTGTTTACTGTGGAGTAGTGCTCCAAGTTGTATTATATTATAAAATGTTTGCTCTTAGAATGGAGTGCTACAGACAGTAGTGAAAAGCTTAGATATTCCTTATTTTCTAGCACATTCTGCCTACATATTTTCTGTTTTAAAATGTGAAATCTATAAAATAATCAATGTAAAATGAACATGACTTACTAATTCTTTAAACTAGAACAAAGGGAATATACAATTTTTTATTTAAATAACAGCCATTTATCTATAAAATATGTCAATTAGGTTTTGTACATCTGATTCAACACTGCTGAGGTCCAGTCCTAGAATTATTTTTTAAATACATATAAATATCTATCTTATTTCATCCTCAGAGCTCCTTTAGGAAGGCTTCTTTTGTAATTCTGGGGGTTTTTTTCTCATTTCAGTGATAGATTTTTTTTGTAAAGGCTAGTACACGGAAAGTTTAATAATAATAATAATAATAGTAGTAAAATAATAATTTTAAAAGTAATCTTTTCCCCCAGAATAGGCAAAATGGGGTTCCTATCAGCTGTTTTCCATATTTGTGTGGAAGAACTTGGGGACATGATAGGTAATTCACTAACTCCATTTCATCAGTTCAACTTCTTTGCTGAAGCTCTTCCAGAAGCTGCCATCATGGGCTGTTGCATGGACCTGTTTTGTCCTGGCCTGGGAGCATCCCTTGAGGAACAGGTCTCAGTGTGTCTGCCTCCACAAAGTGCCTGGGAGGCCAGGCAGTGTTATTCCTGCTCTTCAACTGAAGGTGATGAGAAACACGAGGGAGGAAATCATTTGTCCAACACTGCATAGTGTGACTTGTCGTCTGCAGACGGAATGTTCCTCCTAAAATATTAATTCCTTGGTTTGTTCCTTCTTCTCCTTTGTCCTCTACATAAATCCAGGGGCTGGATGGTGGCCATCACTTTTCACTCTAGAACATCAGCCATTACTTTCTTTATCATATTCTGACTGATTTCCTGGGAAAGCAGGTTCTTTATATATCTGATCATGAACAAAATTGTCATAATGACACAACACCACAAGTTTCATAGAATAGTAGTTACTTAGCAAAGGAATTGAGAAGGACACTTCCATATGTTGATTTGGCCTTCATTCCAGTGGCACAAGTACTTACTTTTTCTTTTCCCGTCTTTTTTTTTTTCTTTCTCCATATGTCTCTTGATTGAGCTATCAGGATGATCTTTTCCAGTGTATGCCTGGTTCTGTTGCTATGTGGCTGGATGGGAGTACTTACTCCTCTCAGCTACACCAAGTTCTTCTCCAAACAAGAGCACAAACTGAAAAGCGAAGGACAGAATTTGTAAAGTAGACTGGAAATCTTCCCCAAAGAAGTGTTTTCATAAGCCTTACAGCACAGAGCACTTCTTTTATCTGTTTTACTGCACTACACATGCAATGTACTAAACTACAGTGTGTATTTATGACCAAAATCACTAGAGCACAAGTGCATAAGAAAAGGGAACTGTTGGCTTTGTGACAGAATAGCAAACACCAAATGGCTGCATTCCTGAAGTTCCTACTGAACAGATTACTTTGTATGTCTTTGCAACCCTTCATTTAGACCCACGGGAAAGGCAGATTGTGTACAAACACATATCAGGGTTCCAGTATGGATTTCTGTGTAGATCCCAACTACCACTTCTGTACTACTGATACTTATATTACATGATGTTACTATAATGCGATGTTGGGGAGGTAGTAGTATGGAGACTTTAACACTGATTGCAGCTCAGAACTTTTTCTCAATTCAAGTGGAGTTAGTCATTCTGTGAGACAGTTAAACATTCCTTTTTTGTTTGTTTGTTTTTTTTACCGACAGCTTTCTGACTAGGTGCTCAATACCAGTCCAAGAATTAAGCGCAGATAGCTCAAGGAGACAACCCAACGACCAAAGAATAAGGAAATTTTTAGCTTCCTTTGTAAATTTATAGAGAAGAAATGAACATTTAAAATACTTCGTGTACTCATGAAACTGTATGAGGTCTACCAAGTGCTACATAAAAATTATGAAAACAGATGGCTCTGATGTGTAAGGCTTTCCCAGATGAAAAGCCAATTGTGTAATCAACATGCGTGTGATTATTACAATGCTGAGAATGGCCAGTTGTGCCTTGCACTTTGATCACTCAATAACACTGGATTTGAAACTGATTCATATACTCACAAATCACAAAGGAATCCACATGCGAACAAATTTTAAAAAATATTCTCTTTTATTAACACATTAGTATTGCCAAATCTACAGTACTCCGGATGGACTAGTACATGGGCAAAAGTACCGAGAAATTACTTTTAGTTGTTGATTTTCACAGCAAATGAGCAACTTAGAGAAGAAATGAGTGTCTCCATAAAAGCAAAACAGTGCTACCTTTCGCTTACAGAATAGCTTGAATCATTTGGAGGGTTTTCCTTCTCCAAGAGTTTCTAAATAGGTGAATTTATTCTTGTCATGAACTGTATAAGTTCTTCACTCTTGCTATCCACACAACTTCTTTGACTAAAAAAATTCGATGAGTCTTTTTCCTTTTTCATCTTTACTTGGGTTAAATATGGCAAACTGTTAATATTAACATTTTTATCAGAATGTAGAATTGCAAAATATATGCCAAGCTTCTTCAGATCTGAGTTAAAAACTTTGGCTTTACACCAATTACTTTTTATCATTGTTTTGAAATATATGGGGTTACTCTTAATTGTATTTCTGCTGGATTGAATGTATATAAACTGTATCAGCTTAAATGATAAAATTTACCACAGAAAAGCAATTACATTTGGTTGTTAGAAATTTGATTGTGACATACCTGTGTGAAAGTTTCATTAGCGTGGAAAAGCCTGTTGAACGGGACACTTCTTGTTTTTCTGTTAGCAATCTTGGTTTTCAGTTAAATGAAGCAGCAAACTGAGGTGTTCTTGTATCTGACTGGAAGTTTTAAGAGCCCGTAGACATACCATGCTGTAATTGGTAGTATAGTGTTGGTTAATGCAGAAAAGGTTAGTTTAAATTCATTTCAGAGGTGGCAGTAAGATGTGCCATGTCTTCTCACCTGATCATCTGTTAATCCCTAGCTAAATGGCAATAATTAATTGAAAAGGTGATAGCATCAATATCTGCAGCCAGATCTATGAAATCATTTTTCTCTTATTTCCACATCATCAGTGCAATATTGCATCCTAAAGCATTAAAGAACAATGATATTCTGCACCAGAAAATTGAGAATCTTTGCAGTCCTCTGTAAGCCTCAAATGGGCTCTTCTTCCCTAGCCACAATAAGTTTTTAGTCAATGTAGGACGCAATATGGAGGGGAAGCCACTAGAAGGTCTCAGCTCTGTGCTGCACAAATGCTTAACTAGTGTCTTTGAATTTTCAGTGGTTTGTGTATGGAAAGCAGGCATTTTAGAAGAACCAAATAAGAAGCACTCAAATTTACTGTAATGATAATATATTTACTGACACAAATACTAAACTATTTAGAAGGCTGGCATGCCCTCCATTAATCAAATGTAAAGTAATTATGGCCTTTAAAATTTTTAACACTCTGCTGTACATGAGTTTAGACAAAGTGGCTTATTTCTCTTCTTGCTAGGAAAAAATAATTAGCAGATGCTAAATTTATCCTTTAAACTTTAAATGAAACAAATGTTGTCCATGACTTTTTGTGATGTCAGTTGCACTGGTGCATAAGTTTTCTATGAACCCTTTAAACAAAGTCAAGTTCAAATATATTTGTTAAACAGCAAGCCTTCATCTTGAATGTATTTTCATATAAACAAGAAACAAATTCTCAGGGCACTTTCCACATGCACTACACACTTTTTTCGAGTATGAGTCTACATGGACTACATGGCAATGAAAGTTCAAGCTAACTACAAAAGAGTGTGTGGGAGAAGTGCTGCACTGACTGCAGTGTTTCATCCAGTCTTCAAGGACCTTGTAAGATCAGCTGGTAAAGAAGGCATTTAGGCCTATATTTGTTGAAACTTCAGTGCTAGTCCTATTACACTGTGGAATTTGCTCTCTTGCTATGAATATCTTGGGGGTCTTAGGCGTCAAAGAAAGTATTTCCCTTTGAGATGGTGGGTGTTTGGATGGTGCCCACTGTGGCTGGAAAAAGCATATTTTGAAGGAGCTCACCTCCAGTGTTCTGGAGCTGTATTCTATACCTGTTGCATGTAAGTTACTTTGAGGGATAATAAGGATATGTTGCGGACATAGCTACAGTGTTTCCTGGCCTGATGGTATCCTGATCAGTAATAATACTTCAGCAGTAGTGCAGAACTTCTTTTCCAGCTTAAAATCGTAAATATCTGATACAGACTTTTCTGTTTTCGCAGCTGGCTGTTAATAAATCTTCTCTTGGCAATCCATAGGGCAAAAGATACATCTTAAATAGTTATATTGCCTATGACAACAGCAAGAAGGCAACTGAGAAGGTACCCAAAGAAATGAGAGCATGTAGAAGATGTTGCAAACTGTTTTGCCAAATCAGTCACAAAATACATTCAACCATGTGTCTCACTGGTATGTAGAGATGTTGAAAAGTTACGGGGCTGGAGAGCTGTGTGCTCAGAAATCTGACTTTGATATGCAATTTCATGTACATTTACTGTGTTTTTTTCATTCTCTCCTTAATTACCACTGTTAGACCTACACAAGCAGACTGAGGTTCCAAAATAACATAATTCTTTTTCTGTAGGTTAAGAAATTTTTCTTCTCAGCATAAACTAATTTTGTTTGACTCTGAAATGCATTTTGATTGACATGAAAGAGCACTGAAATTTCTAAAACTAGTATTAGTATGTTTATATATACTTTTTTTTTTTTTTAATGAAACAATCTGGAGTTCTGTGTTTGCCCAAATCAGATGTGGCTTAGCAGTAGTCTCTGTGTTTTAGACAAATATTCGTGCAGGGCTTATTTTCAGAGGTGTCTCCACATTGACATTTTCAATGATATGGACAGAATTTCATGACAAGTTCACAGAATTGGTCATACATCACCAAGTTTTAGGTCCTGCAAAGGCAGCGTGTAACAGTATTCATCCAAACCATGAGGACCTGCTCCAGAGGGGGCACTGTTTGTATGAAACAGCAAGATCACAGTCAAGATGCCCCCTTCCCAAACCACGTGGTTTGTTTAGAAGTGTAGTTAAGTGCAGCTATGGCCCTGAGCCTGACTTGTTCAAAAAGAGAACGAGCAGGACAAGCTTTCATATGATGCTGCAAACTGGACAGCTAGGTTATAGTATGGCCTTGTTTCTAGTGAAAGACAACAGTCACTGGTACTGAGCATAGTGTGGAAGATAGTTACAGGGAAAAGGAAAGGGAGAGCAATCACATCTGGATGCCAAAAAGGTATTCTGGAGGTGGAGAGGAGACTATTGGATATGGGGAAATATAACTACTTTGTGTGCACATGTGGCTCCAGCAGACACATCCACTCTAGTTAATGCAGAGATTCAGATTTATTTTGGTGTCTTCAATCAGAGTCATATTCATTTCACAAAGATATAATTTTCCTGAAATATCATTTTCTTCCAGGTCCTCTGATTGTGGTGTCAGTCTGACATCTAGGCTTGTAGAAATCTGACCTCTGCACTCATTTTGGAAGGGCACAAAAGAAATCTTCCAGAAAAAGTAGGAGGGACTTGTGAGCAGAGAAAAAAAAGTCACATAATTCTTTTGCAAACCTTAAGCAAAATTAGTTATTGCTCAGTAAACATGAGAATTTATGAAAATTCTATTCAGGGTTTAAACACAAATGATAAATAATTTTACTTTCCAAATGTAACCATTCACTGATTCTGAACATTTTTCCACTATACTAGAAGGCAAACTCAGCCCCTGAAACCTACATTTGGGAATCCTGAGAGTATCTTTCAAAGTCTGTTGACTAATGCTTCTGGTAATCTGAAAATGTTAGATACATTCTGTGGCATTTTGTTAACTGAGGTTGCATGGTGATAAAATTAATAACCTAGAGTACTTATAGGTAACTTAGAGTATGTATAAAATATTGAATTATGTAAGAACATAATGCTAATAACAGTCTGTGAGAGAATTGGTAAGAATAGCAATTAACTGATGCCTGTGAATTTTTGACATCCTTGTATGAAAGATGCTATACACAGCAAGTGGCAAACATGATGGTTATCATCAGTGATATCCTCCTGACTCTATTAGATGATTGAAGGTCAAGCCCTTGAACAGTTCTGCCCAGGAAAAACTGTTCATCACTGAATATCTTAGAATTTCCATTTTATTAGCATGTTTAATGAATTAAGGAAACAGCTGTGTACTGCATTTTCTTACTCAGATTTTTTTTCTCTAACGTAATTGTTGTGAAACCTGCTTTGGGATTTGTTTTGCTTTTATTTACCTCAAAATTGCTTGCTTTGAAGACCTTCTTAGGTTTTTCTCTGGGAACAAAAATAGTGGTGGATGGTCCTTGCTTATTGTAGTCTGCACCAGCAGCCAGAAGTGTAACTAAAGTAAATGTTTGCACCTTTTCTGTAGTTTTAGTGTGGAGACAGGCTTAGTGCCTGCATGGTGGTTCTCTAAGACTTTTTGCAGTAAGTTGCAAAGACCATAGAAATTGACAAAAAAGCCTGAAACATTAATACTACATATTTTGTTGAGTCTCATCTAGGATTTCCTGTCTTCAGTGTGTATCAAGTGATAATTAAGGATTGTGAGTCATGTTCACACAAGTGATAAATCCTTTAAAAAATGAGTTGTGTTTCTAGTCGTATGCTCTTACACAAACCTTATATGTTCAATCTTATGATAAAATTTCTTGACATAGAGATGAAGTCTTCTCTCCTTCCCTCCCTAACAGCATACTTTGAAGAACAGCTCCACTTGAGGAATTGCTCAGGAAATGTGAAAATACTTTTGTTTCAGCTTTTGGACAAAGTCCATGCTCACCTGAGACGTTTAGGTTTGGCAGCAAACATGATGGGCTGTCTCTGATATCCAATATTTGAAGAAGGAATGCAACCTCCTAGAGAGCTGTGCCTTCGTATTATTACACAAGATCAACATATATATGAATGTGTGTGCTTACACATCTGAGAAGAAGGTTATCAACAGTATTGTCTTCAAAGTACTATCATAAAAGATATTATGGTAATGTTCCTTAAATATATAGGTTTTCCATATGAAAGCGTATTAGGCTTTTGATTAGCATTTTCAGTAAATATATTCTGGAACTACTTACTTCCTCATCTCCTAAAAATAAAAGCTAATGTACATTAGACACATTGTAGACATTACTTTTGGCATAATACAGTGGTCCCCTACTGTCCTGGTTTCATCTGGGATAGAGTTAGTTTTCCTTCTATTAGGAGATACAGTGCTGTGTTTTGGGTTTAGGGTGAGAATAACATTGGTAGCACACTGATGGTTTAGTTGCTGCTGAGCAGTGCTTGCACTAAGTCAAGGATGTTTCTGTTTCTCATGCTGCCCTGCCAGAAAGGTGGCTTTGGGACTCAAGATGGGAGAGGACATAGCCAGGACAGCTGACCCCAACTGGCCACGGGGATGTTCCATATGGCATCATGCTGAGCATGTCAATTAGGGGACAAGCTGGCCAGGAACTGGGTGGGCATTGAATTGTTGGTAGTTAGCATATTATTATTATTCTTATTACTATTATTATTATCATCATCGTCATCACCATCATCATCATCATCATCATCACTATTATTATTATTATTATTATTATTATTATTATTATTACTATTACTATTACTTTAATTTCAATTATTAAACTGTTCTAGTCCCAACCCATGAGTTATCTTACTATTACCCTTTCAATTCTCTCCCTCATCCAACCAGGGGAGAGTGAGTGCTTAGTTGCCAGCTGGGGATAAACCACACCACCTACTGAGATCAAGATTTTGGCTGGGTCTTCAAGGTTACAATGAGCAGACAACTCTATTTTTTAATATAGGTAGATAGTTTGAGGCCAGAACATTTTTTTTTTTCCTCTGTGTGCATCTTGTGGTAGTGGTATTGAAAACTATTTGCTTTTCAGCAAAATTCAGAGTTGGTACACTACAGTCTGTGTTCTTCATTCAGTGGGAGCCAACATGAAAGCAGAATCAAAGGAAACTTTGATTTATCTGCTTGTGTCCTGCATCACTGAAGCTGTTTATCTGTGCAGAGGCAGCTGGGTTTATCTGTGCAGATAAAGCTGGTAAGACATGATGTTGTCTGGTGTTCACTTCCCTTCAGTCAGACCAAAGTGGAGAAGCCTTGGTGTGTCGGCATGTTATTTCTTCACTGTGCAGTGAACCTGGAGCAAGCTCCATGCTGTTTGCAGGAGCTGTGTGCAGGTTTCAGGTCAGGCCCCGTTTCTGTAGACCTTTGTATTTTTCTTTTAGTTTTTATTTTCATATTATTAGTCTTATGGTATCTGTATGCATAGTGAGGTAGAATTATCAAGTCTTTTTTCTTCTTTCCCTTTCTTGCTCTCTGTTTCCTTGTGTTTGTGGAAGTATGTATATATATGCATATGTAAATACAGGTTCTTATCACTTCATCATTCTTTATCGAAGAAAAAGCTTATTTTATGGTCAAATCAATTAGGAATTTCTGCATATAAAATTGTTATCTGACTGACTTAAACATAAAAGATATTATGGTAATGTTCCTTAAATATATAGGTTTTCCATATGAAAGCGTATTAGGCTTTTGATTAGCATTTTCAGTAAATATATTCTGGAACTACTTACTTCCTCATCTCCTAAAAATAAAAGCTACTGTATCTGATTTTTAAGAGAGTGTTGAGATCCGTCCTTTTTCTTGTCAAAATATGATAGATGACATAGACAAGTAGCAGAGCTTTGTGCCATAATCCTCTACAGGATAGACCAGAGTAGAATCCTCTACAGTAGACCAGTATAAACTACTTCTTCTGTTCAGTAATGCACTGCATGCAGTACCTGGTGCCCACACAAATTTCCCATGTCTCTTTAGAGAAAGCCTTTTTAACTCCATGGAGTAGTTTAAAAGTTCTGGCTTTCCATAAAGATGAAATGAGTCATGTACATTGGTCAGCATCCAGGATTTAGAAAAATCTGTATGATTAATTCAAGCATTGTATTTTAGAGACCCTTTTTGAAATTATCAGGAGCTTTTACTTTGGAACTGTTTTATCTGTTCTTGGTAACCTACAAATAATTTTGTATTACATGAAAGCAATAAAAAATAATCCAATCCGGTCATATGGAAACTGTCCCTGTTACCAGTTTCTGTTTTACAGATTAGCCCAATGTTCTTTGGGAGTGCTTCATGTCCCTTCAGTAAATTCAGAACATTTTACAGTACAAAATCATGCAGAGAAGGAAAACATAGCTAAATTTTTCAATTATATTGAGATGATCAGTCATTTGTTTGGACTATCAAAGATTGTTTAGCTATTTAACTTAGAGAACAAAAAAGCTACTTGAGGAGTAGTAGTTTATATCCTTGTGATGAGTTTACTTAACTTCCTTAAAAAAAAAAAAAGGGAAGGAATGTCACAAATTAGTAGCTCCAGGAACCTGTTCATCATATGTAATTGAGTGTTATTGGCATTTACTGTATTCTACTGCAATTTGATTTCAGGCAGCACATAAATAGATACCAAAAAAAAAGTTTGACATTTAAATAAAACGTTTAAATAAAATACTGTTATGAAATATTTTTATTATTACACAAAAATAGAAATTCTACTGTTCTGTGTGCTCCAGAAATGCATACATAATTATAATACACAAATTTTCAAGTTAATAAAACAAAACTGGAAACCGTAAATATGTTCCCTTATTTTTTTTCTTACAGTCTTATCATGTATCAAATCAGTTCAGGCAATTCATTTTGTTTGAAGGGCAGCTTCAATGAAGATTTAGACTTCATAGTAATTTTTTAATTGATTCCTCATTGTCAATGTAGGTGGAATTTTTTTACAGATTTGAAGTCCTCAGCAGGGAAAAGGACTAGACAGTGCCTTTGTTGGAATTGCTTAGCTAGAACATGCTGCTTGATCATGTATTCAATATGGGGGAAATATGTCTTTTTTTCTTGAAGAGTTAGAAGTTCAAGAATTTTTGTCAAGATTATCACCACAATAGTTAAGCAGTGCAGACTATTGAAGTCAGTGAAAAGTTTTGTCTTTCATTTTCCTTTTTTTTTGCCACAGACTTGGAAGTTTGGATCAAACTCTATGGGTCATGAGGTCATGTTCATCACAGCAGAAACAATAACAGTGTCACCTTCCAACTGCTGGCTTCAACCTGCAGAGACATCTGAGATGTAGCATTGTGTCTCGCCGGAGTCCTTGTGAGCTGGTGGGTGAGCTGGGAGACCTCTCCATGTGCTCTCCCAAGGAAAAAACCTTATGAAGAGCTATTCAAGGATAGATTAGCCTTTTCCTGAAGGTGTACTTCAATAGGGACACAATTCTATTAGTTAAAACAACCTTGAATAGATTAAAAATGTGTTAAGCTGACTAGAATATAAATGCATCATATTTTCTGTATTAAAAAGCAGTGCATTCTTACATAGCTCTCACTTTTATGAGGAGAGTATGTTAATTTTCCATCTAATTTGAACTTGAAAGAAAAAAAAAAAAAGATGTGTATTAACTGCATGTTCACTATCTGTGAAATTTGGATGTAGCAAGTTTCAAGAAATATACAAAAGCAATATGGAAAATGATCTTGTAATATGGTTTTAGGTTTAAAGCCATACTTCCTTAACATTATAATGTTTGTGGTTTTTTTCATTTATGTATAACAGTTATCACAAAGTCTTAAATTCATTCATTCCAAAGTTTCAGCAGAAAGTTGTTTCTTAATAGATTCTAACTAAATTCTGCACTAAATTTATTTCTCATTACAAGTACCTTAGTAACTATTTACTACAATATTGCTTTCTAAGCAAAGTAGTTGATATTACTGAAATATCTTTAGTGCCCCAGTCTGTAAAAGAAAAAGAATACTGAACATCAGATTCATCCTAGCTCTGTGCTGCACAAGAACTAAGACTTTTAAGGCATTAAGTTTTTTGCCATTGATAGAATTCAGGCTCTCAAAGTGTATAAATAGTTGAGCAACAAATTGACCCCTTGTTCTCAATGGCCTAATTTAAATTTCAGTCATCTTTTAATCTCTCCACCTTGCCCTTTTTCCTCTTGTGTTATCTTTTTCCTTTGGAATCACTCATTTCTGCACTCACAAGCACAGAAGTAAACCTTTGAAAATACTTTTTAGACTATGTATTAGGTGTTTTCCTGCTGAGACATACTTAATATCTCAAACATAGTGTACTTCTTAAAATGTAAAATTTAAAAAGCTAGCTAGCGATATTTAATCTCTAATTCCCTGTGGTACTATTTTTTAAAGTTATAATAAATAGCATATTTTTTGGAGATTCACAAAGTGAGTGGTTATGTTGCTAAGCACATTTCCCAAGAAGTCTTAAAGCAAAAATGAGCAATTAACCATTCATTTATTGCAATTTAACTTCCTACTCTATCATCAGTGTGATATAAACACAATTCAGAGGATCATTTCCTTCCAGCAGACAATGAAGCCATGCTGACTAGTCACACGCAATTTTTGTGGAAGTTTGGTCAGCTCATACAAATTAGTAAGCAGAGAGTGCTAGCTCCAGTAAAATTCATGAGTAAAGTAGATTAATAATAATCTTCTGAATAGGCATAAAATAAATATCCATAATAATAATTTAGTTCCAATTTGGGAAAGTCATGCATACCTATCATCCTGGTTTTACCTGCTCCTTACAACCAGTGCAGGATTATCGCTCCCTGAAAGACTGCTTTTAGAAAGGAAATAATGACAACTTTTCATTAATCTAATTTTTGGACTTTTCAGACGGCAAAAGGTCTCCAGATCTCCAGTTTTTCCTGGGCCTTTATTAAATTCAAAGAAGCTCTCTCATCTTAAATATCTCTTTGGACAGACTGTCAAAGTATAAAATCTGATTAAGTATAAGGATCATCATAATGATGAAAATTTAATCATTTTTGGACTTAACTGCTTGTGAAATACAGGTGTGTCTGATATGGAAGATGTTCTAAGAATACTGTCACAATGGAAAATATAAACACATTAGGCCATTGTCCCAAAAAAGCTTTATTCTCTTCGGTTAAATTGAAGTAACAGAATCAGGAATTTTTACAAATACTACTTCTATTAAATGTATGAAATCAAAGATCCAAATAATTCAGTGTAAAATTTCTGCAAAATAACAATTGTCTCAGAAACACATCCCAGAAAGTTGTAACACATCCCCTTTGTAATGTTAATAATTAGTGGAACATTTCTATGCTCAGTAGTCAGCAGTAGTAGTAGTGGTAGTTTTTGTAGTACTTTTGTACTTTATGCTGGATGTTTTAATCTTTAATATTTTTTCTCTACTTTTCCATCTCAAGTTCAGTTCTTCATTGACTTGGCAAGTTTTTGACTCTGGTAGTGCTCTTTGCAATGAGTGCCATCTATTTGAGTGTTGCTGGGAGTAAGCAATTGATTATTTTTAAATACAGACAATGTTGTCTGGCTGAATTCAAGATTTGTGATTATTGAATGAGGAAGTGAAATGGAGCCTCCTTTTTTCTTTTTACATACTACCATTTGATTGTTTCAGACAACTTACACTTCCTTTCTAGTTCAATTTCTCCAAAGGTCGGTTCTCATTGGCATTTATCTTCTACAGCATTTTTTTCTGTATCTCTAAGCACATCTGTTTCCTGTTGTCAGAACTTCTTAATTTCTAATGTATTCTAATATTCCTTTTCTATGATGCAGCAGCCAAACCTGGAGTTGAGTGCTTAAGGGATAAGATCTTATTACTTTCATTAGCCACTTGGATTAGTTAATTACCTCCATCACTTCTGTTTTATGTTCTGTCACTTGGTTTCCCTTGCCACTGTCCTTTCACAAGCATGCACCTAAATTAATCAGTAAACATATTTATTGTAATTCTCAGTGTGGGAACTCAGGATTTTAACTGCAAGCATTTTTTCATGATGAAAACAAGCATTTTTTCATGATGAACCATATGTTTGATCATTAGTAGTACTTTAGCAGCTTGAATCCCTTTGTTGTACTCAGAGCTGAGTTTAAGACCCTATGAAAAAAGATCTTTCTTCTGGGAGACCACATATATAACCAGCTTACTCTTCATTGAATTTTCCCATTGCACAGAATTCCAGAGGATGGGTAAAGATGCCTTCTTCCTTCTTGCAAAAGCCCTTCTGATTAGACCTTATATCAATTGACTGTGTCTTTATGATTCAGCATCACACTCTGTGCTTAGTCCATCGTTTTGCTGTTCTGCCCAGTATATTTCTATGAGCGTAGGCAGGTAAATTTAGCCCTCTGTGCTGAAGGGTGAGGTTCTGCCTGTAGGTGTGAAATGGAGTGGAAGGGTTCTTGACACAGTCAGACACTGTGACTGTAGTGCACTGTTGCATCATTCAGCCCATGCTAGTCTTTTCAGATGTATTTCCTAGAGGAATTAAGCTTTTCAGAATTCTTTATTTTGTGTTATGATGGGTGTAATTCACTTTGGAATAAATGGCTTGGCTTCCTGAAGCATCTGTATGTGTCTAGATATGCTTCATGTATTGGATTAAAATGATGGATGGTAATGTACACTTCATTTCTAGTAGTCACAGAATTGCACAATTAACAACCTTGACAAGGCACTTAATTTGAGGTGATGCACATATAGTGTTACTTAGAATTCTTTTAGTTGTTCTAGCAAAATAGAGAAGCTTTAATGTAAACGTGATGTGTTTCCTCATGTCATTGAATGGACTGGGCTCTGGACTGCATATAAAGAATAGTCTGTTTTTTCTGTTGAAAGGAACAGAACTGCTGAAAAAGGGTATCTGAGCCATGCTTCATACCTGGTTTTGCTCAATATTGCAGGGCTGTGACACATTCTAGTTTAGCATATTTCCCTATATTTCGAAACTAGGAATCTACACGTAAGATACCACAACTCATCTTCTTTTACCCAGCAGATGCAGTCCATAAGAAATAGAAATATCCCTTAGAAACTCCTTGTGAAATATTTCTCCATCTTAATTACTGCAGAAAAGGAGATAGCTAATAACTCTCTATGCTCTAGTAATTCCTAGCTGCTGGCAATAAGGATACAGCCATAATTTAGTGCAGCCTCAGGGCTGTGCTGCCATGTGCTAAAAGTTGAATTGGCCTTTTGGGAACTATTAAAATAAGATGGCAAGCTGCCATAGAGGCACTTTTGTCCCCTGTTCTGAGGAACTTGTTTCTAGGGATTCACCCTTTTCTTGTGACCTAAGCATAGGACATATGAAATTTGTCCTGAGATGCAGCTTATTTTCATTCTTTTCCCTTGAAAATTGGCCAGGTATCAAAGGAATCTCCTACCAGCTTCTTCATGTGTATAGCCTTCTCATCCTCAGTCTAACCTCAGGCTCAGCCCCTCAGTGGAAAAAATGTGAAGGGTATAAGATGAAACTGTCTCTTCTGAGCCAGTTTTAAGAGCTCTTCTACATGCTCAATAAAGTTCCATCAAATGCAGTTGTATGTCAATTTTTATAAAGACAAGGCGATTTTATACCACATAAGAACTTCCTCACAGGAATGCTTCTTCTTCCATCGCTTTCAGAACTGCTCTCTTTCCATACCTATATTTAAAAATCTGTCATTTTAAGAGGGTTAGGTTAATTGAGTATTTTTACTTAAAAATACAGATTTTTCCACCATTTGCGCAGATTACAATATATTTCCAGTTTGCTGATAAAACAAAATCAGTCTTTGCAAGCCATTATGCACAGAAGGAGTAGCTTTCAAAGTTTACAGCTATTGGCTGTGAAGATGTGCTTGGAGCTATTAGCTCATTCTCTTTTGAAATCCTTTCTGTTAGGTAAAAGCACAAATTTAGTGTTCTGGACATTCTTAAGAGTTTCTCTCCCATCTGCGGTCATGTTTAGCTCCTTAATCCTAGCAGGAACTGCTGAATTCCGTGAAATGAGAAGATGGTGTCTACCTTGAGAGTAATTTTTGTAGAAGACAGAAGGATATTTTCCTAGAAGTTAAACTACAGCATTTAAATTGTTTCAAAGACAGTTTTCAGATAGAGGTGGTGGTGTTGGACAAGACCATAATTTGTTTTACAGAGTTGCAAAGGAATCTTGTGTAAGAGGTGTGAGAGCAAGAAGGTGAGCACCAGGTGTCAGAGGACAGGGCAAAGCTGCGTGCTCAGAAAGATTGTCATTGCATAAAGAAATCTGCCTGGAGTAAAAGGATTTCTGCAGTTCAGATCATGTGCCTGGTTAAGAGCCCTGAAGACTAAAATATGTCTGAGCTGTAGAGACCTGGAAATACCTGAATGTGCCTACAGCAGCTGACAGTGAATGGGGGTGCTGAATTATGACTTCTCTCAACACTCGGGATTCTTGGAAATCATCCACCTATGGGAGTCACAAAGCAGAAGAACATAAAATGAGAATTTCCTTTATTAAAGTTGAGCTGCTGTGATGTATATAAGGTCACACAGGGGAAAAACAAGTGTGGAGACCCAATGAGTCTTCTGCATTCGGATCATGGACTCCTTGAAATTGCTGGTCCTAGTCAACAGATTGCACCTCAGATATTGCTATATATCCTGAACACAGATTTTATGTAGGCTCCTGATTATTTTTTCAGCCTAGTTCCAATTACATTATTTTTTGCTATTTATAATGACTTTCTTTCAGGCCATCACTGATGCCATCATCTTTTCATGATGCTATTATATCTGTATAATTTTTAAACGTTAAAACATTTAAAAAAAAAAAAAAAGAGCAGTATAAATGCCCATAGCAATCTGCTCAGGAAAGAACTGTAAAAGGCCGCCCACAAAAAATATGCTAATGTAATTAAGTTTTACGAACACACTATGTAAATTAAATAATGTCTGGGAAAAGGCAGTACTTTGATCAGAGATACTACAGATAGCTCCCTAAAAGTTTATAAGGGGAATTAAAACTATTACAGAAGTTCACTGTTTACATAAGCATTAACATATTCAATAATATTGGATGCAGTGATAAAAATAAATTATTAAAGACACAGTCACCAATATTTGTGAAGGAATTGTGAGTATATCATTTTGTTAGTAGGTTTTTAAAGGGAAATTTTGCCATTAAAAGACAAAATAAATTGTTCTGAACTGAAGAGAGGTTTAAAAACCTTATGGAACACAGTTTTTTTGGTTATCACGCCAAATACAAAACCACCTTCACTTAATTATCATAAAATTTCCTGAACTAGAGTTAAATTTTGAGTCTAAGTAACAAAACCAGAAAATCACAGAACCTGCAATAAATGGACTGTGCAGAAAATAGCTGGTGTCACCTCTCTCCCTGGAAAAACTGCTTGGTACTCCTGAGTTATATTCCAGGGAAGTTCAGGCCGTTGGCTCTTGGTTGCCTGGTTGAGTGACTCTCAGTGGAGATGTAATGCAATTAGCAGTATATTTAAAGAAAGCTAAATGGGACCCTGCTGCAAGTGGAACTGTTGGAAGTGCTTGAAGACGAGTTGTCTATTAATGATAATACTACTTTATGGAGGAGGGTAGGGGGAGAATTAGGACTGGCTTATATATACCAGAATAACTGTGTTTGAATGACTGACTTTTGAAAGGGCGCTACTTTATTTTCAAATGTTTTTCTGGTTTTGTTTTGCTATGATTGATTATTTTGTGTTTTAGGTGCCATTTCTTACCTAGAATGTAGCTGACTGCATCCCAACTGGGGCCTTAAGGTCTTCACCCATCTGTATCTCAGATTTGTGTTCTTATATGTAAAATGCGACCTTTCTCCTCACTCCAGAAACCATCACTTAGTAATATCTTCTTTCCTCTTTACCTGCTTCCTGCATTTGTACAGAAGTACAGAGAATTTTTTAGAATTTTCTCATCCCAGGTAATGAATCTCTTATATGTTTGACTATGTTACTATGAACTGCGACTGTTTCTTAGTATCTTGTTTTCCAAAGACATGTCAAAATGGATGTTTGATTGAAGATTTTAAGGACTTGTGTTCAGGTTCTGCTGAGATAATAGTAAGAGTGGCTTTAAGTGGAAATCAAAAATAGAAGGAATAAAGAAATATATATTACGTGAAAAAAATGGTCACTTTGTACATCCTCTTAGAGATTTAGAGGATATAGTCACAGCCTGGTTAAAAACAAAGTAATAAACACAGGCAGATTAAACCTCTTCTCTAGTAAAAAACACTTATCATAGAACCAGAGAAGCATGTTTGTGTTGAATGGGACCTTTAAAGGTCATTTTGTCCAACTCCCCTGAGACGAATGAGGACATCATCAAATAGACCAGGTTGCTCAAAGCCTCACCCAATCTGGTCTTTGAGGGTTTCAAGGGATGTGACATCTACCCCCTTTCTGTAAAACCTGTTCTACTGTCTTACCACCCCACTTTAAGTAAGCTTCTTCCTTATATCTAATCCTAATTGACCCATTTTTAGTTTAAAACCATTACCACCATGACATATTTGCAACCCTGTAGAGGGAGTGGGGAGAGTATATGACTTGTAATGAAATCTAGTGCAACAGGAAACACCAAAAGCAAGGATATTTAGATCTTTATTGAATCAGATTATGTGCACTATTAGCAAGGGCTGTAACAAAAACTAAAGTTAAAAGATGTAGATAATCACAACTGTTTTCCAGAGAGCAAGCAAATCAATGGCAACGGTCAGAAAGGAATTCCTTCCCCCTCTGTACAGCATTGCAGCAGGTAGGTTTGCTGTCTTTCCCTATTCCCTGCTATACTCAGAGTTAGGATGAATTTACAGATAGTTGATTTGCTATTGACCATGCTTGAAAATTAATTGATATTTTGAATTGGTGGCACAAGCAATAACTTGTTTTCCCAGAAATTTGACTTGGAATGACTTGATAAATACTCTTCAGTCTGACGTTTCTTCTGCTTTTCTGGTAGTCTCTGGAAGGTGATAACATGAAGGCTGATACAGCCTCTATCAAATATCTCTGAAAGTCACTTTGATATGTTGGTGTTCTGGACCAGCAGTGGTGCTTCACACTAGTACCATACTAGGAAAAAATGCAAATGTATTATCAGAGGAGTTGCCATAGGAGCAATACCTGGATGAAAGCCTTGAGTCACTACTTGAAAAAGAAGTTTGACAGAAATTTTAAGATGCAGAAGGCAGCATCAAAATCAGGGTATTTTGGTTGGAGTCCATCCTCCAATAAACCTGCTGTAAATCTGCACTGTATCTGTTTATGTCACAGGGTAGGCAGTTCCATTTGAAGTCTATACACACCTGTATGTCCAGGTGATTCACTCAGACTCAAAAACTGGGACTCCGTGTTCAGAGGTAAGACAGGAGAACACAAAACCTTCCTGGAAGAAAATTCAGTACAGCGTATTATTTCTGCCAAGCTACATTTATTCTGGGGACTTGAAAACGATTGCGCATTGGAAAGGTGGTGGAACACAAAGGGGTGTGAGCATCGACATTTTTGACACTTATAGTCTGGACAGAGCCATAGCATTCTTGTTGCTCCCTGAAGAGCTGAAATTACTTGTCGCTTTTTATATTTTAAAATACACACAGGATTCTGAATCCTGTGCGATAGTGAAAGAAATATGGAAGTTAAAGATATTATGAAAGAAAGAAGGTGACAGTAAAATGGCTTTTTTTTTTTTTTTACCTGAATTGTGCATTCTGAGGACTTTTTGTGTCCAAAACTCTCTCACAATTAGGCACACATACCCACATACACAATGTGAAAGTAACTGAAATCAATACAATACATAGAGACCCTTGGGACACTTTCTGTGGGGAGATGGGCAGATGTCATTTACTTCTGATATTCGTAAGTCTAGGGAATAAGAATTTTAGTAAGCAGGATCAGAAGTGGAAAAGCATGCAAACAAAACAGTCCTCCCCCCAAAAACAAAAACCCGCTACAAACCCCCCAAGAAAATAACAAACAAGTAGAACAAACCAGTATTTCATAGGATTGAAACTCCAACTTCAGCCTGTACTTAACGAGAGCTAGAATCTCATATTCTCTGAGAGCAGTTTATAGACCCAATAAACAGTCTCTGCAGTGACTTCTGCTGGCCTGTGCTGAAGATAAGGGGAGTCCACTCCTGGTTCAGTGTGGTAATTTACCTGGCAATTACAGAAAACTATTCACTCATCTGTCTAGATTTTTCGCATTTCTGTTTCCGTTCTTCATAGCTAAATGCAATAAAAGTAGGGTTCATGTTTCGATCCTAGTTTCTCCACTGTAAACTTGATGAAATATTGTCACCAATGAAAACGATTCTAAATTCTCACCAGAAAAATTGAATAGAACAAAATCTGCCAGTGCAGCAAAAAAAATGTAGGATAGAATGAGGCATGTTGCTTACAAAGCAGTATATCTTTTATGACTTAACCCTGTTTCCAGAGTTTGCATTAGATACTGTTGCATTAGATCTATTTCTATACAAGCATGTTTCTTTCCTTTTTTTTTTCAATAAAAGGTGATTGCTAGGAAGTTGATAGAATAAAAAACCACTACTTTTCTGCTAAGTATATGGTATATGGTGTATATAGTACATACTACACAGTATACACTTCGGGGTTGTTTTTGCTCATAGCTGCAGGTGTACAAGGACATGAATAGAAAATATTTGAAAGCTCCATTCACCACTTCTTCCTTGCATTCAACTTTTGTTCGTCATACATCCGTCTTCATGTGAGCAAACAGGCTTTTCTACCTATGTCTTGCCTTGAACAAAAATAAATGAAAATATGTTCCTGATAAAAAATTAGAATTAATCTGTTATGCAGTAAACAACATATGCCACACTTTACAAAGCTGAAGGGTTTGTATCTTTTCAGTTCAAAGTGTTACTCTGAATCCCACCAACCTGCCTATGGTTTTCATTATCAAGGTATTTTTTAATAAAACTGTTTCATTGATAAAATTTAAAGTAACATTGATTTTGCAAAGAAGAATACTCAAAAAAAAATTAGAAGTAAGAATTGTATTTTATTGACTATTTAAACCTTGGGATTAGTTTCCTTTGCTATATCGCTATGATTTTTTCCTCATAGTCATTTTCTTCTCAATCATACAACTTTCAGTGATAAGATGCAGTCTGATCTAGGTGGAAGACAGTTCTCAGAGGAAGCCCTGTTTACACCCAGTCCTTTAGGCAACAGCAAAATGTCTTCTTAGTGAATTGGGAGCATGCTTGAATAACATCTCCATTTATTAAGATGAACCTCGAGATAAAAAATCTCCACCCAAAAGTCTCATCACCACACAAGAAGGCAAAATATACTAAGAAATGTATTCCTAGTTCCTGCGAGCAGGCAGTACTGGGGACTGACAAGTCCTGGAAAGCTGTGTGAAATGACTTGGACCTTTCTCATCCCTGTCTGTCCCCAGTGTAAAGAGAGTACGTGGACTAGAATATGCTCATCATTAGTCACTACCTTCCTTGTCCTTCCAGTAGGATCGACTGAAAAATGGAAGTGGCTCATTTGGATGCATCAGGCTGGTAGTTGTGGCATCTGAGGACCTTGATGCACAGTCCCTGTCAAGCTGGAGGGGTGACAACCTTCAGAGCTGTGTCATGTTAGGTACTCTCAGCCTGAGTTGTGGTTGGTAATGACCATTACCTTACTTTCCTAGAAGTCCAGCTTGCAATAAAGGTCTTAATACTTATGAACTGGGGAAATGTAAGTCAAAGTAGCAAAATGTGTTGCTGGAGCCTCAAAGGGCTATTTCTCATTTTGTGTACAAAACAGTACAGATGAAAAACATTTTAATGCATGCTTAAAGAACCCAAAGTGAAATTATGCTATCTGATCAGTCACAAGTAACATAACTTGGATCTGAGTATTTAAAGTTATACTACTGGGAGTCCACACTAAATCAATGGGTAAATTCAAATACTGAGAACATTCAAGACAATCAGGAATTTTATATAAATATTCAGTGAGCTGAAACACATGTTAACTTCATTCAATAAATTATTCATTGTTACTAGCTTTTTCAGCTCTAAAGCTAAACAATCAAAAAATATTTTTTTAAACCCACATTTAAAAGTCAGATCAGATAAGCCTTTCCAAATAGAAACATTCAATCTTTTAAAATTAAAAACTAAACCAAACCGACAAAACAAACAACTCCCCACCACCAAATTAACAAAAAATCCACATCTAACAAAAAACCCTCCAGTAACACTACCAGCATTTTTAGCATTTGTTATTGCTGAATGGACTAAAGTCCTAAAAATGCTACAAAAATAAGTGTGACCGTCTTTTTAGCTGTAGTGGAAGAGTTATCTCTACTGTGAAAAATTAATTTCACATAAGGACATAATTCAAGGATTAGAAACATGGTAGCAAATGTGATACCTTGCTGTGTCTGTTCTGCCATGCAACTTAGGTGTAAGCACCACTAATGCAGTTGTTAAAGCACGTATCGTTGTATCAGATTGTAAAATAATGTGTGCAGCTGTGTAATTAAATGATACGACACATATTTATTTAAAATGCCGTTTAGTAGTGTAACATTACTACTAAAGAAATGGGGAAGAAAAAGGAAAAGCAGGAAAAATGTTCATGGTTCATACTGACATATACCAGGTTTGATGACAAGAATACTCAGCAGTATTTCTATAAATCAATTGAGCCACTCTGTTTTCAAATAATAGGGTAGCAAGGCACTGTGTTTCATGTACAACACAAGCAGTGCTGTAGTGGGCTCTTACAGAGTCACACAATTTTTAGCCGAGCTGCCATTTCCATTGCAAAGTTCACTGCTCATGGTACAGACTGGGATTATTTTAAGTTCTCACCAGTTTTGAAGTCCAGCATGTGACTTACTGGGTCACATATATGAGGAAGATTCATTACTCATTGCCACAATAGGACAAAAACTAAATACAAATTAGTGCACAGTTAGTTAAACAGCCTAAATGTCCACATACTGTTATGGAAAATTAGGTTAAAACACTCCAAAGAACAACAACACAAAAAAACATGTTCTTTAAAACCATTCTGCTCGTCCCTGTAATAACAATACGACAGTTGGGAATACCAATAGGAGAAGAATTTTATGTCCTAGTTCTATGTCACAAGTTTAGCAAGAGGCTAGCTCTTGTCTCTCTGCAAGGGCAGGTCACTGTTCATTTCACTGCTAACTGCTAAATTCTCTTCCTTCTTTTCACTGCTTTAGAAAGACAATGCCTTTACCCACCCAAAATGCAACTATAGCATAGTGCATTTATTTAATAAACCAGCAAGGAAGACACAGGGGTTGGGATTTGAACCTACTGAAATTCCTGTGCCCTTTTCTGGCCATGCCAGTCACTCTATGCTCCTGAGAACATGCTACGCATAAAATCACACCATGGCTGCCTACACAGAGAAGTCAGAAAGCGAACAAAAAGCAGTGTGGTAGCAACAGCTCTCCTTCAAGGAAGTAAAACAGGGAGGAAGGAAGGGAGGTAGGAAAAGGAACACAGAGGCTTTATATGAAAATGAAGCACTGAAAAATGAAAGGGTAGCATGCATTTGAGATGCAACTGTGATGCATCATGGTTTAGGACAGGCTGGTGCATTAGAGAGGAAAGAAGAGAACTGACAGGTGTGTGCTGGCAAAGGAGACTACCAGCAAAGCCATGAAGAAATATGGGGGTCTGGTCTGCTTTAGTACTTGGGTGTATGACTTCCTGCAGGCTAATGACTGCCTTTTAGTCCTTCACTATCTCCTTGAACTTTGTGTCAGCTATGCTCATGTCTTGCCCTAGTGTTAGATCTACAGGTGATATTTGGAAGTGCACTGATGAGCAGAAAAGTCCTACTTGACTTCAGGGTACACACTAAAAAGTAAAATTTGATTCCATAGTTTTTATTCATGATACAAAGTCTCCATGCATATAGAGAGCATATATTTTTAAAGTACTTATTTATAATTAATTAAGAAGGTTATTGAGGAGAAGGTATTACAAAATTTGATTGCAGGTTAAATCCAGTAATAAAAGGTTGGAATCTTGTATCTAAGATTCAATTTGAAATCCATAAGGCTCTGTAACTGTAGTGGGGCAAAATTTTAATGCGTTCAATTATAACTGCGTTTATTTATTCTATCTGTGATCCTATTGAATAGTTCCTGTGAAACAAGACAAACGGTAAAGCAGTAGCAATATTTTCTTTCTTTTCTTTTTCTTGCTGTCTTAAAATGTGTTTCTGAGTAGTAAGTAAAAAATCTGTGAACATATACCTCAGTAGGTGGAATTTTCCTTTTTTTTTACCTGTGTATTTTCTTTTTGAAATTTTTAAGCAGAGGTTCAGAAAACAGTAGAAAATTTCCAGTATCCAGCTGTGATACCATCTTTGCAGCAATGGCACAATTATCAGGAGTTCAGAATGCAGGATTTCTTACTTTCTAAGGCTACTATTTGCTCATAGTGGATATTTAAATGTATGTATGTATGTACTATCACGTATTTAAAAGTAAATCCTGCTTATTGCTTTGGTTTTCAGATGTTTGAAAGAGACCAGTAAAACTTTTATGCTGTCTTGATAATTTCCTATTAAGCAGATAAAAGACAAAAAACCCAATACCTAGAATCCACTCCTTGGTTTTGGATTCCTGTTAGCCAGCAGGAATTTTAATGTAACTCTTACATTAAAACCTCCATTCAGCCAGAATGTAAATGTATAAATAAATGAATAGTTTCCAATTGCTTAGCTGTTTCAATTAAGTAGATCAGGAAGAATACCAAATCATCAGCAGCATTACTCTACTCATGATTGCATTAGGGACTCCAGTCCTCCAAGAATGTGTTTTAAATGCATACACCACCTGTCCTTGCACAAAGTCTGGGATACCGATGGAAAAAGATATTTAGAAAAATCAGTTTTAAAACAGCATTTCTGTTTGTGAAAAATTCAGCCTCCTTTACCATCTCACTTTTCTCCTTTTGAACTACATTTAGTTTGAACTACATATAGAAAGGTAACACTACCCTTTAATGAAGGAGGGTGAAACTAACTTGTTGATAAATTAAGCTGCAGAATGGCAGATATCCTCTGAGGATGTTATAGAACAATTAGTTAGTTAACAGCTGTGGGTGTTGACTGTGTTTGGCTGTTTAGGTGCTGTTTAATTGAGAGCAATCACATGAGCCACATGTTTTGCTTCCTGCCTTGTACTAATGCTCTGTAATAGCATCTGAAGAAAAAGTCTTACCCAACTAACTCGAAAAGTCCTCTTTCTACAACATTCATGTTGCTAACATCTAGCCTTTCAGACTTGAGGAACAAATCCAGCAGGAGTTTAAAGTGTAAAATATGAGCAAACATACAAAGAAATGCTTTCTTGCATGGTGGTCCCAAGGCACTCAATTTCTTTAGGGGAAATAAAAAAGGGAAAGGACACATTTTATCAGTGATAGATTTTACAGGCTGATAAACTTGGTGCACCTAAACTTTAGCAAGGATTTTACCAAGTCTAAGCACTGGGTATTTTATTACTATTATTATTTTATTA
>VWZW01002519.1:195339-288262 GCA_013397115.1 Edolisoma coerulescens | reverse complement strand
CTGGGTACCTGCAAAGTGTGTTCGTCCTGACCTGCAACCGCAGAGGCAGAATTCGGCCGACAGGCAGGGTGGAGACCGTGACCAAAGTGAAAGGGATCAAGTGGATGGAACATCGAGTGATGACTCAGATGCAGATGATGTGGGTGATCACCCCGATGGTCCTTCCACAAGCAGAGATTGAACATTGTTCATTTTTCTTTTTTCTTTTCTTTTTTAATGGAAAAAGGGTGGGATGTCGCCCTGAATTTTGCAGCTCTTCGATGTTTTAATTTCTGTAACAAAGTTCTCACACACTTTCTGTAAACATAGCCATGTTTCGCTAACCATCCTTATTGTTTGCATTCCATTCTCCCTAGGAGGAGACTTTTGATGGATCTTTCCTTTGACCAGTGTGATTGAGAGGTGGTAATTTCTCTCTCCAATCCACGGTGATTTCTAAGAACATATATAATAAAGAGCGGGCCAATTTGGCCCTCCCCTTTTCCTGCCTTCTCTCTGAGAGTGGAGTTCGTGGTTCTTTCGTGTCCAAAGTGCGACACACAGTACAGTGTATCTCAGTGCAGTGACGCGTTTCACTCTCCTGGTGCAGCCCCGGGCTTGGCCAACTAAGCCCTGTAAACACAGAGAACAGTGATGCGCTCACTCCCCTGGTGCAACCACATGACCCACTGACCGCAGAACAGCCTCTCCTGGTTCAGCTACGTGCTCCACTGACCAGGCTCTCTCACATAAACTAAACAGCTTCGCAGTTTTTAGCAGCCACACACAAACACCGTCTTCTGGTGCAGCTACACATCTTACCGCCCAAGCCCTGTTTTTTACACACAAACAGCGTCTTTTGGAGAAGTTGCACGTCTGCTCCCCTGGCGCAACTACGTGCCCCGCTGCCCAAGCCCCACCCATGTTAATGCGCACTCAAACCAGCATTAGTTTGCCACACATACACACTCAAGACTGTCAGTTTTTGTGCTCTGGGCATCCCATCCTCATCACCAGTAGTGTTACAGGTTCAGGAGGATGCCCATGCATGAAAAACTCAAGATGCACTCAGGATTGCAAAGCAAATTAATTTTATTAGTTTCATTAGAAATTAATACATACTGACCCCTGGATTCTGGAGAAGCTGCCGAGCAGGAGAAGGAGATGGAGCATGGCTTCTGAGTGAGAGGGGTAGGGAGGCAGCACACCTTCAGGGCATCCCTTGGATGAAAACGGCGTGCATGTTGTCTTCCTCTCCCCTCCCCCCAAGGACCATGCCTTGTATCTCCTCCTCAGGAGTGGCCAGTTTCAACATTATCTCATATGAGGCCAGTGTGTGAGATGAGGTCATAACAGCCCATGATAACACCTTCATGCCAACAACAGTTTTATTGTGTATTATTTTCCTCTCACAGGTTGAATCCCACCAGGTGACCGATACATAGTTTCATTTTGGAAGGTTAAAGTCCTACCAACTAACAATAAGGTCTTCTTCCACATTATCTTGTTGACGTGCACAACAGAGGACCAAATACGGTAGGCCTTAGACACAGCTTTGGTCCCTGACACACTCTGCCATCTGTAGCTGCTGCTTTTCACATCTTTAGAGAGGTGCAAAAGAACTTTCAAGGAAAGGCATTGTTGGAGACTGAAATGGTATAATTTATGGCTTAAACATCTTCATGAAGGACTTTTGCCTATAATAGCAAAACTGTACAAAAGCTGCAGAGAAAACCACCAAAACTCTGAATGGGGCCCTGGACTACTTGTTGATGGAGATAAGATAAAGTAACTCAGGTCTGGGCTGGGGGAGAAGTATACGTTCACAGAGGGAGGAAGCTTAGCACCTTTGGGGGGGAGACGACAGCCCTGGGGCTATTAGCTGCCAGGCTCAAACAGACCCTCACACCAAAGAGTGGGCAGAGGAGAGGTTTTGGAGGTGTAGTGAAAAAGCCTCTGGTCTGAGGCAGTGAATGCCCATCATCTGCTGTGCAGACCGGCCCAGGTGCAGGGACTCCTTCACCCTGGGAAAAGCCGCATTCATGTGAAGGAGAGCAGAGGGGGTGTCATGGCCCATCAAAGGCCCCCCCCAAAACCCTGACCCTGCATGAGAGCACTGCAACATGATGCAATAGACCCATTGTGTCAAACTTGCCCTCCCCAGGGGAGACATGTGGGTATTCTCACCTCGCCCAAACGTGTATTAATCCATTGGATTCTATACTTTTTGGCGCGGGGACCCTCACCACCAAGAAGACTAGATGGAGGGGAACAATGAGAAGTCATTCGGACCCTCGGAAGGGTGATACGTTTCTACTTAACCCCTGTCGCTCTCTCCCTGTCCCCCCACCCATGCATGCCTCTTTTTCTATTTCTTTCTTTTCTTTTTCTTTGCCTCTTTTACTATTAAAATATATCAAGTCTTTTGGCACCAGCATCTAACCTCGTTTGGTTTAATCAAGCTTTTTGGATATATGTTGAACCTTTCTGGGTTTGATCTGTTTTATTCACAGAGACTTAGTTTTCTTTACTCTTGTGTGTATAAACCAGTTCATAACAGGCATATTTGCTTGAAGAAGGAACAGGGAAAGGTGTCAGACAAGGGGTCTCAGGAGGGGGGGGACGGTTATGTCTCTGCTCTAGCTGTGCTTTGTGAAATTGACTGTGAGAGCTCAGCAGTAACGAGTGGTAACAGTTCTTGGTTTTAACAGCTGGAAAGATGATTGTGTCACATTCAAAACGTAGATCAGTAAGAAAAAGATGGTATTTGAGATCGATACAATTTACAGAAGCCCCCCTGGATGTAGGAGGCAAGAGGAATGGCTGTGGTGATGGCCCAGTGGCTGGGAGGTTGCTCAAGGGTGAGTGCTGCCCTGCACTGTGCTCTTCTCAGCACCCTTGGAAACACCTGGAGTCTCCCTTGCACATCCAATCCTAGTAATCTCTGCTTCTCTCTAAAGGAGAACTGCAAGGGTAGAGAGATGATGTGTTGGCACTGAGAAACTGTTACAAGAGGGACTAGGGATGCAGACAATGACTAAGAGCTTGTCTATTACTGTGCGCTCAGCCAAATCTGTTAAATTGTTCTTATTAATAGTATCTATTACCCTTTCCTCAACTGAACCTTAAACCAAAATAAAACCATCTAACTCAATTCTTCACCCTGGTTTAAGAAATAAAACCACCAGATGCTAATTTAACTTGTACGGTTTTAAATGTTTACTGTAGGGCTGAAAAATGAGATTATTTGGACACCAGAAAACAGAGAGAGCACAGACAGAGTTTCTATCATCACTCTCAAGATGCAACAATACACGTAGCAATGGTGAGTCACAGCATACCAGGCTATCTCACAAGATGAAAACAAAGCTTGAAATTGCTTTTGGGCAGAAGCTTCCTCTGACATTGGGTGGATCACTTTACGTCAGAGAACGCTTGACCATGGGCAAGAAGGGATTACATGTTATCAAAAACGTCGCACTTGGAGGGGCCCTCTTTGGGGAGGGCGGTCCCTCATCCTTCAGCAGCAATGGTTGCCATGACCACTTTCTAGAAGCCTTCCAGACGTGTCTCTGGTCCCGAAGGGCAAAACGCCGGGAAGCCGCTTCCCCTCGCCGCGGGGGTGTGTGCAGGGATGAGCAGCCCGCGGAACAGGCCGGAAGCGCGGCTGCTTTGATCGCAGGAACAAAATCACGTCAGTGCGGTGTATGTCACTGCGCACCTGGTAGCGGCTCGGCCACCGCTGCCCCCTCCACCCCACATTCATAGTGGCTGCGATGTGTTTACTACCAGATGGGGCGAAGCAGCTTCGGCGCCGTGCCTCCTGTGCCTTCTCCTCTGTCTGTCTGTCTGTCGGTCTGTCTGTCTGCCTGCCTGCCTGCCTCTCTGTCTCTCTCTCTCTCTCTCCTCCCCCCTCCCCCCCTCCTTCCGCTCCGCCGCCTACGTTATTCCATATTTCTTTCCCTTTATAGGAAAAGTATGCGCAGGTCCGGGGGGGCTGCCCTGACTCACCGCGGGCTGTGGTGCCCGCCCACGCCCAAGGGGCCGGGGCCGCCGCCGGGGTGGGGCGGGGTCAGCGCTGCCCGCCGGGGCCGCCGCGGCGGGGCCGAGCCGCCTATCCCGCCCCGCAGCCCCTCGGCGGCAGCGTGGNGGGGGTCTGGGCCGTGCCAGCCTTCAACGCCCTGGGCAGGCCGTGGGGTGCCGGGAACAGCTCATTCTCGCGCTGGGTAACGCCACGGGGGGCCTGGTGGGAAGGGTCGGGGGAGGGTGCTTTGCTGCTGTGAGGCTCGGGCGGAGCGGGGCTCCTGCCGGGAGTGCAAGCGCGGAGCTGCTCCGCTGTGCCTGAACCCTGCACGGGGACACAGCGGAGGGCAGACCAGAGGCAGAGCTGGGCGGGAGCAGCTGTAGATTTGAGCAGTGCCTGCTTAGCAGCCGGGCTCTGTGTGGCCGCATGGCGTGACCCAGGCTGGCAGCCTGCGCCCGGTGTGCCCCGCACCGCTGCCCCGTCGGGGCCCTTCTCACTGATCTCCACGCAGCCCCTCTGCCCACAGATTCACTCTCCTCTTCTTCGAGCTGGCCTTGGAGTTAACATGTTCCAGGAGCTGTTTAAATCTGGAGCTTCAGTCTCCTCTCATGCTATCTGACAGTGGAGAACGCTGTAAAGCAACTTAATTGACAGTTGTAAATGAGAAGAGGAGCGGGGAAGGCATTTACTGGCATTTTGCGAGGGTTTGCACAAGTGCTTTAATGTCACTTTTTTCCCCCATCTGTAAAATAAAACCCAGACGTTATAAAGCAGTTCGTGAAAATAAGCTTGCTTTTGTGACATGTCTTGGAGATGAGAAGCATGAAGAAGTAATTCTACAATTAGCAGGTGCCCTTTTTAGGATACTCATCCCCATAAATCCTGCTATCTTACTGTAGTTTGAAGCATTGCTCTTCATGATTAGGAATACTGAAATGGATCCGGAGCACTTTGTGTATAAGTATTCGCTTTCCTTTTGTGTCAAGTCTTGATGTTTGTATTATGCAGTTTTTTATGATTATTCAAAGAGGATCCTGATTAGTGAGTTATTGGGTGTGAGAACCTGCTGAATAATTGTGTATGCTCATCTATGATTTGGGAATATGTTATTTTTGATCTCTGTGATGAAAAATTGATGTCCATGGGTGATTGTACGTGCTCAGAACTCTTCTGGGTTTTGCCTCATGTCTTTGATGGTCCCTTCCTTATTTTTCTGACATGTGAAACAGGTGTGTATTTACAAGTTTACGTTTATTTTCTTACAGCTAGAGGAAGACTCAGGAGCCTTAAATGTTCACAGGTCATGGGTACCCATCCAGCTCTTAAATGGAGACAAGCTGGGGAGGACTTGGCAAGGATTGTGGCTGTATGAACCCAGTTGATTTTATTTTTACAGAACTGTGGCATGGTACTGTTTAGAATGACAGGCTTACCTTGGGTGAAGTCACTCAGGAGAACAGTGGGAAGTGCTGGTGGACAGTAATCCTTGCTGTCTCTCCAGGCTTCCTCTGAAACTTGCCTGTTTAAGTGCAACAGTATTCAGTGAGAAGCTCAGACGTGAAGTCTGAGGGTTCCAACTTAGCTGAGACACTGCAAAGTGTCCAGTTCCAAGTGATGCAGGACTTCTGTCTCGTTTTCCTTGGGTTTACTTCAGAGGGTTGGTAAAATGAGCAGGCCTTGGCTTTAGCTTGTGAAAAGTGAATGCGGGTGTTATTTAATGTTTCAGAAGTGTCCTGGGAAGTTTGTCAGCTCTGAACGTTTCTAAAGTTATGTCTGCTGTTGTTCCCAGGACAGGACAATTAACAAGTTATTTGTCACAGCTGTAACTCAGCTGATTGTTTACTTGTTAATAGTCATCCATTCAAGCTTTACAGTGTCTGTGACACATTGCACTACTCAGCACCTTGCCTGGCTGATGCCATTGACTAACGCCGTGTTCAGTGTTGTTTTTCAGGCTGGGACAGACTCCTACAGCATTGGAAAGAATTCAGCATTGAGAATGTTCTTCCTTAGATCCAGCTACAGGTCACTCTGCTGAGTGGTACCCAGATGTTGTTCCGTGTTTGTTGTCTGGTAGTTCTTCAAGTCTGCTGACGTTATGTAGTCAGATGTTCTCCAGCTTTTGAGACTTGGGGTTTTCAGGGTTCTGGGAGGAGATGAAGTGCTTCACAGCTGGAGCATCCCCACAATATCCATCAGTGGGAACCTTCCTGAGCCAGGAACAGAACATAAATGTGCCTTTGGTCTTGAAACTGTTGACACAGGGAATGACTGTGTTGTTTTACAGTGTGCTAAAGCGAGGAAGATTGGAAAACATGAGGTGCTGAAACAGTATTCTTTTTCACTTCACCTTTATTGTAAAGTAGAAATATGAAAGGACTCTCTTCTAGGTACTGTGATTACCAATGCATTATTACTATTAAAATACATGAAAAATAACTCAGTTTTCATCATGTTCTGTCTCATTTGGCTGCAGAGGGCATCTCCTGAATTTAAAAAAATGCAGTGATTTGATTTATTGATTTTTAGCATTGAGGAAAAATATAACTCCCGGAAAAAGAAGTGCGCGTCTTTCTTTTTGTGTACTCATAGAAACAAATTACTGAAATTAGGTGCCAATTTAGGAAATGAAATGCAAATCTTACACATATCACTAGTGACATTTTTACAGTGTGAGGACTGTGTTTTGTTAGAGAAAACTGATAACTAGATAATTGAATTTTAGAAATAGTATTTGTGACTGCCAGGTCTAGGCTGGGCTATTGGGGAAGTAAAGGAGGAGAACCACCTCCCTGACCTGCTGGTCACACTCTTCAGTTTTATGAGCTTACATGTTGTTTTAACTATATTTAGAAACAAATTGTGTATAAGAGATAGTGTGTTAGATGTAAAACCAGTATGTTTCTCAGCGGTCTTTCTGTGGAAACTTCTGTAGGACCTGCTGTCAGTCTGGACGGTCGGGACTGCTAGAGACGAGAGATCTCTTGAGGTTAGTCTTAGAACATGAGGTTTATTGCAAAAGGCGTGGGTACAGGGGCCCTGCTTGGAGCTGCTGGCACAGCTCGAGGCAGGGCAGAAGAGCAAGGGAAGCAAGAGAGAGAGCGAGAAAGAGAGTGCAAGAGAGTAAGTGTGCAAGAGAGAGCGAGAGACCGTGAGGTTCTCATTTACAATGCTATAAATCATCTTCTGTGCTGAATATTCTAATTTCCATTAACCAATCTAATACAAGATACAAATCCTATAGCATTTACATACAGCCTATAAGAATCATTACATTACCATACTGTGTTACATTTTAAACCCTAAAAACTACTCTTTGGACCCTTTCTGCCAAGCTAGTAGGGTCTGCTCTGACCCTTGGACCTGTCTGCAAGCAGAGAGTATTGTTCAATCATAAGGGGGATTGGCTTCAGTGGCCAGACCATTGTTTTCCAGTTGTTCAGTAACTAAGGCCTGGTATCTCAAAGCTGGCTTTCATTTCAATCTCGCTTATAGTTTCCATATTCTCAGCATCTTTTGCCAGGCAATCATATTTATAAGGTTTTCCTATTTCATCTTCTCCAACATCTTTCTGTGTTTTTCAGTGTTGATAAATACAGTTGATGTGATTTTTGAAGCATTTAGGGGTTAGCTATGGTACTTCGTACCAAGAGATAAGGGAAGACCGCTTCTAGAATTGTATTTGATGTATTTAGTCCATCTGTTCATTTTGACTTTTGCCTTTTTGTGGATTGTTGGAGTTTGGGATGGGGTTGATTATTTTTGTTTAGTTGGCTGGGTTTTGTTGTTTTATTTTTCTTTGTCTTCGTGATGGGCTTATTCCTAAGAAAGAGGATCTGTGAATGACCAGTGAGCAAAACGTTTTCAAATGCCCAAAGTAGAAACTAAACAAGAGTGGAAGAGGGTTTCCCTTAAGACTTTGCTGCTGTGGTGTTGATTACAAAACCCAGAGGTAAAAAATGTCTGGGCTGTTTTGTGTTGCCTTTAGAAATTAATCTAATACAAAGCCCAGGAAAAAATATTTCCCAAGTGCATGTTTTAGAGCATAATTATTTTTGTAAGAAATTTTTGTTATCACTATACTTGGTCAAATTGGGATCTGGATACACCTATGTACTTCCTGTAGTCAACAAAAGAAGAGCAGCTGTATTTACAGTTGTGCTTATTGATTGTTCTTAATCTAGTGGAGGTAAGAAATAACAGTGTATTATTTTCAATTAGGCTAGCTGGTTAGATGCTTTTTTAATTCAGTAGAGAGCTGCTGCTGCTGTACATGAAGCAGTTGCAAGCAAAATGGTTTGAAGGAGGAGGGTGTATAAAAGACAATATTACAAAAGGTTCTTGGCACTGAGTAGAAAGTACCTGCATCAAATAGGAGGTATCTTGTCTCTCTGAGTTAGAAGCAGCCATTTCTGCTCTTCTGGATTGAAAATGTGGTTTTAATCTTAATCTTTCAATCTAAATCTGCTCTCTGTGGCTGTCTAGATAGAAAGGTCCTCAGTCTACTCTGGGGCCATAGAGGTGCTTGTTTGAGGAAGAACCTGAAAATGCCTGAAAGAAGTCTGGCTGCTTTCTTCTCTGCTTTGGCGCAGAAAGTAACCACCTGTAAGATTTTGGCATCAGCCCTGTTCTTAAAAGCAATCTATCAAGAGGGAAAGAAAAAACAAACCCATACATTTTCACTCTTCATTAGTAAGGTGGCAAGAGAGGAGTGAGTGAGTGAGCTTGTGTTGAGGGATGGGAAGACAGGATGTTTGCTGTTGTGCTTTTGTTTTGCTTTTTTTTTCTTTAATTCACTCATCTTCCCTTTTGAAGAAGCCAGTCATAGTTTCCATGGAAGAGCAGTTATTTGAAAACCAATAAAATCATGTCAGATGAGTCAGTAAAAGCTTAAGTGTTTGAGATAGGAGGGTTTTTGTCATATTGCTTAAGGATAAGGAAGATTAATGTTTTGGTGATTTAATATTTTGCTTTGTGCTAGAAGTAAAAAAAAGGTGATTTGATCTTAAAGTTTTAAAAATGGTTTATTGCTCTAAAATTTCAGAGGTCAGCAGAGACACCCAGTGTGGAGGACATATTTCTTTATTCCATTTATATTATAAAATAGAAATGGATAAACCACACAGTCTGAAAGAAATGATAGTGTCAGATTGCTGTCAGGTCAGGAGCTGAAACTCCCAAGGAAATGTGAGGTGCATTGTAGGTTTTAAGGTTGCTGATTTGTGGTTTTGAAAATATGTTGTTCTTTATTCATGCCTGTTCTGCTGGGCCCCAGTAAACCCTTCTGTTTTTCTTTAAGAGTCAGAAGAGATTCCTGCTGGTTAATATTCATTTAGAACTCATGAAGTCATCAGTTCTCTCATTTTTTTTCCTCTGTAGCTTGCCAAGCTGTATTTCATACTCATGCTACAAAAATCCTCTCTTTTTTTCTTTCCTTTTTTTTTTTTTCAATTTACTAAAAAGTAATTTGTTGGTAATGATTCTTATGGTATTTTTCATGGTAATGCTTGAAGGCCAGAGAGCTCTGGAGACTGGAATGCCAAGTATGTTCTTTCTCCCTGCTTCCTGACCCTCTGCTGCATGCCTCTGCTGCCAGCTGCAGTGAGTCCGGAGAGCAGAAGTCTTTGCAGCTTTGTTTCTTGTGATATGCTTTGTCCAAATGGAAGGAACAGCTCTGTTGTTTACAGTATCCTTAGGACATTGTGTGGTACAGCAGCCTGCAGGGAAGCACATGGAGATGCCAGGGTCAGATACTGATCTGCAGCAAGCAAGAGCTCTCAAGAGCTCTAGTAATCTGCTTTGCCGTTCTGCATTTCTCCGTTCAGAAAGTTTTCTTGAATTAAGTGGCTTAATTACGTGAAGACTCAGGATTTATTTTTTACCTCACTTGTGACATTTATACAGATGCATTCTGCAAGGCTAATGCAGAATGAGATGCTGATGTAGCCCCTAGTGTGCTGCATTAAGTAGGTAATTACTGGTGGAATACAGGAAAGAGGTTGTCAGATCTTTAAGAATATGGCAAAATGGCA
The DNA here is from genome assembly GCA_013397115.1 of Edolisoma coerulescens. NCBI lineage: Eukaryota > Metazoa > Chordata > Aves > Passeriformes > Campephagidae > Edolisoma > Edolisoma coerulescens. The sequence continues at coordinate 278,227 of VWZW01002519.1, read as the reverse complement.
GACAGGTTGTAAGAAACAATGCTTGATCCGGGGGTCTGTGCATCCTGCTCCAGCTCTTCTGAAATGTAAAGGCAACTCCCCAAAGGAAGGTGACTCATTGAGTATCGGTGCTGCTTGTGTTGCTCCAGTTGTGTCCCTGCATTCCCCTGCAGAGGGGCCTTGGGTGCCATGGCTGGCCTCAGGCTCCGGGGGCTAGCAGCCTCCAAGCTTTATCAGCGCCGGCAGGATCGGCTGAGTGGCACAGGGTTGCTGCTGACCAACAGGACAGACACGGCAGCTGGGATTCATGGGTATGTCTCCGAGATGGAGGGAATGGCATTGTTAAAGCATTTTCCAGGGTTTGATAGGTTTTCGGTTCTGGTGGTGGGGCTGTTTTATTTAAAGTGAGAATTGTTTGCGCAGAGCCAGAGGGGATGAGGTCTGTTTGTTTTCATTTCCAAGTAGATTAAGAAGGAAAGGACTTTCCTGATGAGAAAGCTTTCAGTTTTTAACAATAACAGGAAAGCAACAATGGAGAACCTTTTCCATTTCGAGCTCTGTGCTAGATTGTTCAGAACCAGCATTATTGCTTGTGTTGGTTTTGCATGGCCTGGTTTTTGTAGCGGGGGGGCCACAGAGGTGGCTCCTGTGAGAAGCTGCTGGAAGCTTCCACCATGTCCGGCAGAGCCAATCCCTGATGGCTCTGAAGATGGACATGGCACTGGCCAAGGCTGGGCCAATTGGAGATATTGGTAATGCCTCTGTGATAACCTGTTTAAGAAGAAAATCAAAACAAAGTGGGGCACAATTTTTTCTAATCAGAGAAGAAGAGGAGGTGAGAACATGTGAGGAACAGCAACATGGTGACACCAAGGTCAGTGGAGAAGGAGGGGCAGGAGGTGCTCCAGGCACCAGCGCCGAGGTGCCTCTGCAGGCCATGGTGAAGACCATGGTGAAGCAGCTGTGCCCCTGCAGCCCGTGGGGATCCACGGGGGATGCAGAGATCCACCCGCAGCCCCTGGGGGAGGTGCCCATGCTGGAGTGGGTGGATGCCTGGAGGAGGCTGTGATCCAGTGGGATCCTGGTAGAGAGAGGGGTTTTGCTTCCAGGCTGGAGCAGCCTGTCCTTGGAGGACTGCACCCCGTGGAAGAGAGACCCATGTCACAGCAGTTTTGGGAGGACTGTGTGCCTGTGGGAGGGACTCACGCTGCAGCAGGTGCAGTAGGGCTGCTGCTTGTGACAGTGGACCCACGCTGGAGTTCACGGAGAACTGCCTCCCGTGGGAGGGACCCCACGGCCTCACAGGGGAAGGACTCCTCTCCCCGAGCAGCGAGAGAAACCACAGGTGATGAACTGACCAAAGCCCCCACACCCTGTCTCCCCACTCCGCTGTCGGTGGGAAGGAGGGAGGAGTCGGTGGAAGAAAAGATGATTTTAAGGCCTTATTTTACTTCTCATTATCCTCCTCTGACTCTGTTAGTAATAAATTCACTTTGTACCTCTAAGTTGAGCCTGTTTTGCCCTTGAAGTGTTTTCTCCCAGTCCTTATCTCAACTCATGAATTCTTTGTTTAATTTTTTTTTTCCTCTCCCCGGCTGTGGCAGGGGAGGGTGAGTGAGTGGCTCTCGTGGGTGCCTGGCATTTGGCCAGTGTCAAACCACAACAGTGCTGGTGGTGTTTGTTAATGGTGAAGCGTTTGGGCACTGTGGGAGTAAAAAATTGTGAAATGCAGTAATTTTTCAAAATGTTGATAAAATTCTATCATTCCTTGGGTTTTAGGGTTCAGTAGTCAATTCTTTACCTATGCTGTTAATAGCAAGCTCATTGGTTTTAGTTTTTGTAAATAACTCCAATCCAGCAGAAACTGAAGCTTTCAAGTGTAGCTGCTTCATGACAACATGTAAACCAAAGCTTCTTAAAACTGTCCAGACAATTCCATTGTTTGATATGATCATTATTTTCCCATGCTTCACATTAAAATTTTATTTCTGAATTTTCATTAGTTAATTTTGTGCAGGAGGTAAATTAACAGGAGTTAAATAAAACTTAGTTTCTTGCATTTTGGGAGAACTGTGAGCTGCAGCAGCAATATGGGATCTGAAGTCTGTGTTACTGGAGAGAGCAATGAGCATCCAGGAGAGATTTTCTTCTAGCAGTTAGGAGTTCTGAGTTTCAGACTTTTCTTAGCAGGAAGTAGGCCTGATGCTTACCTGGAACTGAGGAATTAGGTGGCCTTTCCATATGAACTGTGCATCCCTCATTGAAACCCTCCTTTTTCTGCTTTTTTCCTTTTAGCCAATAGCTCTTAGTTAGTTGGTAAATTTTCTGTTTTACTTACACAAAGCTATGGGTGTGACTGTATGAGAATTTAATGAGGAGGGGGACTAAAAAGGTAGTGAAGGAAATGGTGATGCCATTGAGTGGAGACAGTGCTGTTCAGGAAAAGTGAGAAGCATGGAAGGGACCTGTGAGAGGAAAGAAAAGCACTGAAAAAGCAGATGTACAACTAAATTGAGTACATTTTTCACATCATAGTTCTTGAAGCAAAGTAAGCATAGAGCCAATATATTTTGGTTTTACTGAGCAGGTGACAGTGCTGAAAATTTTAATCCCTTTGAGAAGTTTCTCTCCTGAATTATTGTATTTTATCCATGGGTTTTGAGCTAGTGATAATTTTTGCTTCTCCTTCCTGGTAGGTCCTGATAGTTTATGTCCTTTCTTTAGGCAAAGGAAAGTAATCCAACAGTAGTGCTGCTGTTAGTTGGTGATAATTGATGAATACATGTGGGAAATTATTTGTGTTACCAGTGCTGGTAAACAAACATCCCATTTAAGCTCCTTTGAGATAATGGAAGTGGAGAAGAAGAAGATTAAATGTGCCTAAGGAGTTGTTTATCAAATAGACATTCTGGGTGAAGTGGTACGTGCTTGATAATAAAAGGGTGACTTTCCTGTGTAAGAGGTATAATTTCTTTATTTCTTCGTTTCTTTTGTCTAATTTCTGTACATTTCTTTATGTTGTTGATGTTTGCCTGGGCTGAGTGAACACTGCTAACTGTGTGTCTTCTTAAGTAATTGGTCATGATTTACTGGCAATAAGTATTGCTTGGTGTTGAGAGGGACTCACAAGTACCCATGGCATAGGATTTTTTTCTGTGTGAATACCAAGAGACTTTCGCTGCTGCTGCTGCTGGTCTCAAAGGTCTGCCTGATTGCAGCTTCCTGCAGGTCAACCGTATGGACATTGTACTCTGGTCTCAGCTGCAATATCTGCAATTTTTTTTTGTTTAACCTCCCAGTTTCTACTAATCGCAAATTGCTGTTGCTGGTAGGCCCAAGGAGAGATTTTTTTTCCATATTGTGGCCGTAAGTTGCATTTGTATGTTCTTCTTAATTTTGGTTATCCCTGTATTCTAATAAGAAAGAAAAATATTTATTTCACTGAGAGTTTGGGGGTTGCATGATCAAGGAAAATATACTGAGAGAAACACTATTAATTTCTTATTTAGCCAGTGAAAAAATATTTAGAATGAACTGAAAATTCAATGCAAGCAGAAGGAGAAATGCTGAAAATGTTCAGCTATGCGCATAGTTTAACAAATGCACAACAAATCATACATTAAACAAACGGGAATTACTTTTTTCCAACATTTTATGATAAGTTTAATAATAACACTAAAGAAGTTAATTCAGTTTGGGAAAGTTGTCCAGATAAGACAATTGCAGTGAAGAGATTTTAGAATGCCAAGGGTATTTGAGGGCTGTTTTTCAGCACTAGTTCATGAACTGACACCCTTCCTCTTTGTTTTGTCTTTGCATAAGTCTTTATCTGGGAAATTAATCATAAAGTCTGGTATAGTCCCAGCAGATTTCATTTGTGTCTTTGTCAACACTGAGGACTTAAAAATCAGAGCACTCCAGGAGAGGGGCTGGTTCCCGCCCCCGTAGCACAGCTGAGAATTAGTGGCTTTGTCTTGGCTACTGACATCTGTGACACACACAAGTGGTGATAGCTCTTTTGGTTTTGACTTTTCACTGTCCTATCTGTGTGTGCATACATACTACTGGTAGACCATAATGAGCAGAGAATACATTTTTAGGGTTCCCCAGCATAGGTTTTGCTGTCTGCTGAGGTTTGGATAATGCCTTGGGTTCTTGTAACTTGAAGTATTGTCTTGCTTTCTTTTTGTAGTATCTGCAAGGTTTTCTGTCACTATTGAAGCAATTCTTCATTCAGCATTGTGATGAAGGAGAGCTCTATTTGACACTGAAACCAAAAAGCTTCCGAAACCAGTTAAAGAAAACTTTTTTTTTTTTTCTGGGCTTTTCTGACAGAAGCACTCCTCACTCCTGCAGTCCCTTCCCTTCTCAGGCAAAATTTGAGACTGTTCATCTGTTCTCCTGATTGTCCAGTTGTCTGGTTCATTTTGTCTTGCAGCCACGTTTAAGATAATTAAATCTGCAAATGTGATGGCAAAGGCTGGAGCTCCTCTTCTGATCTCTTAGCAATGGAATTACTAAATTTGCTTTTTTTCTTAAATCTGTCACCAGTGGTAAATCCTTGGGAACAAATGTTTTAAAAAGGAGGTAATACTGACTTCAGTGATAGAAGAAGGTAAAATGCTTTCAAATATTCCTATAGCACGTGTACCTGTGGCACAGAATGAGTCTCCTAGATAATGTCCTCTTCTTTTGAAGAAGGAATTTTTGTTTCTCTCTTTTTTGTTGCTTTTTTTTTTCCATTTGATAGCAATGCTGGTGCTTTATAGTAAATACTTCTGAGAAGTCAAAGCATGAGAAAGCCTAGTTATAATGGTAAAAACATGATTTCTGTAAATTAGGTGCTTTGTCAAAGTTAATTTGTTAAAGGTACAGCATGTAATGATGAAAGATTGGGAAAAGCATTGTTTGAATGCTGGTATTTTTTGGGTTTGTGCAGGACAGGATAACTTCAGGATGGTGATCTCATTGTGTTTTAATAGCCTTTCCTGTCTTTGTGTCACCAGCTCATTGTTAAAACAGAGGAAGATTCTTTATTTTACTGAATAGCAAAAAACCAATGAGCAAACAGAATAGAGGAAGCACTCTGTATTGGGGACTGTCCTTTGTGGGAAAGATTTAGGTGTAAATATCTGATGAGTGGCACAGCAAGTCAAACTTTTGTGGTCACTCCTGGTACCTCTATCAAAAGGATGGGTGTAGTGTTACCCTTCCTCTCCCCATGCTGCTGGCAGAAGTGCTCTAGCAGCAGTGTAGTAAACTGAATCATAAAATTGCTCTGAATTAGCATGGCACCTCCCTCCTCCTTCCAGCTTTGGTTAATTTTAACCTTGAGCTAGTTGAAAAAATGCTTGGTTTTGTATAAGCAAAGAGGCCACACAGGGGTGTGTACTTGGAGGAAATTAAGAAATTGGTGAATGTTAAAGTAAAACCTTTGAATAAATGCAAAGTCATATCTTTAGGGCAATGCTGAAGAGGCAAATTGTAGCTTGAGTGCAAAACAATAACATGTCTTAAGTGAAACCGGATGCAGAGTTATAAATGGGAAAAGAGCGGGGATGCAAAACTCTTGCTGGGGATTGTCAAAGAGCCACAGCTGCTGGTTTGTATTACAGGATATATGTTGGTCAGGAGCTGATGTGGTTCAGTTGACTCCTGGTAGTCTGGCTCTTCCCAAAAGTTTGTTGGGTTTTAGCTGAGGCAGAAAACTGAGTTATTTTTTGTACTGGTTCTTTCGTTTATATTTTCCTGGACTAATAGTTTCTCTCATCTGCATAATGAGTCACACTCATTAGCTCATTTGCATGGACAGCTCAGACTGTATCATGATCATCTTTCTTATGCCTTTGAGGAAATCTTGTCAGCAGCAGCATCTCAAGGGAGTCCCTGTGTCGTCATTATCTTTCTTGCCAGGACAGCCATGGGACTTGTGTGGGAGTCTCTCCCAGGACGCGTGTATTCCATAGTGTCTGGTGTGAAGTGTCATGGCTGCACTGTGTTTCATGCAGGAACGTGGCTGTTCAGGTTGCAGGCTTTAGTTTTTACGAAATGCCATTGCGGTGGCGGCCGCTCTGGTCTAGCAGAGTTCACCCTGCATGATGGTATTGGCACTGGTGGGTCCCTTTGGAGAAAGAAAAAAGAAAGAAAATTAGGAATTTTTAAAATGTTGATTTCATGTTTATAAAGAAAAAAACCCAACAAGCACAACATAAGATGGTGCTTTGTTGTTAGTGTCTAGCATGTAATACTTGCTGGTTTGCCTGGTTTTCTTCCCAGAGGAGATTTTTCACTATGACATCAGTCTTTATAAATCTTGGCTGTTGGCTAGCTCAGGTCTCGGAATTTACTGAATGAACTGAATTTTTCAACAGGGAAAAAATACTTGAAGATTATATTTTCAAGTCCTGGTACAGATTTGTGTGGTGTAGCTGGTAGAGTGGTGACTGAAAACCAAGCCGATTAGGTGTCGGCTTTGCTGCGAACACTGCTGTTCCTGTGCTGACCTATTCCCTTGGTACTGTGTCAGGATAAAAAATGTTTCTCTAACCTGTGGTCTCTAGTTTATGAAATTGCAGGATTTCCTCTTGTCCGTAATTCCAGTCCATGTCTGGCTTTTTACATCTCCTTTGTATTGCAGTAAGGAAACAAGTTGTAACAAATTTTTGCTAAATTAGTACTCCGTTCTTGAAACTATTATGGTCTCTCTTGGTTTTTGCCTCCTTTGGAATTGCAGCAGTAGAAAGAAAGTCTGTTTTTTACTGAGGGGTTACTCCAGATCACAGCCTACGATATTAGTGCAGGCTGCAGAGGGGAGACGCTTGGCTCAGCACAGCCAGCTGGAAGGCAGGGCTGGGTGTGTTACCTCAGGAGTGTGAGGTTGCCCCCTGCGCGTTCTAGTTGTGCTCAGGACACAAAGCCCTGGAATACAGACAGTGGCCTGTTTTTGAGGGGGATGTCTCTGAGAGGGAAGAGAATCTTCTGCTCCTGGAAAAGCTTACTGAATTACTGTTCTCCATGAAGAGGTGGGGAAAGTAGCATGTTGGGTTGTTGAGTAACACTAATAATGGAAATTCAGTTCAGAGTAACTTTGAATCTAAAAAGAAAGAAAAAACCCCTTGTAAACTAAGCTATCTTTCATTTTATGCATACGTTACGTATCTCAGGAAAAGTACTATACAAATAGTTTGGAGATTTTTTTAACATGGTGGCAATTTTTTATACTTCCACCTATAAAACTGCAATCTTTCCAATCACAGAATTCAAAAGGTCCCCAGAAGGTATAAAACAGTTTTTCCTATATCCAAAAGTGTAATAGTATCAAGGTTTTATACTATTGGATGGTCTGGTGGCTAAAAGAAAGATCACACTGCAACAAGGAACTGAGATGTGCCTTAAAATTGTTCCCTCCCGGTTTGCACGTGATATACAATTTTAAAACTGCATTAACTTAGATTAGCATGATGGCAAGCGTGTAAATTTTGTGAAAGAGGTTAGGGGGATTCCATATTTTAAGGCAGGTAGAGGAAATGTTTTTTACGTGATTTATAAGTGTGGCTTGGGGGGCTTTTAGCCTCACTTTCTGAGGAAATGAAGCTGAGGTATTGGCCAAGCCAGCCAGAGGGACTTTTCCCTGCCCATAGCTTTGTAACACTTTGACAGTTTCATCTAATTTGTCGGGAGGACAGGGGCCTGTAGAGGGGGAAATGCCTTGTTACTGCTGACAGGGGAGAGTGCAGTGGGATATCAGTGCTTATTATACCTCAGAAAACCCACAGGGGTGCACATCCTGAGACCAGAAGGCCCAAGAAGTCAGGATCATTGGGTTTGCTGCTATCCAAACTACTGGTTTGTGAAAAACTATGGATGTTTGCTATGAGCTATTAGCAGGATGATGTGATGGGGTGAAATACTGGTGGAGTACCCAAAAGTGGGCAATAGGTAAGTCTGCTACGTGGCCTCATCTGCCACGTATGAGTTGTCAGAACCTTATTTCTAACTGATGTCAGTGACTTATTGACTCATTGATCTTCTTTTTTGTTTCATGTAAAAGGGAGTTTAAAGCAGCGGGAATGTTGTGTTCATAAATGTTCTTACTCTTGTCTTTATTCCAGTAATATGTCTGATGCTCTGGCAAATGCGGTGTGTGAGCGTTGCCAGACACGGTTTGATCCTGCAGAGAGGATTGTGAACAGCAATGGGGAGCTCTATCACGAGAACTGCTTTGTCTGTGCTCAGTGCTTTCGGCAGTTCCCAGAGGGACTCTTTTATGAGGTGAGTTCTCAGACTGGGTGGAAGAGAAAAGAAATAGCTCTGGTAAAATGCAAGGAATTAAGTGAAGATTCTGGCAGAAATATGAATTCTCATCTTTCTTGCATGTTTAATTTTTTAGCCATAAATGTTCGTTGCCATTTTTTTGAGGCGCTTCCAACTTAATTTCCCTTTTTTTCTTCTCATGTATTCCTTCAGTAACAGCAAAAGCTGCTCTTTGGGTAAGAGGTATTTCAAAAAGAAAATAAAAAGTGTTTTGTTAATCATCACAGAATCACAAAATGGTTTGGGTTGGAAGGGACCTTACAGATCATCGCATTCCAAACCCTGCCGTGGGCAGGGCCGCTTTCCACTGGACCAGGCTGCTCAAAGCACTGTCCAACCTGGCCTTAATATTTCATTAGACATAAGTGAATTTTTGTCTTTATTTTTAGACATATTGTACCAAACTGTTCCAGTTGGGCAACTGAAATAAGTGAACCCATTTAAAAGTTAGGTTGATTTTTTTTTTTTTGCAGAATATGCACAAGCACGTATTTTGAATAACACATTATTTTAAACTTGCTGTATTTTATTTTGACATGAGTTTTAGCCTCATGTAGGAGGAGTAGTAGTTTAGAACTAAACTAAAGCAAAAATGAAGTTAAAGGCAACTATAGGAAAAGGATTGGGGTATTCTTCAGGATTTTTACTGTCTTGTAGCAGCGTTGCTATTAGCTGTGCAAATTCACCATGAGGCTGATGCGACGTGGATATTTCTTTAAGGAGAACCTTTAAGAATTGAAAAACAGGTGTGTAGGAGGCTAGAACTGGAAAGCTTGACTGACCTTGACTAAACGGTCATATCAGTGGAAAATCAAGCTCAACTGTCAAGATGTAAAAGTAGTTCAATTATTCATGAGGGCTCCTTCTCTCTTGCTTTGTTTGCAGTTTGAAGGTAGGAAGTACTGTGAGCATGATTTCCAGATGCTGTTTGCTCCTTGCTGCGGGGAATGTGGTAAGATGTGGCAAATAACAACACAAGGGTGTGAGAACTACAGGGCTGTGCAAACCTCACAGCATTGCTGTGACATCCAGCCTTGGGCTGGGATTGTTGGCGTTGTTTTAAGGAGCCAGGAGCTTTGGATGGGAACAAAGCGTGATACTAGCAGTGATTTGGGGTTGTGGGAATAACTGGTGTTTTTTCAAAGTTAGACTGTGATACTACATATGGAATTAAAGTGGAAGGACTATGAAGGACAGTAGATTTTGAAAAGACTGTTTTCTGCATGCATCTCATGCTTTCCTTTTGCAGGTGAGTTCATCATTGGGCGTGTTATCAAGGCAATGAACAACAACTGGCACCCAGAATGTTTCCGCTGTGAGCTCTGTGATGTAGCCCTTGCGGACCTGGGTTTTGTGAAGAATGCTGGCAGGTAAGATGGAGCAGGAGGTCCTAAAGTTTTATCTGTGTGTTATTGATACAGCAGTGAGATGCTGAGGGTGGTCAGTTAGTTTTACACTGAGAAGGAAAGCTTGAAAAGGTACAGAAGAAACGTTAAGGAATAACCTGTTAGGTGGAAAGTTCTTCATCCAATGGAATATGCAGAAACCTCAAATTTTAGTGGCTAGTGGATGGGTTCTGGAAAAGAAAGGGATTTCAGGCAGAAGACAGAGATTTCAGGGATTTCAGGCAGAAGGCTGCATAGTAAGTGAGAAAAAGGGATTACGTGATCTCAGGCAGGCTGTTTATCAAGTCAGCTGCTGAGCAGGAAATCAAGATGTAGCAAAAGGCTGAAAGAATAACACAATGATTACAGCAAAGTCTTTTCAGCCTGTGATTCCACTGGTCTTCAGAAATCATTCATTTTAAATGCAGAAATATAAAAATGAATCCTAGAGATCAGTTAATGCATTTAATTCAGAAATAAGAAATAAAAACACAAAAGGGAGCTTATCCAAAAGCATACCATTATAAGAAAGTAAAACAATCCAGCAGTTAGCAGTATTGCACAATTCAGAGTTAATTTTAGGCTTTCATATGTTATGAGCAAAGCCTCGTAGTTTCCTAGAGTTTGTATTTTCACTAACTAAATGGTGAAGGAAGGAAGAAAAGGTCATATACTTGTACCCACCCAGTAGGGACTCCTCTCAACTCCCTCTTCTTTTTCATACTGCATGCAACCTCTGTTCCTTAGTTTTTTGAGCTGGGCGTAATTGATTTTCTTTTGGCACCTAAGTTTGCTAGAATAGAATTGGAATAGGAATTGGAATTGGAATAGGACTTAGGGTGTCTTGGGAAAGCAGTCAGGATAAAAGCAGTTCAAGCAAGATAAAGTATGTTTGATTTTGTAATTTGTGGAACAAATCTAAAATGGTAAGGAACTTGTTCCCAAAAGCGTAGCAGAGAGATAGGTGTGTGCATCTAGTTAAGAATGTTTTTCACCTGTCACATGATTTCCTGTTATATTTATCTCCATAACATTGAAGCAGTCTTCTAGTAAATATTTTTGGAAACTCTTGCATTCTTTTTTTCCCTTTTAATTGTACCTTGTCTGCCCTAGTCTGCCTGTCAGTTGCAGGCATATTCCGCTGGATGCAATTTGTATCAGTGAGAATACAGATAATCCCTACTTTATCCATAGTGTAGAATAGTCTTGCTAGGTAAGTCAGAAAAAAGAACTGTAAACTGTCTTAAAGCTAGGAATCTTTTCTGTCTTAATTCCAGTCCAGGCTGGGTTCATTGCATCATTCTGGTCTTTTTTTTTTTCTTGTCACCATTGAGTACTATTTTTCTCTCTATTACATATAAACACTTCGAATTCAGAGACTTGAACAAGATGTGCAAATGTGGGGTTTTTTCATCAGGCAGGTCTATCTCAGGAGTGGATATCTACTGCTGGCACAATGTGAAATTTTAAATAAGGCTGTATGCATTGTGCAGAGGAAGCACTGAGTGCTTTGGGAATTAAGTTCTTTAAAAAAAAAGAAATACATAGGTCCATTTCCGTCTTTGCCTCCTTCCCTATTCCTAAGTGCTCAACCCTCAGTTTCATTTCTTGGAAATCAATAGAACTGTCCTTCTGTTTGCAGTTTCAGCAATACAAACACATGTGTTATCTATGGTCAGAGGGGTTCTTGTTAATGGCAGTCCCATAAAAACAACAGAACTTCCCTTCCCAGGATGAGTTTGACTCTGGGTGGGCATATTTCTGCTCTCAGCTGGTTTTGGTGGAAGAGAGTGTTAAGACAAAGCACTGACGAGTCATGTTCACAGTTCAGATTTAGCACTTAGTGAGCTTTCATTTGTCTTACCCTCAAATGTTTGAGGCAACATTACGGTCTTTTTAATACGAAACAGATTGCACAAAGCCTCACGGAATTTCTCAGCTACAAAAAAATACATGACTGGGTCGAACGCCCCGTTGAGGCTGGTGAGGCAGGAAGTGATGCGGTTGCTGAGCGCCAGGAGACGCTGTGTTTCACAGGAAGCTTTGGTCCCGTTGTAATGGAGAATATAAATGTAGCGATTGACATGATAAGGTACAAAGCAAATCAGAAATATCATCAGGACCATGATGATCATTTTGACAGCTTTTTCCTTCAGGTGTTTCTCAACTCTGTTCCCACTCTTCAGGCTCCGAATGATGAGTAAGTAGCAAGTCACAGTAGTAACAAAGGGAAAGGTGAATGCCACTGCTAAGGACATGAGGGCATGACGTGAGGCCTTTTCTCTGTAAAGCTGCAGGCAGACAGTTGTGTTTTTCATCTGGACCGTCTGCACACTGAGCAGCAGAGGTGCCATTGCCACACCAACGATAACCCACAGAAAGACACATGCCACATGGGCATACCGGGACCTGCGGAGCTTGATGGACTTCACAGGGTGCACAATGGCCAGGAAACGGTCAACACTGATGCACATCAGGAAGTAGATGCTGGCATACATGTTGAGGTAAAAAAGGAAGCCGGTGAGTCTGCATGGGATCTCACCAAATGGCCAATGGTTACCAGAAAAATGGTATACCAGCCGGGTTGGAAGTACCAGCACAAAGGACAGGTCGGCCACAGCAAGATGCATCAGGAAAATGTTGGCAGGTGTGCCTGACTTCTGGTCGCGGATGAAAAGCCAAAGCGCCAGGGCATTGCCCGCAAAAGCCAGGATGAAGTCCAGAAAGTAGAAAGTGGCAAAAAGCATGTTCTCAAGGTGTGTTTCTTTGCCACATTGCTCTGACGTTTCCAAAGCAAAATTTGATTGATTTGAGCAATTGAAGAGCAGGCTTGAATCTGCTGGCCCATTCATTTCTCCCCACAGTTTTGAAGAAAAAAAAAAAGCCCTGAATGTGAAACAATTAAGACAGGATATTACAAAAGAGCCTGGGTTTGTGGAAAACAAACAAAAAAACCCAACAGAAGACCCAAAAACCCACACATGCAAGTCAGCAATGTCTCCTCTTTGATAGCATCAGTGTTTAGTATGACAGGTCAGTCTGAATTTAAACCTTGTATTAAAATTCTGAATACCCTCTGCTCAACTGGGTTTACCAGAGCAGTAATTCCTGTGGAAGGAACCCCAGTAAAGCTGGCTAGCTGGTGATGAGCTTGTCTCCAGCCTGTGCTGAGGTCAGTTTTATAACCAGCTAGTGAGATGCTTGCATGTCTGGTTAAGAGGAGTAGGAGTGAGTTCTGTATGTCTTAACTAGAAACTATTTGCCATGTTTTCATTTCAAAGCCTGACTCAGGACTGAGGAGTTCTGATGAGTCAGCTTTTCTGAGCACAGATATCTGTTGTAAGGTGATCTAGCTTAGAATATCTGTCTTGTTCTTAGAAGAGATAAAAGACAGGTCAAGTATTTCTGTTATTTAAAAAAATCCACAGGGTTCCTGAAAACATTTGAGCATTATTTTAGTCTAAAGTCCTGTGTTTAAGGCAAATACACCTGGTTCCAATATACGAGGAGACTTTTCAGATGGGTAGCAACGTCTCGTTTGACACCGAATTGACTCAGGGAAGATTTTAAATAATGCCCATGCTGTCAGTCACCTGTCAAAGTGTCATCCTTCCCTGCAGCTTTTATCTTCCAACATAGCTCTCTCTTTTCCTCCCTCAAAAGCCCAAGCTCCACTGTAGCTTATCCAGGGCCTTTTCCAAGTAGCAGCTTAGTAAAACTGATCTTAGTTTTGCCAGTCTCTGCAATGTCCTGAACAGCATCAACTAGAAGTGTGATAGGATTTTCTGAGCACCTGCCCGTGGCTTTTTGTACGTTGCTCGTCTGTGGGTATAGGTGGTAGGGAAATGCAGGCAGTCGGAAATTCCAGCATTGTCTCTATTACTTGGATTCCTCAGAAGTGTTACAGTATGTGCAACCATTATTGCGGTCACCATTGCATTTTGTACTGACTGACCATTTCTCCATAATATTCAATACATATTTAAATACATACATTATGCACTGCATCCAACTCCCCAACAGAACTCATTGTTCAGATGTCTAAAAATATTGGGATCATAGAGAAACTGAAATGAGATTAAGGACAAACAAATATATTGGAAAATACAAGAAAATGTAAGGTAATTAATATCTTCAGTTTGGCTGCTGTTACTTTCAGGTGAACAGAAAACCGGAATAGCCGGAGATTAATGTGCTGGATCACTTCTGTTTGGTTCACAGTTGAAGAGAAAAAGTCAACAGCAGGGAGACTGGATGAAATACAGAAATTGGAAGTTCTTCCTATGGCCGCAGAGGGCCTTTCTTACTTCATGCATTGCCTGGATACCCTCCTGGATTTGAGTGTTTGTAACAAGGTGCTGTCTTGCCATTACTTGCAATTGCATGTGCAAGGAAGACTGTACAGCCCTTTTGTCCTTACCTATAAAAATACTTGCGAAATTGTGCTTTCACATACAAAAGGAAATTGCCCTTCTGCGGGTTTTTTTGTGTGAAGGTCCCAAGTTTACAGAGGAGGCCACATTTTTTGTTTATAGTATTCATTTTTCCCTTACAAAGTAAAACTTGCAAATATTCTTGAACCCAAGAGTTTAAAGTTTGTATGGGATAGTAGCATTGACTCACATACTTGTCCTCCCTGGATAGAATTAGTTTAAATATGTATTTTTCTGTTGCATACCAAAAGAGAAACACTTGAGACGTGCCTTTTTTACTGGCTGTTAATTTACAGTGGTGCTTATCACCTCATGTTCTAGCTATTAAGCCTTTTTTTTTGTGTCAGGCCCATTGTTTAATTATGCTTTTCATCTGCAAGAAGTGTAAATCAGGTGATCTTTATGTCAGGGACAGGGTGGTCTGATGGCTAAACATTGCTCTATCCGTGGTTGTGACACCTGAGCAAGCAGTAAACACTGGCTTGGAGCAGCTGAAAAGGCAGAAACCTGGGTTGTCTGATGGAACAGACTGAGATGCTCTTGTCTTATTGACAGTGCTTTAAATCAGTTCCCAAAGTGAAGGAGTAAGCAGACTTTTCCCTGTTTACACACTAATTATTAGGGGTTTAGCAGCATAATACACTGAACCAGTTCTATTTGAGCTGATTTCCTAAGGAGGATCTTGGAAATTCATATTCAGCTGCGTGTCAGTGCCAGACTTAGAATAGGCAAGAATTCAAAGTTGAGAGTTTTATCCTCACTGACAGCATTGAGTGTGCTATGGTTTTCTATACAGACATGCTTTCGGTGCAAAATGCTGTGGGTTGGAGTAGAAATGTCAGAGCTATCTGGAAGCCCAGTGTGTCAGTGACAGGAAGAGAGAAGCTTAGAACTAATGATAAAATTGAAATAGATTCAGTCTTTGCAAATGATGGCCTTCATAGGAGAGCTGCTGTTACCTAATTTACTTTTTAGAGCAAGGTGAAGGGAGATGTTTTTCATTGTCTGGTTAGAAGTTATAGAAGAGGGAAGTGGTCCTCTTTCTAATTTTGCTTATGTTTTAAGTTAGAAGGAAATTTTAATTACATCTTTGATGTGGTTTTTTTGTAATTCTTCTTACTGGGTGAAAATAGTGGTGTAGCACTTGAGTAGGTTTGGAAAAAGCTAGCATGTCACTAGAATTAATTGTTGGGCTTATTTTTAGAATTTATATGTTTTCAACTAAATTCTGCAGCTTCAGAAAAGTAATAATTCTCTGACAGTGTGTTCTCTAGAAGGTGTCGAAAGCCCTTTGCAGTTATGTGCAATCCCACTCCTATTCTCCTTGGGTTTATCCTATAAATTAAATAATAAATGTGTTTAGTTTTTTTATGCTTTCTGACAAAGTACTGGCATTCCTATAGTCTGTATAAATGCCAAGAGCAAACTGGAAACCGTTCCAAATGACCTAGAATGTGTAGTTTGTGTTAAGCTATATGGTACAAGAGGCTTTCATTCCACAGACAGAAAACTCCTTTAGGAGTCTGGCTCATTATCCGACAATTTCCGCTTGGACTGCACTCTTGATGTTGTGTGAATATTTAGTGATTTACGTATTTCTAAACAGAGCACTGTTCTGGAATGAGCCATTATCCCAGGCCTCCCAGGGCTGAGCTGTAATGGGGATGTCACTGCTCATTTGAAATGCATGCACACTGACCATATTTCGTGCCCTGTTTCTCTTCTGCTCAGAAACGAGCAACAGAACAATCCACAAGGCTGTCAGTATGGACATAACACAGTCACTCTTTCAGCAGATGCTCTGTCTGTCATCAATGAAAGAACTAGCAGGAGAAATCTTTAGCTCATTGTACTCAGTTACCGGGCTAGTTTGGAGCTTGTGTTTGCCCACTGCAGATAAACTTGACCTATATTTTAGTGTTTGTGGTGGGTATCAGAAATTCCTGTTCTTGCTCTAAGCTAGAGCAGTTTCTGGTATGATTATACTGGTTTGTGCATTTTTATGATTATGAGTTTAGTGTCCTGTCAAATGAGCGTCTCCAATCTTTCACTCAAAGTACTCTTCATTAGAAATAGTCTGTTCCTGACTGAAGTTATTCTCCTGAAAATCACTCTCTGCTGAGCCTGTATTTCAGCTGAAATACTTGGTTTTTGTGAGGATCAAAGCAGCGTCAGAAAGCACTGGACATAGCATACAACTGGCACAAATGGACATACATTAGATACAAAGGTTGAAAACCTTTTTTGTTTTGAAGGAGTGATGTAAAGAAAGGCAAGGAAAATTATTCTTAGAAGTTCAAAAAATGCTGCCTATTCTTAGATTCAGACATTTCCATTATATTCATCCACCTCGGTACATGTTCCTGCTCCTCACTGGCACCAGCTAAAACTAATGCCATTAGGAAAGCTCTTAAAAAAAGAACGCTCCTAAAGCCCCTATTAACAGAAGTTTATCTCTTACCTCTTTACAATGCAGTCCTTTTGGGGAATATCTCAACGAACTCCTCCTGATGAGCAAACTAGGTAGAAGCAGAGCAGAGAAAACAAGATGATCCCAAGAGAGTGCACAGTTGCAGAGTTGCTGAGGGCAGAGAGGGGAGCCCCTCTATATAGTGTCCTCCTTGCTCTGATAGGCCATTATCAGCTCAGTCACACAACAGAGCAGGGGAGAGGACACCCCAGCACTGAGGAGCAGTCTTCGTCCCAGCTGAGCTCTTGGCACTGGGGCTGCTGCTGCTGGTATAGGTATGAGTATCCTGCATGAATATTCCAGTGTTCATAGTGCTTACTGAAGGCTGCTACTGAACCCCCAGCCCTAAATACAGAATCCTTGGAGTCCCCTGATTATTTTAGGAGGCTGGAGAGATGCATTGTTTGGGGGAAATCTAGTATTAATAGATACAACAGGACATTTCAGAATGAGATAATTCCATAATGGTGGGAGTGGGGAGCCGGAGAGGGTGAGGGAGAGGGGAGGCTGCTATGGTAACAGCTTAGCCTGTCCAACACTTCCCTTTGCTTCCAATAGAGAGGGCCTGTGGGAGGGCAGGGGGTTTGTGAGTGGAGAGAGGGTTGATAATGGTTTATCAGTGCAAATGGCTGAAGGCATCTCATTCAGCTGAATGAGAGGGGTCTCTTTCAGGACACTTGCTTCGGGGTCCCCATGTCCAGCCCTGTATAATTACTCTGCGTTTGATAGTGCTGAATAAAATTGATGCCTTTATGCTGAGATGAGCACAGCTGCATGTTTCCTTATAATGGGGTGCTGTCTGCTTTTTCTGGACTCCGTCTGGGCGGACAGTACTTCCAGCCCTGGACAGAGATACTTGCTGAGAGGAGGGCTCAGATTTGGAGAGAATAATAATGATACTTAGCACTTAGGCGCCTGCCAGCTGCGAGTCATAAACGTTTGAGGCCTCACAACAACATCTGTGTTGTATTCTTATCCCCATTTCACAGATCTAAGGGTAAGTGATTCATCATGGCAGAATTTTGAAAGGGGCCCTGCGAAGAACCCACTACTTCATCCATAAATCTGCCCTTTGCATTTGAACTTTTTCTTTTGTCTGATGTGTTTTGAGAATGACCTGTAAATCTCAGTGAGTGTTTGACATAGTGATACAGTGAAAGGAATTAAGCAGACTTGTTGGTTTTGGGACAAAGCAACCCACAGAAAGTCATTCTCTGTCATTTTTCTTTTATCATAAATTCTTCCCAGCCCACAGCATTTCAGCTAGAGGGACGGGTAATAGGCAAGTAAACTGAACAGCTTCTCCTCAGAGCTCCTAAATATTGGGATAAAACTGGTGGCTTCCATCAGCCTTCACAAGTTTTTTATGCCTTTTCCTGAGCTTTTCTACTGGAAATTTGGGTTATCTGCCTGTTTAGATGTGTACTTGTAATGTGTTCAAGAACATGTGCTAGAAACACAGCTGCTTTTACCACATAAAATTGCATAGCTCTTAGTTTTCTTTACCTTAGGAGTAAAAGGGATTTGTAGGCAAGAAGAGGTCTCTTGTTTGTCCTAGATACTGAAGACTAAGGAATCCAGCCATGGTAAAAGGCATTCAAGCAATGCACTTTGGTCTGATACATTTTATTCTCTCTCCCTGACTCCTTCCCAGTTCTGTAATGCCCCTGTTAAGGTTGGATCCATTAGTAATAGAGAGAGGGTGTTGCCACCTTTCCTTGCCCAGCTATCAGAAAAGATCTAGAGGGTTGGAAAGGATCCTGAGAAGAATGACTGGATATCCCTGATGGCATATAAATCGGTGAATGTTGGAGGAGTATTCTAAGGAAATACAACTGTGTGACTGCTTTGTACTCATATTCTTCTCTGTGCAACTGGAGTGAAATATTGGATACCAAACTGAATTATGTTTAGTCTGACCTCAGAAGACAGTTCTGTTACATGAAGTACTTTGTACAGTATGTGCTATATGTTGTTTTAGGAGAAAGAGTTTTTTAATATTTTTTCCTTCACTTTGTTCAACCAGGCATCTGTGCAGGCCATGCCATAACCGTGAAAAAGCTAAGGGACTGGGCAAGTACATCTGTCAGAAGTGCCACTTGATAATTGATGAGCAGCCTCTGATGTTTAGGAATGATTCCTACCATCCAGATCACTTCAACTGCACCCACTGTGGGTATGTTGTCATACTGTAAACTCTGACAAAAAAGGAGAGAGACAAACAGTTCAGTCAGCAGTGCAGTCCTTCCCAAGGTCTAAACTTTGCTGCCTTCACATTGTTGAGCAAATAGAAATCGTGTGAGGAGAAACTGAAATAAGTTTGGAAAAACTACAGGAATTTTAGTTTTATTTTGCCATTCAATGTTGTCTTATTCTAACACTGGATAATGCTAGTTTATAATGAAAGTGAAAATAGTTCCTTAGCATGAACTTATCCGAAAGGCTGTGTGCAGATTACCATAGTAGAGTGTTCCAAGGATGGCAGATACCAGGCTGTCCAAAATAGTTTAACGTTGAATTCCTGGATAGAAAAAATAAATATGGCTTGATGAGCTGTGTCAGTCTTATGGCACAGTCCATTACCACGCTGATACCTGTCTGACCTGAATTACTTACCATGAAGGCATTTTAACTGGGCACAGTATTGCCCCAGAATGGGTAACAGTGCAAGTAAGTGTCTCAGTGTGGAGCACTGCTAGGATGGTTCTTGTACCTGAGCTCTCCCATTCAAAGATACCTCAAGTCTTAGCATGACACTGCAATGTTCCATGTAAGTGCACCTCATATTTCTGCGAGAGTATCCAGATGCAGACATGGTGTTCCATATATGTTCTTGTCTGGCAAACTGAGAAAGCAATTTTAGAAAGATGAGTTGACAATAACTGTGTTTCACTAGCTAAACTTAATGACTGCATTTGTAGCGTGAATGTTGCCAAAGTTAACTTTCAAATTTAGTCTTCCAAAACTTCCTCCTGGGCGTTGAAGAGTTTCCCTCAGTGTTCTTACTTCAGGGACGTGTTTGTGTTCCCAGGAAGGAGCTGACTGCCGAGGCCCGGGAGCTGAAGGGGGAGCTGTACTGCCTGCCGTGCCACGACAAGATGGGGATCCCCATCTGCGGAGCCTGCCGCAGGCCCATCGAGGGCCGAGTGGTCAATGCTCTGGGGAAGCAATGGCATGTTGAGGTGAGGCCTGTCTGAATCTCAAACTTCCTTCAAGAGCTGGTTTGGAAGAGGACTAGTGCTGGTTGGAAGCTGTAGGCATGTAGGACAAAACCCAGTTGCTTATGTTTTGGATTGTCTTCACCTTTTGTAAGTGAATGAGTTACAGCAGGGCCATCAGGGTTCCTAAGAAAGCTATGTTTTCACGACTGCAATAACCTTAATTTTAAAATTTATAAAGATTCTTGCAGAATAGGGTTCACGGAACAGCATTTACTTACTAATAAATTTACGTATTTTCTATGATGTACTTAAATTTATCCTCTCCAATTCCAGTTACCAGGCACATAACAGGGTTGGAATTTTTACTGCAGGATGAGTCAGTGCAATTCTTGCTTTTTAAGCCTTTTCAGCTCATTGTTTCTATAACTTTCAGCTGAGTCATCACAACTTGCTCTGAAGATTTTTAGTGATCTTTGTTTCAGTCATTTATGCCTCCTAGGGCTTGACCTGAGAGAGATGCTGCTGATCATTTGAAGTGTATTCATACCAACTATGCTTATGTTCCTGCTTCTCTTCCCTGAAACAAGCAAGATAATAGTCCACAAGTCTGCCAGGATAGACTCAAGATGATTGCACTTCCAGCTGATCTTCCACATATCTTTAATACAACTCTTAATTACTATAAATAGACTAAATATCTCCTCTTTTTTTTGCTTCCATAAAGATCTTTTCTGCCTGTGCTTCATTAAAGCATTAAGAGATAACAGCTTTAAATGGAAAGAGGTAGATTTAGATTAGATATTGGGAAGAAATCCTTCCCTGTGAGGGTACTGAGGACCTGGCACAGGCTGCCCAGAGAAGCTGTGGCTGCCCCATCCCTGGAAGTGCCCAAGGCCAGGCTGGAAGGAGATGAGCCTTAAGGTCCCTTCCAACCAAAACTATTCTGTGATCAAGTGTTATGTATTGAGCTACAATTTATTGCCGTGTTTTTCCCTTGTGGTGGGAGAGTTGTTTTGCCTGCCGTGGAATGGTTTGGTTTTTTTTTTCTTTTACAGCATTTTGTTTGTGCCAAATGCGAGAAGCCATTCTTGGGGCACCGGCACTATGAAAAAAAAGGGCTGGCCTATTGTGAGACTCATTATAATCAGGTAAGTTCTGGCATCTGTGCTGTAGGTACTTGTTGTGACTGGCAAATGCTTTTTTATGTTTTATATATGCAAAGCTATGCAGATTTTGCATAATCTGAATTTTTAGAGGCAATGAAATATTAAGAAATTAGTCAGATTTAACAGAAAAAGAATAGTTTTTCTTGGCAGGTAGAACAGTGATGCTGAAAACAGAATAGAAATATCTTGAGGATACTGATTTTAATTTGTGCCATTGACAGAAAATCACTGACCACGGGTTGTGATTAAAATCCCTGTAATTGTACTTCTAAATATTTGTGTGAGCTTCTTTGATAATTGCTTGCTTCTGTGGGCCTGAGGCAACTGTTGTTTTATCTAAAACATAGAGAAGTAGATCAATAGAAAAAAACATAGACAAGCAAATCAAACCCTGTTTTTCGGTATGATTCAACTGAACAACTTTTTAGTTTGGTGTTTTCTTCTGTCAGATAAATGACTCTCTCATAAGAGGTAAGTGTTGCTGTTCTGATAGTAGCTGTATTTTAGCAGTACTTTTATTTTGGTGTTTATAGTTAAGCATTAGGAGATGTTTGTCTACAGTAAGCATCATGCTCTACCCATCCTTTCTTCTCCAACTGCCACATATACAGGACTTTAAGATCCCATGACAGTACTAGAGTGTGAGGCATCAACAAAAAAGGTTCTGTAGTATTCACTGGTATGAGATCCAAAAGAACACAGACTATTTGGCAAGTGTATGAGAAGTTATTCAGAAGATTTAAATTGGTATATTTGGGGGCCACTGCAGTATCTGGGAATTCTTTTGAATATTAGCATTTAATGTTCACACCAGCTGTGTAATTTGGGGAGCATGAGTAGTCAGCAACATGAGTTCCTATTCTTATTTCTTTTTCTGTGCAGCTCTTTGGAGATGTCTGCTACAACTGCAGCCACGTGATAGAGGGAGATGGTAAGATTTGTTCTCTCCTTGGTTTTGGTTGCTGTCCTTGTTTCATTTGTTAGTGCAGCTGTTGCAGTCCCACAGTTGCAAGACATCAGTGTTTGTTTTCACATCTGGCCTCATTTGAATTTGGATGTAAATCTGATTCAAGTAATCCGTCAGTTTCCTCTTACTTGGTGCTTTTACTTTTGCAGTGGTATCAGCTCTTAACAAGGCCTGGTGTGTTAATTGCTTTTCCTGCTCCACCTGCAACATCAAGCTCACACTGAAGTAAGTCAGTGTTTATATTTTGGACCATGTGAGACATTTGCCCCTAAGGCAGGGTATCAGCCTGGAGGAGCCATGAGCCAGTGCCTCTCTGAAGGCCAGTATACCTCTTCTCTGTGGGAGCAGGTGCTTATAATTCCACTGATTTCAGCACTGAAAGGGATCTGACACTCAGCATCCTCTCTGATTTATTTTCCTTCATTAATCTATTCTGTAAGGAGGTTGGGTAAGAGGGGAACTCACTCAGCAGTACAGAGGGAAGGCTCTAAACTTCGAGGAACTGCCTGTCCTGAACAACCTGCAGCCTCCATGTCTCCTTAACTCTGGTTGCTCCCCTCAATGACAATATTTGCCATTGCACAGATTATTTTGAAATAAAATACTATGCTATTTACCTTAAATATCTAGAAGAGGGACAGAAAAAAAGCACTCCTACATTTTTCCTTTATCGGGTTCAAACCCTTATCCTACTATGCTGGGTTGGCTCCACTGGCCATATGAAGGAGCTCTGATTCATCCCAAAGGGGACCTCTGAAATGACACTTGCATTCTACAATAACAAAATTATTGTTCTAGACTGTTACATGCAAATATATAGCAAAATCTTGCTCCTTATTTACCTAGCGATACTAAAGACCTCAGTTCACTGATAAGAACCCAATCTCTGTACTTGAATGACCAGATGAGGAAATGAGTTGTTTTATAAATGGAGTAGAACACTAGCAACAACACTGATATAGATGCATGGAGATTTGAATTAGGGAACCATATAGTTTGCATATACCATTTTAATAACTGTTCTTTGTGTTAAAGGAATAAATTTGTGGAGTTTGACATGAAGCCTGTGTGCAAGAAGTGCTATGAGAAATTCCCTCTGGAGCTGAAGAAACGTCTGAAGAAGTTGTCAGAGCTGGCATCCAAGAAGACCCATCCTAAAGCTTTAGATTTAAACTCTGCTTAAACAGGTCTGTCAGTCTCCTGACTGCACTCTTAACACAAGCTGCTGCTCAGTGCAGCTGTTGGTTACAGAAGCAATTACTAAGAAGTGGAGCCAAAAATAAGTAGTACCTTCCCCTGCTTCTGGTGATGTCTCTTGCATCTAGACTTTCCCTTTTCTCAAGCACTTGTCTATTAACACTGGGAGGAAGAGCAGTATGATTTC
The DNA here is from genome assembly GCA_013397115.1 of Edolisoma coerulescens. Taxonomy (NCBI): domain Eukaryota; kingdom Metazoa; phylum Chordata; class Aves; order Passeriformes; family Campephagidae; genus Edolisoma; species Edolisoma coerulescens. The sequence goes on along the minus strand of VWZW01002519.1, from coordinate 254,969 downwards.
TGCTTGAGCAGCACGCAGGCTGATTATTAATTTGCTACTAACGTTGCATTTTGCCTTTGTGGAGTTATACAGAGTCTTTCCTTCCTCAATTGAACTGTACTACTCTTTCCACTCCTCTAGTCTAAGGAATTTGGAAAAAGTGGTTGAGTGTAGGGCTGGAAGAAATGTCAGATTTGCTCTTTTTCAATCACTATATCAAAATTTTTCTTCTTACTCGGGGTGAAGAAATTTATAGGTTTTTTTAATACATAGGCAAATATTCTGAAAGTTGTCACTCTTTGCTGCATGGTCTTTCTCCAGATGCCTACAGAGAATATATGGGTGCCCTATAGTCCTGGTTTGTAGGTTTACTGGACAAGCCCAGGAACCAATAGCTATGGCATCTGCACTGCCCGCGTAGGCCCAGTGTTAAGGCAGCTGAGAAGTTTCCTTTGCTGCTTCCTTGCTCAGTACTAAGGAGACTTCAGCTGTCAAGGCCATGTGAGCCTCTTCAGAATAGTTGGGCTCTCCTTAAGGAAAAGGTGGCTATGGGAAACTAAGCATTTTATTAGAACTGACACTAAATTTCTCTGTTCTCTACTACTACGTGGCTGGTAGAGCTTCTAGTGGTCAACGCAAAGTATGTCCTGTCCACTGGCATAGCTGATATTTATTGAGGCAGTGTGGCTGGAGCGTTGGTTACTCCTTTGCATAAGGAAATTGAATGGATAATATGGTACCAATTTAAGCACTTCAGTTTTCCTATTCTCACTTTATTTGCAAGCCAAGTATATGCTTGTTGGTCACGCTCCAGAAAACCCAATTACATGAAGGAGTTTCTAATGTTTACGGTTTGTAGCAAATGTAGTGTTATGCAGAAAAAAATCAATTTTTCTTAAAATTTTTACCCAAATAAGAGTTTCCCATTCATCTTTCTTTTTAAGACCTGAGTGTACTTAAGGAGAGGATCTCAGACATGACTCTGGCATCTCAAGTATATAGTCCTCCTCTGTAATTTTGCCTATCACCAGTGAAGTTTCAGTGGTCCTACTGTCTCTGCTACCATAACCCAAGGTGCTGAGAAATCTACTGGTTTTGGATATTCTCAATACTTCTGTAGAGGCAAGCCATCAGCAGTGCTCTTCCTGAGTCCACCTGCACGATGTATGATCCCAGTGAGCTTCGGAGTCCCCCAGAGGTGACCCCCTTACTTCCTTGTGCTGAGCTAAGCTGAGCAGCTTGAAAATCCCTTTCCATGAACAGTTGTGAGACTGTTCCCGCCCTTTTGCAAGGCTGACAAGCACTGGAGGACTACTGTCCTTTGCATGGTTTAAATTTTCTGAAAAATGGATAGTTTAGTCAGTCAAATGAACACAGCAGCTGGGCCTAGACAACACCCTGCAGCCCCAGGTGAATTAGGTAGCAAGAAGTTAAAGCTGCCCCACTTCTTGTATGTGTGAGCAGCAATTGGATTGGGGCAATAATCTACCTTAGAATTGTGTTACCATGCTTGCTGGATCTACTACCCATGGAACTGCACCAGTGATACCAGAGCAGTGGTGGGAAATCTGGATAACTGTGGGCAGATCAGAATCCTACATGTGAGACCATCTCATAGATCTTCACTGCCTTTGCTAACTGAGTTTCCCTCAGCTACTTTGCTTTTTGTTGCTGTAAGTTACCATAATCTTTTGACTGGGTTATAGTGTATCCACTCTAACAATGATGAGGGGATAGGCCTAATTTTAAAAGTAAACTCTTTCATCTTCGCCTGACCAATCTCCACTGTAGATTCCAGTAATAGTAGCTGCTTGTATCACTGCTTTAGGAGAACACGTGGCTATTCACTGTTCTCACACCAGCCTTAAAATGGTCTTTTAGTTAAGGGCACAAAGAACAGCATGTCTTTTGGTGCAGTAGTGTGGCCCTGCAAAGACCCCCGTTTGCAATCAAACCTGTTGTTTGGCATTTTGTCACAGCATAAAACACTTGAAGTTCTGACCTAGGTACAGCTCGGTATGTTATGCAGATTTGTCTCAGCATAAAGCATTCCCGTCTGTTCCTGTAATCTCAGTCCCAGGCCATGTTTAATGCTGAATCTGAGCAGCTGTGTATCCCCAGCCCCCTGGGAAGTGGTGGAGGAACACACAGCCACACATTCCTGGTAAATATGGAAGGACTAAGTAACTAGCAGCCAATAGGTAATATTCTTTCAGCAGCCACTCTCATGTTCAGCAATGGAAAGTGCGTGTATGTGAAGGTGAATGGAATTTCTTCTGTGCTGCCAGTAAAGATTTAGTATGTGCTCTCACCTTGTCTCATGTTAGAAGTTTGGCAGACCTAGAAAGCTTCAGAGTTCAAAGGAGAGTTGATATAATTCTCTTTGATAAGCTGTTCAGTTCTCTAGGATTTGGAATATGTCCTTATCTTCAGGATATTTCGCAAAATTATTGGTGAAAAAAAATCATTGTAATCCTTGATCTCTATATTAGTGGAGGGTGACATTCTCTTAAATTATTAATTTTTCACAATTATTTTTCTTATACTTCTGCTGCCCGTAGCCTGCAATGTGCAGAGTTACAGTAGTTTATATTACCAGCATACCTTTTGTGTGAGAGTAGAATTGAAGGAGTAGGAGAAATAACTTATAAATGGTTTAAAAAAATGCATCTTCCTCTACTTCTGTCAGTCTACTTTTTAAAAAACAAGTAGAACATAGTGCAAACTTACAAGTTCTCCTCAGTGCCTTGGTAGGCTGACAGGTTGGGTTTTGTTTTCTTTATAATAAATATTGTCAAGGTGTCAGTCAGAAATGAGCTGCATGCTTTTTTCCATTGCTGTAAATAGACCTGCTGGCCAAATTCTTCCTAAGTATCACACCGCTGGAGAGTAGAGATTTATATCAAGGTTGAACTTGGCTCAGAAATCTACACTTATTAAAAGGTGTTGCCTCATACTATGCATTTATAGTTTACATTCATATTTATACATAATTAAAATCACTAACACTCACTGAGTACACTTGAAAATGGTTTTGCCTTTAGAAAGCACGGAATGTGAAGCTTGTTTGTATTCAAAGAACATTCTAATCACTTGCAGTCTTTCTTTATGGCACTAACCCGCTCTCTAGGATTTGCATCCTGGTGTATATAATCCATATACCTAGTCTGTGCAGTGCTGGCACACTGGTCAGCCTTCCGTACAGAGAATTCTTGATGTGGCATGGTTGGTGTTAGATGATGTGACTGACACTCTTTCTGAAGTGATTGGATGGGGAAGGAATAAATTGTAGGCAAGCGTGTAGTAAACGTGGTTATACTAGTCTGTAAAGCACTGCTAAGTGCTGAGGGTATTAGACTGAGAAAAGAATTAGCAGTTCCCTGCCTTGGTTCAGGCCTTGATGGGTTCTGCACCATCTAGAGCTCTCATTTTATCACACATTGTTTGAACTGTCTAACCAAAACACGTGATTGTGGATTGAAATGCTGTAATACTGTGCCTTTGTATGTTCTTGTATTAAAGTTAACTGTAACACATTTTAAATCTTCACACCAGAAAAAAGGAAAAAACTCGTATAGTGTACAGTTAATACCATATTTTCAGTGCTTAGGCAGAGAGCATTACCCACTCTGAGGAACTCTGGGATTGCCCAAACCTGTTGTGGTGAATTTTGGACCTATGCTGCTTCTGTGGTGATGTGTTGGTTGATGAGGATGTGCAGAAAGGGGTATCATCCTTTTATTGGCTGTCTTGTACAAATTGCGTTGTGTATTTAATGAGCAGATGGGATGCTATGATCATTTACAGGATATAGTGGATATTTGGTAGATTTAGGTTACTGGTGCAGGATCCGGAGCAAACATTCACTTTTCTTAGTAAAAAAAGGACATTGTGGTTGATTTTATGCAGTCTTTATTTAAAAACCAGAAACAATACAGTTTGGCTGCAAAATTTCTTTTTGTACAGGTAAAGTGTTGAACATTTCTCACTTACAGGTAGGTACTTAGATCAGACACTAGGTGACAAAACCACTCTGGGTAATTAGACTCCAGCGTTTCCATTGCCAGCAATGGACATTACAGCAGGAGCATCTAACTACTTGCAAAAGGATCAGCTATTCTGACAGGTGTGGCACTTGTTTAGATGCACAAAGAGAGTGGGGCTCTTGCCTGCTACCCATATACAGAACTCCCACCAGCATTTGAATTTTGCACACACATGTCCGAGGGAACAAGAGAACCATTGTGCATCCATTGGCAAAGTTGAGAGATCAGGCAGAGCTGTATTTCCAGCACTGCCAGATTGTGTCTCAAGGAACTTGGTGTAAATGCTTTTAAGACATATCCATGTTTCACTGGGAGCGAGGGAGGAGTACTTGTTCTGAGGGGGAAGCAGCTAAGCTTACTCCCACCATAGTGCATATCTACTTTACACACTCAGAGCACACTCTGGTTCCTGTGGATCAAAGCTGTGTTTCTACAAAGCTCTGAGAGATGAACAAGTGCTGAATCAAATTTTACCACACAAACTGTCTGCTAAAGAGGAAACAGAAAAGATTAGGAGAAATTAAAGCTATTATTCTTGTCTCATGAAGCAATGTCTGTATAACTCCAAACAGAACATTTTTGTAGAGCAGAGGAGTCTCTTTTCAACAGACCTCTGTTAGACTGAGTTCATCAAAATTCTGATTTGCACTGAATAGCTCATCTGTATCTTGAAATAGGAGCAACTGAAAGTGATGGACCCAAACCCCAGACTCATTTCAGCTCTTACTAGAAACTGCACAGTAGAAAGCAGTTGTTAGTTTCCAAGAGGATTATAACATGTGGAAGAAAGAAGACTGTTTAATTTAGGCAAGGCCGTGGAAAGTCAGGGGACAGCCTGCAAGTTTAGCAGCACGCAGGAACGACAGTTACATTCTGACAGTAATTGGCTGTCAGTTACTGTAATGTGCAGCATGTAACCTACGGACCAGAGGATGAAACCCAGCATCTTTCCTTTCAAAGTGTCCTGTTATCTACTACTAAAGGGCATCTCCCCACTCGTAGAGTTGCCACTAGGAGGAAAAAAATTCCGTTACCTTTGTTTCCAAAGACTCTTGGAGTTTGTGCATTTGGTAAGAGCACATACAATAAGGGGCATTTTCTTTCCAAAAGGAAAGCAGCTCTTAATGTGTGTCTGTCTTTAAATGGAGGAGATTCAAACTATTAGAAGGGGCTCTCACAGGGTTTCCCCACTCCCACAGAACATTAAAGTCCATCTACACATCCTCTAAATCCAAAATCTGAATAGAATTCTCATACTACATCTAATACAGAAATGTTACAGGTATTTGAAAGCACATGCTTACTTGAGCTTCTCTTGTAGTAGTATTTCAGCAACTCAGTTCATTCAGTCTGTGATCAGAAGATTGATCATCAAGATTAATATTTTTTAAATGGCATTTCTTCTGGGATATGAAATTACAGATAGTTTGGCACAAGTACAGGTCATAGACTCTATCCACTCTCAGGCTGGGAGGTTCTTTTGCTTGTTTACAGCATTCATGAGCAGGCGTACGTAGGATGTTAACAGATCATCCATTTTGTAGCCCTGTCAGGAAAGAAAAAAGTCTTAAATCTCTCAGAGAGCTCCAGAAGCAAAAATAACTATCATTTCCTCCCTCGTTTATCATCTCAGGTTCTTCCTTGCATGAACATCTCCTCTGTCAATAGCTGTGACTGTTTTAGTTATAATTTATGCATTCCTCCCTCTGCTTTTCATAGATTTCCAAAACTTTACAGAGCATAGCTCTGCTCTCTCCTTGGTATTCACTCTGTAGCTTGACTTGTACTTAAGATTCTTGTATTTAAGAACACAAGCTTTTCTGTCAGAGAAGTTAGCCTTTAAATGTTTTTGTTATCTTTACAAACCTACCTTTAACTATCAACACAGTGATGCTTCTCTGAGACTGTGAATAGTCTGAAACCAGTTGTTAAAAAGGTGGTACCACTCCCTGGAAAATATGAAGTCTTACAAGGCTGGCATTACTACATAACTGGAGGCAGACATGCAAGACAAAAAGCCTCTTATGTAGCTTTGCAGTCTTAACTTCTCAGATGGATAGAATTTTGATGCATGGGAAGAATTTGGGAAGTAACTATTTTCCCTTGTGTCCTGTGTCTTGCATCTTTGCATCAGATAGCATTAAATATGAACTGAACCAGTTCTAAATGGCAATTTTACTGACACAGCAGTGAATGCTTTTTGTATCTGCACTGGTATTTATCTGGTTTTGCACCATCTTTTGTAGAAATCCTGGTTGGAAAGGAAAAATTAGGATTTTGTTGCATCTAAGTTGGCAAAACTCTTCTTACCAGAGATGTCTCACATAAGAGCCGGTTTCCTCGTACCAGGTTCCCTATTGTCATGTGAAAGTATGTGCTCCCACTGCTCCAGTTGGAGATTTTATTGAAGGGGTAGACTATTAAAATATCCTGTAAGGGGAAACAAACTGAACTATAGAACATTTCTCACATGAAAACAGGCTGTTACATGTAGAGCCAGAGAATTCTTGTCCTTTCCCACTTCATTTGTAAAAACTGTGGATCAAGGTAGTTCTTGCATCCAGAGTAGTGGTATATTGTATTTTCACCAAACAGGTGAATCTTAATGACACTAATGGGACTTCCTTTCATTATATATTGATCTTTGCCTTAGCACACTGCCATTTGATTTACAATAACCTAAAACTCACTTTTAATTTGTTTCATTATTAAAAGCAAATAATGATACTCCCTTTTCCTGAGAACTTGGTAAGACCAGACTGCTGGGGTTAGACTGCAGCTAAACATGGCCATTCAGCCTGATCTTTTAGACAGCTGGGGCTTCCTGCAAAGCATTTTTCTGAAGCAGGTTCCCAGGTGCACTGCCCATCCATCTTCCTGATCTTACCACCTTGCCAGGTCTACCATGATTCCCGTGTCTTTTTTCAGAGATGCTCTACCCTGTTCCTTTCCAGTGTAGAAACAGCAAAGAAGTGATTTGAGGCAGTAATATTTTCTTCGGTTTCACACAGAAAATGAATAGAGAGCCTCTATCCTCTCCTTCCATTCCTGGGCGAGGTCCTATCACTGTGCCTAAATTAGCAGGGTCCGTTCAATCCTTCCTTAGATGGACTTGTGAGAAGCAGCTGTTACCTTTGTCTTCTGATGTATCAGCGAGACTCCTTGCTTGTTGATTGCAATCAGTACAATCTCTGGGAAATTGGGCTCTGAGGCTTGCTGTAAACAAGTAACACAACAAGATAAGCAGAAAATTGAGAAATTATCTGTATCGGGGGCCTAGTGACCTTTAACAGTGTCCAGTGCTTCTTTTTCTCTCTCCCAAATGAACACTGAAACATTTTAGCCATATATTGATGACTTGAGCAAATGCTACATGACAGCAAAATCAGGTCCATTATTTACTATGCTGTCTGATAACAGGCTTAATGATTGATTGCAAACCACTTTAGAGCCTAGTGAGGAGAAACTAAAGATAACATGTGGGAAATTATTCTTGGGAGATACCCACTCCAGAATGAGAGGATTAGTACAGTTCTGTTCTGAGGGAAGAGTCCCCAAAGAGATACGATTTGGCAGCATTTTCTTGTGAAGAGCAATGACAGGACAATTAAGCCCCTACAGCTACTACACAATTGTAGTAGAGGTATTACAACTAGAACAACATTGCCAGTAAACAACAAGCATAGTTAAGAATGGATAAAGAATCCATCTCCCAACTTGGAAGGAACAGAGTTTTCCTCAGTAGATTACAGGAATTCAGCTTTATAATGTATTTTTACTTTCAAATATGGAATTCTAGTCAGTCTGTGTCCCTCGGTACTGATCTACTACCAAATCCACTTACACAGGCCTTCAAACCTACCTTCACCTCAAAAAAGGCTGATCCAAACGTTGGCCACCACTGTATCATTTTCAAGAAGGCAATCTTGGCCTCATCTACAGTTTTCCCTTCATGTTTACTATATGCTGCAGTAATGCTCTGTTTAGGAAAAGAGGATACAAAGCCAGTTGAGTTGGAGACAGGCAGGTTTCCAATGCCTAGCATTAGCACTAAAGGCAGCATCAGCTCATCACGATCAGGCTTTTTGCCCCAGCAACAGAAGACTGAAAATGAAAACAGTTTCCACGCCATGGGGCAAGGTGAAGCCAGAAACCTCCAGTGTTCCTTATTCCTGTGCTGGGTGAAGGAAGCCCAGCAGCCCAAGGAAATGGACTTCAGGGCAGAGGGGCAATGTGAGATAAAACACAGAAAACCAGTGTTCAGCACCCACAGACATGTATTACATTTTTGGCTGAAAAACATAGGGTGAATTTGCCCTTTGTATTTGAAAGAATGTCCTGTGTTTTCCTCAGCAGACTAAGTGATAAGTGCCTGCTGAAACTTCCTTGCCCTTTTTGTGGGTAAAAGAGCCTTTTGCTGTAAGTAGCATGGACATGGTGCAAGATTGATTTGCTGCCAAGAAATACTTATGAGACACCTTAATTTTCTGTTTCTGTCCAATATCCTCAACTTCCGAGTCCCATCACTGACTCTCCTATCTCTAACTCTTTTTCTGGGTACTGGAAATAGATTAGTATCTCTAAGAAAGCTGCACACTTCAGATAAGCCATCTAGGCCTGCAGATGTCTTTCAGAACTTTGGTAGAGTATGTAAAATCTGGATTGTAAGAGGCAAATCCTCTTGCTATCCTGCTGGCAAATCCAGCAATATCCAATACCATCCCTCCACAGTACTTTCAAAGACCATCAGATCAAAAATGTAGTGTGGCTCAATGTGTCTTGTTTACTAAAGCTCTGTATATGTAATATGACTAATGAAAGTTGATGTTCTTACCTTCTTCCATTCATCTAGTGACACTGCTCGGAGCAGATTGTCTGGCACCAGCTCCTTCAGGATTTTGGGGATGGCTGCCAGCTGTGTGCGGTCGTTGTTGAAGTGCACTTTATAAATCAGCCCTGCCAGCTGCACAGCTTCATCCTTGGAACACTTGTGGTAGCCTCTGAGGTACTTCGGCAGCTCCTGGAAGAGACCAGCTCTGAATCCAGGCAGAATGGGCTAAAGCAAACACTGACTTAAGCATTCTAAATTTGTGAGGTCAGGATGCGAGTCTTGCCAAACACAGTCCAAGGACATCCCAAGAACTTTTGATTTCTTCTGAGGGTTCTCTGGATGATCTTTAAATCCTTTCCAACCCTTTCTTGGATCACAAGATGTCTCTGCTTTAGGGAGCTGCTTACCTGGTGGTAATGGAAAATGGTATCAGCTTTCAGGTCCTTGCCAGGAGTGACATTCAGCCACAGCTTTCTCATGAAGTACACCTCATATGCCACAGACAGAGCAGCCCCTAAGGAGACCAGATCTTGTTAGTGTTCTCTGTGTCACTGACATTTCTTCAGTTTTTAAATGGCTCTTGAATTTCTTCAGAAAAGTAATTATGGTTTTAATAGTAACAAACAAAATTACTAACAAAACAACACAAAAAGCCATTTTAGATGACAAATTACTAGTTTTCAGTTCCTGGACACTGCTCATGCAATGATCAGATGAAGGAGAAGTTGAGGGACTGCCATTGAGTGTTTGTTATTGGTGCTCATGACAGCTGCCTGCTGGTCTGCAGCACACCCAAATTCTCTTACACCAATGTGAGTACATCCCCTGATGGCTGTGCTTCTACAAATGAACTGTGGTTTTAGTGCACCCACATCTTTATACTGTGATTTTCAGTGCTCCTAGCAGCTACATCAGCTGAGGGAGGAGAAGTTAGAAAGCCTTAGATACACAGACAGAGCTTCAGGAAGTTGAACCTTAGCTGTCCTGAAATACGCAAAGGTCAGAACAAATTGATATGAAATTTGAGTGGAGTTTGAGTTTGATATAGATTTCAAAATGTATATTATCCATGGGTGGGGGAGGAGGGGGCAGGGGGGGAATGGGATGGTAAGTGCAAGGAATTGCTGTTATTACTGTTACATTGTTTTAGTCTAACTAGTGGTTCCTTGACAACATAACTTGTGTGTGGGTATCACCAGGTAATAACCTGGTTAAAAATTTTCTAACAACCCAAGGAATGTGAGCGACACTGTGTAAAGAACCTATTTGCATGTGTTGGCTGATTCTTAATATTTGAGGATCAGCCTATCTAACTTGCATGTATCCAGCTGCATGTTTTGGATACAACAGCTCAAAAAAAATGGTTTTTACCAATTTAAAATTTCTGGAGAGATCCTCCCATAGAAATGTTCTGGTGTTTTTGATAGCCAGTGCTTGGCTGCATCAGGTCACTGGATCTTGCTGCTGGTGCAGGCAGTAACCATGTATGTACAAACAAAAATAATGTAAGTCTCTGCTAAACACTTCCCAAGATGGAGTGAATCCTACGGGATGGATTGGCTGCTTTCCAGTTCAACACAGCATCTCATGCAGCTTCTTGTCATGCTGGCATTCTCCTTACCATCTTTTCCTGGTTTGTTCCTCCTGTTCCAGTCTGTCACCTGCCTTAGTGAGTCAAAGAAGTAGTCTGCTTCATTCTGACTGATCACCTATGGAGGCCAAGGAATGAAGGAGAGAAAGGAGAGGTTAGCACATCATATAAAATACTGCCTGTGCCACATACCCAAGTATCAGGCTGAATTTTCTTTCCCTGTCTTGAGAGGGCAGAATTACAGCAGGAAAGAAGTAGAAAAATAGGAGGAGAAAGGCTCAATTTACTTAACATTTCATGTGGGGATCTTTATTGCATCTTCTGTTGCTTTTTGCTTTCCAAGCTGCTTACTGAAGTCAAGCTGAAGATGCCTACCTTATTCCCAGTCTTCTCCTCTTTGTAAAGTGTTGTTACATACTGGGTTTCTCTTTTCAGGCAGGCAGCACACCAGAAACTCCCTGTGCTAGGGCTCAATGCTGCTTTTGCCTTGATCACAGTTTCAGGGGACCACTCAGCGAGACAGCCAGCCAGCTCAGCTTCAGCTCAGGCAAGGCAGGCTCCCAACAAACCAGAGAGTCATCAGCTGGTGCTGGTTGCCCCTGCTTTCCCTAATGCATGCGGGCACTGTACATGTGCAACACGTCTTCTGGGCAAAGCCTGAGTGAAAAAAGGCTGAATCCAGCAGTATGCAACCATCCTAGCAGCTGCCGGAAAGCCTACATCTTCTCTGCTTTTAGTGCTACCTGGGTAGTGGCAGACTGATAGAAACTCTGCATCTCCATCCAGCCCCTTGAAGAGACTGGAAATAATTGTCAGGTGCTAAAAGTTCAAGTTTAGGTTGTATCCCCTCTGTAAGACAGAAGCAGTAATCACCTGCTCTGGTCCTTGGCTTCATATGGTTGTTTAGGTAGTCTGGTAAATAAGTAATAGAGGAGGGGCAGTCTGGCTACCCTGCCAGAGTCAAGAAGGAGTTACCTTGTCTGCAATCTTCACAAAGAGGCTGAAACCTTCCCAAGAGTTCAGCTGCAATTTCGAAGCGATGTTCTGACACAGAGTCTGGATTTTGGTGTTTGTTCCCACATCAAATGTCTATGAGATAACAAGACTCTTGTTACACACAGGAGAGGAAGAAATAAGAATACTGAATGTCTTCATACATGCTCCCGGATGAACACATCATGGCTGGAAAAATGGTCAAGGCTGGGAAAAAGTAAATGCTCACCTGTTCTGTTTCATTGGGGAAGCAAATCTTGTGTGAGATCTTAGTGTTGTTCTGTAAGATGGCCTCAACCTCCACAGGATGAGGTGCCCACTTCCTGCAGCCGCTCCTGGAAAATGCCACCACCATCGTAAGAGAGATCAATTTAATCATTGAGGAGCTGAACAACAGTATTCCAGCCGAACAGCAGATGCCTTCCAAAATGCCAGTACTGTATGATAGGGTGGGCTCCAGTGGACCTCCACCCCAGTGCAAATTCAGTGTATTAACAGCAAGAAACTGAGGGTCTTATTAGCATGTAAAGTAAAAGTCTGTTCTACTCTGCAAGGAGGTTGCATGAATAGGGCACCTTTGAGCCAGTACCATTTCCTCTTCTATGGATTCAGCAGCATTTTTCCTTACTGAAGTGTGAATATAATGGCTACAAGGAGAAATATATTTTATTTAATTCCTGCATCAGCAAAAAGATATGTATTTGGATACAAAATTACTTGGAGCCCAAGTACCAAAAAGGTCTGGAGGGCTGCTGAAAGCATTACATTTTATATAAGAGCTGGAGTGCAATCACTGACTCAGGAGGCGCTTAAGCTGTACAAACCCAGTTCTTTGAAATTATACCTCAGAGCAGAGCTGCCTTTTAAAGCAAAGGAACTGGCCCTGAAGTCTCAGTCATGCCAAAACCTTGCGTTAAAGTGAGAACAAATCTAGCAAATTATCTCCTGGGGCTGGTAAGTTCCTGCCCTTGGTGGCACAGAGCAGGCTGTTCAGATATTTTGAACACCATAGTTTATGGGCCTCTCACATTGGATCAGTCTCTCAGGAGGAGGTTAGTCTGGATCCAAGCTTTAATTGTGTGGATTTGAGAACTAATTTTTTTCTATTCAATAAAGGAGCATTTCCATTTGGAGAAGGAAAACTTGACTGTAACCAAGCTGAACAGCATGTGCTTTGTACTGTGCAGGCACTGTATGAAGTGTGGACCTGCCCCACTCAGTCAGCTGTTCCTGAACTGGCATCAGAGGGAGGCCCTGGGAGCTCAAGGAAGTGCAGCAGATTGGCTGCAGAGGCATAAGGCTACCCACCTCTCCCTGCAGCCTGAGCTAAGAATTCACTGCCAAGGTGAGATCTGCTTAACACCCATCAGCGTGGTTACCTGGCCAGGATTCTGGGGATGAAGCTGTGTGTACCCAAAGGCTCAGTTGGCTTCCCCTGTATGTATTTTAAGTCAATCCTTTGAGCTGCCTGCTCTCCCCCTTCCAAAGAGATGAGGTTACTTACAGGGAGAAGTTGGACTAGATGACCGTTGAAGATCCCTTCCAACTGAAATAGTTTGTTCTATTCTATTCTATTCTAAGCAGGTGAAAGTTTAATCTTAGGAAAAGAACTGCTCTTAGAAGACAAGATTTGTCTTTGTTCCTCTTCCCATCCCCCAGGCTCCAGATCTGGAGCAGTTTAGCAGATAAAATTCTCCTTCCAAACAGCCCATTCTGTTTTCCCCTCCCTGTTTGCTCTCTCTAAAGAAGCTCTGTACCACTCAACAGGGCTTAGAGCATGAATAGCACATGATATAGGGAGGCAGGAATTTTTAAGTCTTCGCCATAGAAATAAACAATGAATAGCATTCCTTGCCGTGCATTTCTCAGGCACTTCAAAAGTGAGTTCAAGGTGTGGTGACATTTCCCCAGCAGTGCCAAACCCCGAGCACTGCAAGGGGGATATCCACTGTGCTAGTGTTCCCCTAGAACCTGACCCATGGGGCTCACAGACCAAATGTGGGGCCCAGCCCAAGAGAAGGGGAAGGATGGAGGAGCTGGGCAGATTCTTTACTGATGAGGTCTGTGGCAGGCAGGTGGTAAATCACAGCACCCATCGAAAGGGAGAAGGCTGGAGTCAACCTTGATGCCAAAGCTTTGTTCTCCGAGTGGCGAGGTCAGTAATTCCAGTGCTTGGAGGAATCTAGGGAAACCTTTCCCCTACAGTTCAGTTGATCCTTCCTGAAATCCTGTTAGCCCTTCCTCTCTCTCTGGTTGTGTCACATCCCTTAGAACAACAACTCATTCAGAAACTCAGGAAGCACTGTGGTTTGGGGGTCTTGTTGCTTCAGCCTGTTGTAATGCCAAGTGGATGGAGAAGTGCCTTGCTGTGAGCAGCCAGGTAAGAGCGCTTTGCTCATTTGGGTTTTTTCAAAGAATAGGAATTGATTGTACTGATCCTTTCAAAAAGGACATGCTGCCTCACCAAAGAAAAGTAAGGTCAGGATATCATCAATGACATCATTCCAAGCTGCATGCTCTTTAGGATGTTTGAAATACTCAGCTCTGGGAGTCAAATGATTATGTGTGATGATGAACTGCTAACTCTGTGAAAGAAAAAAGTGAAACTGTGACACAGACCTCATTTTAATGGTTCAGAGTCCATAAAGAAAATTAAAAGTAATGATCACTTAAAAAAACCAAGATGTAAAGAGGGAAAGGAAAGTGAGAGTCACACTATTTTAGCCCGTGTGTTTTTTTGGAACCTGATTATTGATATTTGAACACTTTGAGCTGGTTATATACCAGATTATTTACCTCATTACCGTCTGAATCCTCCGACGGCACCCCAGGGCCAGTGTTTCTTTCTGACGTGTCTCTATGAACTTCTGGGCATGTTTGAGCAGTGACTTGCTGGGTGGGAAGAGGCCAGTGCAGAGCCAGAGGAGCTGCCAGCCCTTGGTCTCACTGTACCTGTGAACACAAGGCGAACAGTTCTGCTACAGCTACATATAATTCTCGGTTTGACCACATACCTACACACACACACACTGTTTGACCACGCACACAGCTACAGGGAAGAGAAATACACTCTCATCATGGTCCCATTCAGCAGAGAGCTGCAAATCAACAGAGGCTCAGGCATTCCTTTGCTGTGCAACGACCACAGCCTGCATGTGAAGACAATGCCAAGTCCTGCATGAGAAATACTCATGACAGATGCAAACCTCATGAATAAATATAAATTCCAGTTTAGCAGACATCTTAGCAGGAGTAACCTTGGTGCCATCCTCTTGGAAAGCCACTGCTGATTTGGTGTTCAAGCTCACATGTATTCATATTGTGGTTTCTCAATGGATGTATTCTCCTGCCCTCTGCACTGGCCAGCTTTGCTCCGGGCATGAGCACTTTGCATGCACTGGCTTCCCCTTACATGTACTCCTGTTCTGAAAAACGAACGTGTTGATAGCATTATGTAGTGAGGTAGATGCAGTTCTTAAATGCTCCAGATCAAGCTGGTACTGTTTTTCAGGCAGAAATCCAGTTCTTCCAGCCTCTGCATCTGTGAAATCTGCCAGTTGAAACTTTTCTGGCACCTTGCCCTCACCATTAAGAAGGGCTCAGCAACCTTGAGATGGTCAGTCATTCTGCCTCAAAGCCAGGAGCAGAACACACTTCCCCTGTGTCCCAGGATTGCTCTGAAATGCTCACTGGTGTGAAGTGGTTTTGGTTGGGAAAGTGAGCATGTCTGGCTCTGAAGTGGCATCAGACTTCACTGAATAAAGAGGTCCTGGCTTCTTTACTCCCACTTACTGTTCTAATTTTGCAGATGAAGACACACTATTTTAATCCCATTTATACTCTATAGATCAGTGGTGTTTGTGTCTATGTGAGAGCGGGACATGGTCCACAACACAGCAGCCTGGGAAGGAAGAAAGATTTGTTGCTCTGGCTGTTCTAATGAAAGTATATGGAAATAGCCACCTTTCAAGCACTGTTTTTTCCACATCAGTGATCCCTCTCACAACAGCTACTAAATTGGTGGAATACATCAGGCATGGCATTGGCACCATGGGTACAGACTATGCATTCAATAGCCTGTAAGATTCACTGCATGCAAGGGAATTTACCATTCAACACTGACACACGTAATAGAAGTTCCACTATGTGTAATATTTGTGGAACAGTAAGAATAAAAATAAATAAATACATAAACACAATGCCAGAAACAGACAAACTATTTTGTTAATAATTAATATTATTTTAAGCTGATTTTTGCAATTCAGTTTCCCTGGAAGTACCATTTTGTGAGTGGGGAAGAAAACACCAGCCTGTTTCAGAGACTTTTGTGGGAAGGTGCCTCTGTAACCAATCTGTTCTGCAAGGCAGTTATGTAACATAATTAATATAACTACTCAAAAGTATTTATTCACTGGTGGTAAAAATCCAGTGTGAACTATGTTTTCATGAGAGGGGAACACTGCCATTGGAAATCTTAAATGGAGAGTTGTCAGGGCAGTCAGTGTAAGGATGCAAGGACTATGCAGTGCCATGTTTCCCCTACAGACTGCTTGAGGAGCAGGACAGCCGCAATGACACCTTGCCTGCCTCACACCACAAAGAGATGAGCACGGAATGCTGATGGGAGCAAAGCAGGAGCTCAGGGGAGATGACTGACAGTGCTCTATGGCCTCTCCCTGCCAGGGAGTGGTCCTGAGCGCTCCACAAAGGTGAGCCCCATAGCCTGGCAAAAGGGGGAAGGGAAGCTGTTACTCCCAACATTTGTTTATCCTTCACAGTGCCCCCCCTGCATCACAAGTGCAGCAGGGGTTCCTGATGCCCCCTGCACTTGAGGCCTGGCTCTGCAGGAGCAAGGTGTTTGCACCCAGGTAAATACCTGTTTCTGTTCTCAGTCAGTTGCTTCATAATCTGACAGTAAATCTCATCCCGCAGGACCTCCTCCTGGATAGCTGGCACAAATATCTGGTCGGTGACTTCCACGGAGGAATGTGCCTGTTTTGAGGGGTAGTCTCCCATGAATTTCATGATGGGTGAATATGCTGTTAAGGAGAAAAGCAGGCCAGTTTTGGAAGGCAAATGGGAAGTTTCATCTGCATCCTAACACGTCGGTGACTTTGTTGATGTCTAAGTGGCAAATACTGGGAGGAAGGTCTGGAGCATGTTCCCTGTCTGTCCCCTACCCCCTTTCCCTATGCAGCAGTTGCTGCTTGGCTGTGACTTGTACTATGCTAGTAGCTGCTTTCTCTGGACATATGCAGTAAATCTCACTCACTCCTAAAGCAACATTCTCAGTTAAGTGAGCCATCAGTAGCTGTGGAGCACTGGGAGGGAATAGGAACCTTTCCTCTGTAGACAAGGGAAACAGATTTGATCATGTTTATGTGAATGTATCCCCTGTAAGGTGACTGAGGTATCTCAACAGAGGTAGTTTAGTGGACTTAGCTAACTCTTCCTTCCCCTGAGTGTTCTCAGGTCCCAAAGGAGGGAAAGGATATCAATGAAAGCCTGACAGGCCAAATCCCGAAGATCAGGGTCTGTGCATGCTCTCTTCAGCAACGGCTGTTTCAGAGGCTCCTTAGAGTGTGCCCACAGTTGACTGTGCCCACGGGATTTCTGGAGAACAGCTTTGCTGATGGATTCCTTCTCAGGAGTCCTGAATGAAGACAAGTGCAGGCAATACAAAATTTCTGGATAAGTATTGCTATGAACAAAGGTGGTCATTATCACGAAGTCATATCTCTAGACTTGTTCTTTCTCAGGACAGTGATCTCAGATCTCCTTTGATTCTGCAGGTCAACAAGAACAGGGAAATGTAGTTTCCTGTATATCCAGAAGGTAGGAGGCTTGCAAAAAGGAGTTTTTAGAAAACTGATTTTCCCCTTACTTTCTGAGGCCTGAGATGTTGTATATCCTCACTAGCTGGTAAGTGCTGAAGAAGGGGTGAGAAGTAAGAATAGGGCCTTCTGGAAGAAGTCAGTCTATCTGGGGTCCATCTACCCTCCCCTCTGCATTTCTGCAGACTTAAGATACAATAGGCCATGTGCCAGAATCTCTGCATATCCAAAATCACAATTACAGGGAACAAAAAGAAGAAACCCAATCAGAAGTGGGAGATGCCATTACATAATAGGCTTTAAGGATTACTGATCAACAAGAACTTCTCTAGGGCGTACTCTACACAGAGCTTCACCTGAAGTGTTCGTAGGAGAACTCCTCCAGGGTGTAAGGCTTCACCTTGACATCCTCTTCATCAGGTTCCTCCATGAAGGAGTTCTGTGAAGCTGTCCTCCTCTGGTCTGGAGACATCATCAGCAAACTCTGGAATAATACAGCCAAATAGAGATGTCACATGGAGACAGGTCTCTGCACGCACTGTTAGGTGTTACTCAGCACTTATGTGCAGGTAGTACTCTGTGCTGCCCGAGACCTTCTGTCTCAAAAGCAGCATCTCCAGAGACTCAAGAAAGACCTGGGAACAGTTGACTCAAAGAAACAATTTACGCAGACCCAACAGTAGTGGACATTGAAATGTATGTGATTATCCAAAGCACAGTGCATGTTTTACAAAGCACCTGCTTCTCTCTAGTGTGTTTTGCCACCAGTTTTTCTGCTTTTTACCTGTTAGCACAGCATCCAATATACTGAATGCCCAAAATTGAAGACAAAATTATTAGCAGAGGCATCAATGAGAAACCTTGACTCCCTCAAAGACCATATTCTCTTACAAGTAACCTGCTGCACTCAAAGGTTCCCTTGAGGCATAATGTGATCACCACTCAAGCCCGGAGTGAATGTGGGAAAATTCAACTGCACACCCATGTCCATTAATTGCTACCAGTTCCAGGCACTGGAATCTCCCATGGTGAATAGACTGGTTTGGGGGGGCGGGGGGGGGTGCGGTTTAAGTCATTGCTTTTGTGCAGCTGCAGTCTTCTCCTTAGAGTCTGGGCTAGGTTTAGTTTTGTTTTCAGACAGGACAGAATGAAAGGTTTTATTTCAATGGGAGGTATAGAACTTGTCTGACTTCTTTGGAGGAACAATTATCTTCCAGTTATAAATTCAACCATATTTAACGTTTTTATCTTCTTCCAGTCTTTTCACAGAGAGTGCTTACCAGCACTTGACTAGAGGGTTTTGTGAGAGAAGGAATGATGTAGATGTCTTCCAAAAATACATTCCCTGTTTTGCCTGTCCTTTCATTCTGGGCACCGATCCAGCCAGAGTCTGCATCCAGCCTTTTGTCTTCGGTGAAGATTAGCAAGTCTCCCTTCTTGAAGGACAGGATGCTGGGATCTTCTGGAAAACAGAATAAGGGAGTACTATTCAGACTTGACAATCCAAGAAAATGCAAAGTGATTGCAACATGAAAGACAAGGGAATTGTATTTTGAAGGCCTGAATTCAGTTAGCAGTAGGAAGTGATTTGTGTAAACATGGCTAATTTTCCAGTAACACTTCAGGGAAATCAATTCTGTTTCCTCTGACAACCTGATTTTGATCCACTAAAGGCAGTGGCAGAATTCCATTTGATTCAAATGAATGCTGACTTTATGTCTAGACTGGCAGCAAAGCATGGAAAGGAACTCGGTAGTTGTAAGTAGCCAAAGTTAGTGTTTACATTTTAAACATGTATGTCTGTTTGAGCCACCTGTATTCCACATAAAATTCCAGTTTACTGCCTCTGTGAAATTCTGCAAAGTATTTCCAGAGAGCCCAGATCCAACTTCCTACTATAACCAAACTGAATTCCTGGACACTATATTATCTAAATAAAATATACGAAGAAGGAGAAGGAGGAAGGAAAGGTTATTTGTGTGCAAAGGTACTGAATCCCATTGCCTTATGCTCAGCATTGCTGTGCTGATGTGTCCCCCTGGGAGCAAAGGGACTCTTGCTGAAGTTCTCCCCCTCCTCTTTGAGCACCTTCAAACAAGTGCTGTGGATTCTCTCATGATTTTCTTCCCCACCCTGTAGAAAAGTTGTAAAGACTTACCCTGGGATTTTTTCTCGTGCATTGCCACAGCAAATTGTGATCTTTTCTTCAGTCCTTCCAGGAATGTCACCACAAGTTCAGCAATGACAACGCTATTTACAGATGTCAGAACAAACTCCTCAGCACGAAGCGTGATGAGAGTGCAACTCTGTCCAAATGACTTCACTGCCCTGTATATTATTGAACAATTTGTTACCAGAGCATCTGAAAAACTTACAGACCCATCTGTAAACACAGCCAAGGCACCCGCACCTCCTTGCAGATAACTCCCTTACAGGGAATATTGGTAGTTCCTAATTTGCCTTCCCATGAGCTGGTAGGTGTGAAGGACTGAAGTGGTTCAGCTTTACTCTGGACTCCACCATGTTTTGTACAAAAGTGCTTCAGTATAGACAAAAGAACACCCTTCTTTTAGGGTAACTTGACAACTAATTAAATCTCTGGCAGTCCTCACAGGGGGCTTTTTTGTGTATGTAAGACCCTTTTTTCTGAGTGACCTGATCCAAGTTATGTGTGCCTTGAGCAAGCAGTGGTTAAGCTCTTTTCTCAGTGATCCTGTTCTGGTCCATGACGCCCAAGAAGTGTGTGAACTCCCATCATGCACAACAGACTGGCTTCACTGTGTCAGTTATTTGGGGCCATTCTTGTCTCGATGCCTGTCTGTGCTTCTTTACACCTTTCTGACTGAGCAGGATCACTTTCCACCAGCTGGAAGGATCCAGTCCTTTCAGCATTTCCTTTACAGGCTGTTCAGAAGTTTCCCCTTTCTGTTTCCCAGACCTAGGCTAAACCACCTTTCCAGGCACAGATCAAATTGCCTAAGGAGGTGGCAGAGAAGGCACACCCTTTCTGAGTATGGAAGAGATGCCTTCTTCAGATCTTGTCTTTCTGGGGCCCTCACCTGTTGGTGTGGATGCCAGTTATCTCTGGGAAGGTCAGCTCAAGGAGCCGCTTTTCTGACTCATCCAAGAAGCAGATGCCTTTCCAATTTATAGCAATGATGAAGTGGTTCTTAGGCAAGCTGGGTCCTGAAAATATAGAAAAAATTCCTTATCAATGCTATGCAAGTCTTCCCCTATTGATCTCATATCTGTCCTCTCAGGACAGGCTCCAGGTACTACCTGAAAACTTAGTGACTTCAAAGAATCTGGAAAAAAGCAAAGGCCACTGAAAGCGAGCAAAATCTACAAGTTGCTCCTTCACAGTCTGAGAGGAGAGATGGTCCTGTGTGTATGGGGCCTGCAGGAAAAGAACATACCCAAGGTTTTCTCGGTAAAATCTGGTTTGCATGATCTGCAGACAATAAAGAACAAGCCTGATCCCAGAGATCCCAACAATCCCCTGCTGTTACTGGTGTCAAGGGAACTTGGAGAAAGTAAATCAGGAACAGTCTCCAGGGACCCACATGCAGCTAAGAGTGCCCACAGGCATCTGGATTCCAAATTTCCCTCAAAACCCCACTGACCTGTTCAGAGTCTAACACATTTTGGATGCCATGGAAATATTTCAGGTAATCTGTTTCCAGATCAAAACCAATATTCCATCCCATGCCCATCCTGACTTGGTTGTCAGATGGGAAACAGAGCCTTAAAAGCTACTCTGTTTAGAGATTTAAATGTACTTTTTCATTCTTCCCCCCTGCTCTTCATATGGAAGAGTGAGTGGAAAGGTTTTACGCTCCCCCAGACCTAATGAGCTATTTGGGATCTACAAACTGAGCTGGTTTTCCTTCTTCTCCTACAGACTATTCATAAATGGAATTAGTGAAAGAAGCAGATGCTGGTGCTCAAGAGTGGTTTACCCAGCAGTGCCCAACAAACCTCTTACCTTAGCATGTGCATAGGTTATAAGGCTCACCCACTTTTCCAGGGGCTTGGACTTCAGCTGTTTCACTGGGATACAGTCATGGAGCACCTTCTGCACAAGTTCATTGTGGATGGTATCTCCAAATTGGATATAACAATATTTTGCACCTATCTCCACCAAGTCCTCCTCCTGAAACAATTAATCCATTAAAAGAGACCTAGAAGGATGTCACAAAGGCTAGATAGCCTCTTTCAACCTTTGAACCATTTAGGAATGGGGTTTTCTCCATTTTTGTCTGGATAACTCTTAACAGTCATCCAGCATAAGGAGGGATGAACTTCACACAACCATAACATCAGAGAGATTATTAGCAGAGCTATTTTAAAGTATGACCCAATTTGCCCCTTTGGACATGCCTCCAAGCTCCCGTGTGAACTGAAAGTTGCAGGGAAAGAAAAAGTATTAATTAGAGCTGCCAGTGTGACAGCTGGCACAATCACCTGGACAGGGATTGTTCATTAAGAAGGGAAGAGTTGTTCACATCCACTACAAACTCAGTTCATATTCCTGCTTTTTAATGTGGGAAGCATTGATATAGTTTTGTCTCTTTGGGAGGATGGATCAGGAGACCCACCTTCTCACAGCGGTACTCTCCGAATCGGACGCCACGGATGACTTGGTGGTAAATGAGATCAGTGCTGACAGGATCCTCCCGGGAGTTGTGCCAGGGGGTGAAGATTTCCTTCCGGAAGTAGAGGCGCCAGGGTGCGTGGCGTTCATGTGTGCCCCGCTCCTTCACCAGCTGCTCGCACTGAGAGATGGCATCCAGGACGTGGTCTCGGCCCCCACCCAGCGACCAGACCTGCCGCAAAGGGACACTGCATTTACTGGCATGCCTGCTCTGGGTCTGCCTGAAGGACAATAAACACAAAGCTCCTGGTCTCCTGACAGCAAGAAAAACTCCAAAAAGGTAAGCAGATGAATATGCAAGTGGTATGGGGTAAGTGGATGCATTTTTACTAGTCAGCTGTGTGGCAAAGGAAACCTTACAGGGCTGCAGCAGGAATTGCTGAGTAATGAGCCAACAGAAAGGCAGAATAGGATTATCAGGTCCTGAGATCCAGCTGGGATTCAGAACTGATTTGGTTTCAGTGCAGGACTGGGTTGAGGGTGTTCCAGTATTCAGAGGGAGTCCTCAGTGAGGCAGGGTGGGCAGCAGCAATTCCACAGAAAGAGAAGGGAGCTTTCATTCTGTTTTTCTACACTTTACCTTATCAAACACAGCAATGTAGAGTGAAAACCCAAAGGCATCCTTCAGTTTGGTTTTATCTGCTATGAACTGACAGATCTCTTTGGCAGTGGAAGCAGAGTCTGCAGGGACAGTGATGCTTTGGCCATTCATCAGGGTGACATTAAACATAATGGGTTTCTTCTGCTTTGTTGCCTGTAAGTCAGAGTTAAATGAGAGAAAAAAATTATGGGCAAATCTTACTTTCTTCTGAAGAATGAAGAAGGTATTTAGCTTTAAGAGCTCCACACACTGTACAACCTGCTTAACAATCTTTAAGTGAATCTCCAACACCCACACAGTTTCTTCAAAGCATGGTGAGTCGTAAATATAAATTACATCCCTGGAGCAGCACTGGACTCAAGTTTTCTCCTCTCCACAGCTCAGGAGAGCTGATAATCACATAACAGTGCCGACTGATAGACTTTTCATGAGCCGCATTTATCCTGATGACTTGTGGGAACAGCCTCATGTGCATCAGTGGAGAGATGGCCTGTAGCAAGTACTTTGCCCAGGAAGATGTGTGTTAAGCAATAAGGTCCCTGAGGTTTAGGGAGGAATTGAACTGAGGTCTTTACTTGAAAGGGGGGGGGGATGTGATTTTTAATTACTAAGGTGACATTTAGTTACTAGTGTAACATTTAAAGGAAGGGGAGGACAATATAGCACCATCATACTCCCTTCTTCCTTTCATTTTAAAAGCATAAGTCTTGCTCAGTTCTTTCCAAAAGTGATAGTAAGAGCTTTCCTCAGGAGGTTGTTTCTGGCCTATGGTTCCTGAGTGGAAGGAGGTATCTCCCTGCAAATCATCTGCTGCTGCTTACATCTTCTTCTGGATTTAGGGTAACTGAATAGCCAGAAGAGGTGTATCCAAGAAACTGCCCAGACCAAGGTGGCTGGTCTTCAATCCCCTTGTGCCATTGATTTCCATGATTTGATTTAGGAACATCTGTTATTACAGGTTAGTGAATGTAGTATAACTACAAAGTAAGTAGTATACTTACAAAAAACCACTATAAAATGTCCCAGATCACTATAATTAAGCCAAAAGGGAGTTACTACCTGAAGTTCCAGCCAGCTGGGAGGTTCCGTCCGGGCCCCGTTGCTGTAGGTGCGTCTCAGACGCTCAGCACAGTACGGAGCATAGCCCGTGGGCCCGTGGTGGATGAAATTCAACAGGTACTACATGCACAGAGCAGGAGAAGGAGTTAGGAAACATTAATCCTCAGAAAACATTAAAAACCTTCTGCAGCTGATACACTAGATTAGAGTGATCCATTAGCTTTCGGTTCACCGGAAAATATTAAAGGTTAGGGTTGGAATTAGTGACTTCAGAAAGGAGGCTTGAGACACTTAGTTTTCACTCATTCTTCAGAACTTTCAGTCCAAAGGGAGAGAAGACTTGTGTCAGTCTATTCACCATGTTTAACTACATGAGTAGTGGAGACTTTATTCTTACGGTTAGGTTAGAGCAAGAGTCAGTGTTTGCAACCCAAGAGCCTGATATTCTGTACGAATGGAAGAGCTGGGAAGAGGGCTAATGGCAGATTAGGACTAATGATGATTGATACTTTTAGTTTTACCAAGTTCTCTGGCAATATCAATAACTGTAGTCCACGATTAAGATTGGACATTTGAAGAGATGAATTGGATAAACTGAGCTTTTGGAGTCTGTATGGCTCTTGGATGACACAGACTTTTATTTACATATCTATATTTAGTGCAAACATGGGTCATTCACCTGGTTATTTTAATGATTAGGAATATTCCTAGACGTAGGGTATGGTCATGTCTTTCATGAATTCTGCATGGTTCCAAGTCTTTGGATGAAGACTGGTGTAGAAAGATGCCTATGGCTTGTGACTGGTTTGTTCCAAGTAGTGTCCATTTAGCAGCATTTATGATTAGATTGACCATTTGAACTGGGGTGTTAGTAAAGCAAGGCTGAAGTTTCATGCACATCCATGGATCTGTTTGCCTCTCAGATCTAGGAGGAGGGAAGCCTGATGTCAAGTTGGAGCCACAGGCCGAACTTTTATCCTGTGGTGGATTTATCATCCATTTAAACTTGGAAATTAATGAATAATTAAAAAGTCCAAATATCTATTGGACTTTTTAGGGCTTAGAGATATAGGGCAAGGACTTGGGGGTGTGATTTTATACCGGCCTCCTGAGTATATTTAATCACTAGGGTTGTAAGTGGAGACACCTTTTGATTGCCTTTGGTTGGAAAGGCAGAATTGGAGAGGTTAAAATTTGCCAGATCCTTTGCAGATTATAGATCTAAAATGAGACCTGTGATGAACAACAGAATCCAGACTCTATGACGTGTTATGAAAAAAATTAAATGTGAATGCAGCAATAATTTATTTAAATTCCCAGATAAGAATATGAGATGAGAAAATTTCTGCTGAAACCACAGCACCAGCTGCTCTGGAAGCCAAACATTTTATGTGGCTGTCAGCATCAAAACATCAGAATACACAAGACACCAGCTCAGCCGAGGCGTGTGAGCTGCTGTAGGAAAAGTTAGCAGTGTACCTTCACAAACGTGTCTGAAGGAGGAAAGCAGCCAAGGCAAAGTGACAGAAGGATCCAGCCACGAGCATAGCTGCTCCTGTTGCTGTTTTCAGTGAGTTGTTTGCAAATCTGGCAATAAATCTCATCTCTGTAATGAAACATGTGAGAACAACAGATAATGATTCACTGTCTGAACTGTCTTTGGCTATGTTTCGACTGCAAGCTTGGCAGGATTGCAGCATGATGAAGTAGATCTGAGCTAGGTTTAACCACAATAGCTAGGATAGCACCTTTAATGCACCACAGGAAATAGCTCTGTTATAGAAAAGGCTCTGGGCCTGCTTAGGGCCTTTTGCCACCCGTTCTTACTTGAGCAGCTCAAGTGCAATGCCCATGCTGGATTAACTCCTGTGACAAGCAGGGGACTGTGGAGGAGAAACAACTGCTGGGTCATCCAGCTGTGAAATGGCATTGCTGTCCAATAGTCTAGATGTGTAATTTGCTCTGAGCTCTCTACAGCATGTTGCTTGTAGCTCATGGCTCTTGTCTGTCTGCTTGTAGGTGGATTTGGGGATAAGGATGGGGGACACCCTGTTTCATTTCATATCTATATAATTACATATTTACATATTTATATATTTTATTTATATTTGTACACAAACTTGGAGTGAATCCTTGTACAAAAATGGAGAAAAGAGCACTTCAGAGTAAGCTTCTGAAAAGCTACAAGCAAAAGCTTCTGCAAGTTACCTACCGCAAGGACCTAAGGGAAGCAGATGCAAAAATCTGCATACAAATAAAACTGCTATTAAAAAATCATCCTTATTTTTTCTAGACTCTTGGAACACACATTTGTGAAATCTGATGTGAGAGGACATAAGTTGCATGAGTTTTTGTTCCTTGATAGGACATACGATGAAACACAGACCGAGGGAATAGGTACTTAGCCTGTGGCTAGTATGATATATGGATTGAATGCAATTTTTGCCGGCTGTGAATCTGCCTTTAGGGAGTGTCTTGACTGAAACAAAGTGACTGTGGAGAGAGGAATGCAGCCCATGACTGAGGTCAAGGCAAGGCCTGTGTCTGTGGGCTTTGTGACAGAAAAGTGCTTAGGATGAAACAAAGCAGAGGATTCAGGGGGTCAGGTCAGAAGCAACGAGCTTCTGTCTTAACCTCACACCATGCTTGGCCTAAGGTCCAGCCTCACACTGCTTGTGGTCAGGATTTCTCCTTACTGTCTGATACACTCAGCAGTCCAGGCCTTCGACCGTCTCTGATGCGGGGACATTGCTTGAGTGCTCAGCAAGAGGCTATTGGGAAACCTCTCATCCATCTAGTATACATTAACTCCGTATTTCTTACTCTTCTGAGTGACTCTTCTCCTTCATTCAAGGGCTGTGCTCCACCTTCAGCTGTTATTGAGTCACAGCCCTGAGCTCTGCCCCTTTCCATACCTGTGGGGTATTCAGAAAGCCATACATGGAGGCAGCTAGCCTAAACTGCAACATGAAAATACCAGAAAAGGCAGTAAGGGAGTCATTCTCCAGGACTGTGGAAAAAGGATGCTGGATTTCCTCGATGTAATGGGCACCTGGCCCTAGGAAGGAGGTACACATTTCCTACCTGATGGCAGGACGCAGAATTGCATTGCCAATAATGAAGTGTACTTTTTCTAGGTTGGACATAGGTCTCCGAGAGATCGAGGTGTCCTCTTGGAAAGCCTCTTCTCCACTTCGCAGCTGGTCTGTCACCTGAAAGAAACAGAGTGGAACCCCAGAGTGGTCTCGAGATCTCCCCTCTTAGCAGGCAGCTCTCCCAGAAATGAGATACATTCCTTCTCTATCTTTCTGGCTAAAACTCTTCCTGCTCAGTGCAGGAGAACCAGGCCATATTTTCCCCTTCCCTCTCAAGGTAACTCATTAAATGTGCTGTTACAGCACTATCACTGGCTAGGAGAACTTTCTTGTACTGTTCTGTACAGCCCTAAGCACATGGTTCTCAGTCTGCTCAGGCCTCTGGGCAAGCTGTTCTGTAATGCCAACAATTCTCAGTAATAAATTTCTCCCTGTGTTCTCTGCCAGAGAACAGATGACATCAGTGCACATGGGGTTCGTTTCCGAAGAACACTGCACCAGGTATCCCACACAGGGCTGCCCTGGCTTGGCAGGGGAACAAGTCCTCAGCCGGGAGGTTGCTCACATAACATCTGTGAGAAGGTGAGGACAGGGTTCCAGGCAAGAAGAAAGGAAAGCAATTTATTTCCACCTCTTACCTTCCCTGTCAGCTTGGATGACCGTTTCAGTTTCTGGGATGAAATCCCCTTAGAAATCTTGTTATCCCTTGTGCCTTCTCTCTGCAATACACATTACCATTATAGGAAATCGGTTTAATGCACAGCAAGAGTGATTCATTAAGGACAGAAAGATACTCAAGTGAACATGTTTTTGTTTTGTCCTCTCCTGATGGAAGGACCTGCGTGTCCTGCCAGGACTGACTGGTGCCCTTTTGCACTTATGACATTTCAAGTACAGTAGCATGAAAGAGCTCCTTTGCTTTTCTCACTCTCTGTAGAACAGCACAGAAACCAAGGAAAGCAAATGAAAACACAAACATAGCCTGCTTCTCTCACCATATTTGGGCTGTCATTCCTCAACTGGACCTGGTTTTTCCTGCCAAGTGTGTCATATATCTGTGTCATCACGGAGCTGCTCTTGATGGTGGCATTCTTGGCAAACATTGCTGGCTCTGGCAGGTCCCCCATGAACCTCAGGATGATCACCCACACAACTAGAGAAGCCTACAGCAGCAAAAAGCACAGTCAGACAGTGCCAACAGGACCGATGGCTTCATGCCATTTCTGCCTGTTTAGATTAAGAGCATTTTCTTCATTTACCCAGTCCAAATTGTTAAAATTCCCATTTCCTCTGGCTACTTACACGAAGAGTTTAGTTTCGTACCAAACAACATGACAGCAACACACAACACTTTCCTGCTAAAGGAAGAGGGTACAGCTCTGGTGGGAAGGTCAGATTTCCTCTGTGATTGCTGAGCCCTCACCATTCCCTTTACTGGCACCTTGGAGGTGTGCTGTTGCTGGAGGGAGGTGGAGAAGCCTTGGCTGAACTGCACTCTGCATTTGCTCACCTGGACAGATAAGCAGTGGAGTGGAGTCTGCCAAGACCACTCATGCCCAGAACTAGAAAGCCAAGTAATAGCAAAGTTCTTGATGCATGGGGTCTAACCCAGGCTGCTTAGAATCAAGGAAAACACCCTCCTCAATCCCCTTCTGGTTCAATGGGATATTGGAGGCCCCCTTCTGTCCTATCTCACAGACCAAGCAACCCTAGCAAAAGCAGAGAGATGGGTAAGCTCTCATGCTTCTTCTCTCCAGTCCATTTTTTGCCCCCAAAGGATGTCTGGAGAAGTCAAAACACACTTCTGAGTTCCCTCTTTAGGCAAGACCAAAGGTGACCAGAGATCCTGTGTTGGGCAGGTGTTTGTGGGAAATGCCTGCCTGTGAAGTGCCAAAAAATGCTGATGGGAACTGCTACTTTCAATACAAGGGCTCAAGACTATCTCCTTGGCTCTGGAGTCTCTGGTTCCCGGGGCTGTGCCAGAGCCAGACCCAAGGATGAGGGGACCTGAAAAGCCAGGGCTGTGGAGAGAGCAGGTTCAACAACAAGGAGCAAGATACCAGGACGTCGTCCTTGTCATCATGGTAGAGTAGTGGGTGCCGCAGCTGTCTCCGGATATGTGTATGTGTAGAAGATCCCTGGAAATAAGTAGCTGCAAACTTGGGGAAGGTGTACTCTTCCAAACCATCTGCTTCCTCTTCTAGCTCCACACTCATGGGAACCATGTCCAGGTCCACTTCCTCCAGCCTGTTAGGCTTTGTTTCCAAGTCCTGTGCAGAACATGAGGAAGAAGCATATTTTCTTTTACTGAACTCTGATGTTCTTATGTTTAGTTTTGCTCTTTTTTTCCCTTGGCCATAAGTCTTCCAGAATTTGCCTTTCCAGCTAACCCCAAAGCCATTTACAGCTGCTACCAACAGATCATTTCAGCTCAGAGCTTGTCCTTCTGAGATGCATCCATTCCATATGGTCTTCCCATCATGGTCCTCAGCAAGAATATTGCCGCTGGAAAATCCAGGTGTTACTGTTCACATCCTGTACTAATCCATACCATTCTATTCTGCCCACCTCCTCCTACACAATTCCAACCTCCACAGCTATCAGGACAAGTATATCCCAAATTTTACTTTCAAGAATATGGTATACGTTGGGTCATGAACTTTCAGCTTGTTTTAGGCACAAAATCACTGAGAGCAATGTCAGCAGAGCATGTGGTTTGGCTGGGCCAAAGAAACAAATGTGCAGTTTGAAGCTATATAGTCCCTAAACTGCATGTGACCAAAAACTTTTGGGAACTGACCTCTGCAAGAGATGCCTCAGTGACTGGATGACTAATCTGGGTGATTCTTTCACTGTACAGAAGTTCAATAAACAGAACTGACCACTGATGGAATTCCAGCAGTCAACTGGCTTGCACAAGGGATAAGCATGACCCGTTACCAGTCTGCAGCTCTGTACCTCAAAACCCAGAGGAGCTTGTCCTTCTTGGCCTCCAATCATAGAAGGTAAAAACCCAAAAATTTTGTCCACCATTTCTTGGTCGCTGATAACATCATGATTTGTTGGTTTATTGGCAAGAGCGTTCCTCCTTTGTCTTGCTTCTGCCTCCTCTCTCTCCTTGATTGGCAGGTGTTCCTTTAAACACAGAAGTAGGTTAGGCCTGACTTGAACATGAACATCATGAACGAACATCATTCTGCTAGAGTGAAGGGGTATGAAAATGAAACACTTTTACAAAGGTGTGGGACAGTGAGGTCCAGCTCTGCCAGTGCAGTGTTTAAATGGGAAGTTAAATGTTGCTTGTGTCAAGCAGTCACAAAGACCTGGCATGTCAGCAGCAGGGCCCTGCTCTTACAGCTATCTTTATGGACTGTTGGCCTATTGACAATGATGTGCAAGTATTCAAGAATTTTATCAACAAGAGATAATACAGGAAAAACACAGAATTTCTAACAGCAGAAAACCCCACAATATTTAAAATTTTAAAAGGTTTTGTGTCAGGAGACTTGTAATAGCATTGGGCATATTTGGCTAAAGTGCCAGCTTATGCTGCAATCAGAAATGTGTTTGCCTTGTTCTATTTTCAAAGCATCATTACAAATAGGTTTACAACTATGTCTTCTCTTTTTTTAAATACAGCAGTGCTCAGAGGTTTGAGCAAGTCCTCAGGTGTGAGCTGGGCAACACTGGCCAGTGTTCCTCCACCAGCATACCTACCTTATGTAATCTCACAGCTTCTTCCCTCGCTTTCGATGGTCCCAGGACTTGGATGAGATGTTTCTTTTCTTCCAAGTGGATATTCCTGGCTTCCAGCTTGTTCTGTGGACAACAGGACCATTCTGTGACTGTACAACTGCTGAGCCAACTCCCTTCTGCCGTTGTCCAAACTGTTCGCACTAGGACTTTGTCCCAACAGAGGCTTAGTTTTAGGTTTGGCATTTTAGGGAACAGGCCACAGGCAGAAATCTGCAAACTGGCTTTGTCCTGTTTGTACAGCATTAGTACAGAAGGGAAATCAGGGAGAGGCCTCCCAATGTGCCATGGACTGCCAAGGGCTGGTAGCACCTACCAAGACACACTGCATTGGGATTCCCTTCTGAATGGATCCCTGAGTGCAATTATCAGGCCCTGCTGTAGAAATTGATCTCCCCTTGCAGGACTGGCTGATACACACAGATCTTATATTTTCTCCCTTCTGTCAAAGCCACTGCAGCTGTGTCAGTGAAGTTCTGATCCATGATAATGATCACATAAAACAAATGTAAACAAGATCAGTCTGCTTAACACTGCTTTTATACTTGGCAAGAGTTCAAAATAAAATACCCCAAAATGAATAGCCACACCCAGTGCTATGTTAAGGCAACACTTGCTGGTCATAAAATCACTATTGGAATTTCATAGAAACAATGTGTTCACAAGGTATCTGTGAGCATTACCTCCCCCTTTATCCTCTGGTAGGTTTGGCGAGCGAACATGCCCCTTGCATATGCCTGTATGACACACGCAGCTTTCTTTTGCTCTGCTACCTTCTGACGCAGCAGATAACCGCGGCACATGGCCTGGAAGCTGATGATCCGAGCCCGGGTGGCCTCGTACTGCTGAGCCAGCTGCCGGCTGCGGTACAGGGCCTGCAGGCGCCCGAAGCCCAGCAGCACCTGCGGGTGGTGCAGAAAGAAGAAGTCATTATGGTTCCAAACCATCGAGATGGGTTGGGATGTAAGTTGAGATGAGTAGAAGACAACAAAATTCGGTAACTGGAGAAAGGCTAATGTAATATTACCCTTTATGCTTTGTTTTCTACCAGTAATAGGCCTTTAAAATTAGCATATAGAGTTATCTGGGGGATCTGTTCTAGGGAGTGGCTCCAGAAAGTGACAATGGTAGCGTGGGATTAGGACAAGGGAAGGAACAGAGCAGAAATGAAGCCAAGTGAATGGAAACAAATGAACAAAAAATCAGACAGGAATTGCATCACTGATGTGGAATATAGAATATGTTTCTGACTGAAACTGGCAGTTTGTCCTCCTGCCCATCTCAAATAGGATGCATGGGAAATAGTAATAATAATCATCATCTTCATCATCATCATCATCATCATCATCCCTGCCACACAAATACACAATCTGTGAGTGCCCCCAGTTTTCCTCACCCAGAAAATGCACCATCTATAGAAGATCAGCCAATATTTTTCACACAGAATCATCAAGGTTGGAAGAGACCTTCAAGATTATCTAGTCCAACTGTCAACCCAGCACCACCATAACCACCCCTAAACCATATCCCCAGATGCCACATTCAGACACCTCTTCAACACGTCCCGAGATGGTGACTCCACCACCACCCTGGGCAATTTATTCCAGTGCCTGACCACTCGTGAAAAATTTTTCCTAATATCTAATCTGAATCTGAGCCTCCCCTGGCAAAATTTTTAATAATGTGAGATTGATATAATGACTTTTCTGGTAATTTTTTACAAATCCCCAGTTTTCCTGTAGCAGTTGCGGAAGATGCTTTGCTCATAGCCTGGTGGTGATGCACAAAGGCTAGGCTTGAGTTTCTGACTCTAAGAAGTGTGGGACCACTCATATGGTCAGGTCTCTGGAGCCAGGCCTGCCAAAGGTGAGTTGAGTTCTTATTTCACTAGAAAGCAGAAATGTCACAGGTTCAGCTAGCCCTGAGAGATCCCAGAGCCCTCCTTGGACTTTACACTGTACTTTACGCCCTGTCATCTTGTCTATTCTCCCTTCAGTTGTGAATATCTTAATTCCTAATACTCCACTCAGTCTGGCAGGGCACAATATATAAACATACACACAAATACATATTCATTGATACACCTTCATCTTACCATTCTGAATTCCTTCCGGCAGCAGTAGCCTCTCCAGGCTGACTGAATGGCTACAGCAGACTTCCTCTGTTTCAGGAACTGCTTCCTAAGCAGACAGACATATGAGGGGACAAACAATAGGTTATCTCTGATGCTTCTTATGATAGTAGTAAAGAATAAGGTGGCTTTTTTTTTTCCTTTTATGGGATGTCCACGGTTTGATGTCAGCCTTGTTTGCTGCAAAAATACTTATAGCAACTGCAGACCAAATTAATTGCTGTGGTCAGAGAGCTCTGCAAGAACTGAAAACCCCTCACATCAAGACTGGATAAGTTAACTTCCCCACCTAATAACCTCTTGCTCCCCAGTGTTCTGCTGCCAGGACGAGAAGCCCATCTGAGCAAGATGAACCTCCCATGGTACAAGCTGTCATGCTGCAGCTGAAAAAGCAGCACATATCTCTGATGGTTTAAAAGTAAAAGCAAGCTGAGGCTTTTGGTTTGGATACTCTGTTGGACAGCAGGCAGAGTGTGAAAAAAAGAGGGAAGTTTTGGGGCATTTGTGTCATATTTTTTAGTTCTTCCTTCACTGTGGTCAAGAGTATTTCTAAACCAAACCAAGATTCAGTTCTATATCATGGTTCTGATTGAGGGGATACAAGATCAATAAGTACAAATCATGATGTAAAGCATTTAATGAGGACAAACATTTACTTAACAGTGACTAAATTTCATTTCTGAAGATATTTCAAACTAAAGCAGACACAATGCAAGAATTAGGCATATTTGGCAAAGAGAAGGACTAGTTAGTTTCTGATTCTTTTCAACGTCTTGTATCAAAGAATCTAAATAAGAGAATTCTTGTAACTCTGAGGAGGGCACAGATTCCATGGGGATTTCCTGCTTTCCAGATGTCTCCTGTTTACTAAAAATATTAAGAGCATGTCCTCACTTCAGACCTTGCTTTTCATACATGCTACAGCCCTGCATTTTGAAAAACATCATGAAAATAACAAAACTGAGCCAAAACAAATCTTTGTCCAACATCTGTGTAGACACACTGTGTATTGTTATATGATGAGCATGAAATTTAGGGCTGGTGGAAGGTATAAACTGATAAATTTCATACTCAGAAATGCTGCACAGAGCGTGTTAAGCTGCACCACAAAGATTAGCTACTTCAAACTAAAGTGAATTCCCTCCTGTAAGATCACTGACCTGTCCTTCAATCCTCTCATCACCTTCTGGATAAGAAGAACCTTATCTGCAAGTACATTTTGGCGTTGCAGCTCCAATACAGTATCATGATGATCCTGTTAAAATAAAGTGTGGATATGCCAGCTTAGCAGACACACCTACAACCTCTGGAAATGGGACACATGATCTGAAAGAGACCCAAAATCAGCATGATGTAGCATAATGTGATTAAAATGCATTTATGGGACTGCAGCAGGAAGAGTGCACACCACCTGACCAGACTCGGTCTAGCTATAGCAATAAACAAGCAAGAATCTGCCTGCAGCAAGACTGTTTTCACCTAGGGGTGTGCTACAGGCAAGGTGGTCCTCTGCTACAGGCAAGGTGGACCTCTGCAACAGTGCACTGGTATCCCATTCTTTTTTATGGTCCAATACATTGCACTGTGCTGTTTCAGCTGCAACGCTTTAGCACAGAAACAGGATCGGCCTCTGTTGGGGTTTTAGGAGTTCTCCTTTTTTTTTTTTCTCTCTTGAGGAGTTTTCCCCCATAAGTGTTGCTAAGAGACAGTAAGGACTGGATAGGTAAGAGAGACAAAAGAAGTTGTCACAGCTCAGGGGAGGGGTGCAGCTGACTACTCTCTCTTTACCTGAAGTTTCTTGTGGAGGGCAGAGATACCGGGAGATTTGGACTGGGAAAACAGGGTTGGGTGCAGCCCCTAGTGCTCTTGTGCTCTTGGCATTCGGAGGGGAGAGAGGCTGCGGTCGCTGTGGGGAAAATTCGTCACCACTGCGGGATTCTGTCTCCTGCTGCCTTCCACCGTGAGTGGAGCTCTGCTCGTGGGAGCGGCCGCTGCACTGGGACCTTGTTAACACCCTACCTCACTAAAAGAGGGACTTTTCACCATCTGCTCGGGTGCCTCAGGGGAAAACCCCGGGATTCCCAGCCCTCTTCCCCCCCCACGAGGGAGTTTTTCCTTGCCCTTCTCGGAGCTGGGCTGCCGCTGCCCCGCCCCTGCCGGGTTTTTTTTTCCCACTGCTCCAAATATTCGCTACCCTGTAGCTCTGCACCCCCAGCCCTGCCGGGACGCCCTATGGTTCCAGCCCTGCCTTCCCGCAGTTCCAGCTACAGCTGCAAAGTTTCTGCCACCTCTTGCTTGCTACCCCGGGCAAGCCCGCCCTGCCGTTCCAGACCCCGCTCCGAGGTTCCTGCTGCGGCCCATTATCACCGTCCAGCCCGGCCGCCATCACTGCGTGCTCCCCGAGCTCGCGCCACAGCGGCCCCTGCAGGCGCGGGGGAAGCACCGCAGCCGCCCTGCCCGGCCGGGAGCCGCCAGCGCCCCTGCCGGCCGTGCCCGGAACTGCAGCGAGGGGAAATGGCTCAAAGAGCGGGAAGAGACTGTTCATTGGGTTTCTGGTTTATTCTTTTGTTTGTTGTTGCTGCCACTGTTGTTCTTTGCCACTGTTGGCCTTGTTATACACACTAGTAAAGAACTGTTATTCTATTTCTCATATCTTTGTCTGAAAGCCCCTTAATTTCAAAATTATAATAATTCGGAGGGAAGGGGGTCATATTTTCCATTCCAAGGGAGGCTCCTGCCTTCCTTAGCAGATACCTGTCTTTTAAACCAAGACAGCCTCTCCTATGCCAAACTCTCTCCATTGAATTATTTGGCTTTCAAGAACAAAGATCCACCCTCAGATTCAAGACAGAATTTGTAAGATAACCCAGTCTTCCTTGGTCACCACCCTTGCACAAGCAGGCCAAGCTGTCCTGTGAAGCATCCAGTTTTTCATGAGAAAAGACAATAAACTGTCCTTTTTACTTACTTTAAGGAAAATCTTGGTCCTTCCAACTTGCCAGCTTTCATCCTTGCCCAGCACTGCTTCGGAGATGCTGATGCAGCTCTGTCGAGCATCATTCTTCAGCTGATGTGCAAAAGCATAATGATGTTATGGCTTGGCTGTGAAACACAGCAGCTGGACTATGCAAGGATCTACTACCCTGCATTTCAAAGGGCGAAGAACAGAAACAGATGAGGTCTTGCAGGCCTCTGGGTGGACAGTACAATGAATTAAAGTGGTTCAGCTCAAATGGTCAGGAAGAGGAGGAATATGATTGCATGACCAAACATTCCAGAGTCAAAGTGTGAGGAGGGTGTCAGAGACCTGAGAAGTGTGTGATTACAGACAAAAAAAAACATCTGAGGGCGGTGGAAATGGGGATGTTACCCTGCCTGGGATGTCTACATGGAGCAGGCCAAGGACAGCTGGGCCTCAAAGCAACTCTGCCTTTTCAGCTAAGGTCAAAGGGAGTATTTAAGTATTTAGCTATAATTACTGTGATGACAGTTCCTGTGATGACATCTCCTGTGCTGACAGCTCTCTCAACTCTGCCAGCAGTAATTCAAGACCTTTCTGCCATGGGAAAGACTAAAGCCTCATAAGGAAAAGTTAGATTAGCCTTAAACCATGTTTTTGCTTACACACCTGTTGTCGAAGAGACCACGGCAGAAGAACTCTGTATCTCTCAAAGAACTCCTCAAAGCTGTAGCGAATTGGGTAGCCAGCTTTCCTGATCTGAATGGTCTCCATCATCCCTGAATATCGCAGCTGTTTGATACATAGTTCCCGATCAAACAACTGAAAGGGAAAGCAGACAAGGAGACTTAGCACTGAAAGAAGATACATGTGCAGTATCCCTCAGAACATGTCTATTAACCTCCAGCCTCAGAGGGCCTGCAAAGTGGCCTATTGTGCTTTTTTAAATTGTATTTTTCTTTAGTGCATTAAATTAATTCATTACAGGCGTAAACAAGTCACTTCAAAGGGTCTTCAAGTTTGTGTATGTCAGCAGTAGAAACAGTCCGTTAACTTCAGTCTGGCTACCATGTTTCATTATAGAACTGCAATTTCAGATGAACGGTGAATTGATAATATAATTTTGCAGGTGTGAAAAACTGCAGCAGCAACTTAGGCCTTTGGGCCTACCATGCAAAGCACAGCAGGCATGCTGCTCTTTTCTTCTTATCTTATCTGAGATTAAAAATTGGCTCACTAAGCCACATGCAGTGTTTCAAAAATTTTTAACTCACTTGACCAACCCCATACAAGGTTTTAGAGTAGAACCAGGTCGAAAATCCCCCGAGTTCCAGCCACATGTCCTAATGACAAACTGACTTCTCTTCTCCTGTAAAGTCAGATTAAGCCCCATCACCCCTCTCACAAAGTCCAACAGCTCTCCGATTCTCTCTCAGGCTATTTCATAGTATGATCATTGTTGATCCTCATGTTTCTTGTTTGTCCCCTTGTTGGGGGGTTACAAACTCTTCAGTTTTGTCTTTATCTTTACCAAAAAGGCTTCTATAACTCTGCTCAGGAATACACCTGTGTGCTCTTTTGCTATCCATTACTCTATGGTGCTTTTTTGAGATGCTTTTGTAAATTGACAAAGCTATATCCTCCTACTATGTTTATTGCAGGAATAGCCTGTACTCCAGCTCTTCTTGGATGCAGCCAAGTACTGCTATAAAATGCTACACTGCAACTGAGAGCCTTTTCTCATTTCAAACTTTACCAAAGGTAGGACTTTATATTGTTAGAACACTACCAGTGGTTTCTTGTAGTCATTTGGCTTGATGCAGCGGATGAAGTATGGCTGGCACTGCTCAAGGATTTTCATTAATTTTTCCAGGGACTGCTTGAACTGTCCTCCCAGTGTCGAGAGCCGTTTGGTGGTATCAAAGCCCTGGGAAGAGAAAGCACATGCTGACTGCAACATCATTCACTGTCAGAGGCCAATTAATAAACCTTTGTATATTTGCACAACGTAATAGTATCACACAACCACCAGAAAAAAATTCGTTACCTACGTGGGAGCTAAATTTGCCATCTGCACCTTATTAGTTTGGGTTTATTCTTGTAAACAAACCCCCCAATAAGTGCTTTCACCTACTTGAGCACTAAGTTCTAGCAGTAGGGGTGGCTGTGGTGGAAGTAATTCCACCCACAGGAGCCTACATGCGCCTGTCTCTTCCAACCAAGGCTGCATTTAGTGCTGGGCCTGGGTGCCAAGCTGTGATTCCTGGGGGTGTGCCTGAAGGCTTGGTGAGAAACAGCCACTCCCAAAGGAGGAATAAACTCCAGGCCAGACATTTTGCTGCCATCATAGATAGGAATGCTAAAGATCCAGAACAGCCCGTTCCTTAGGGATCAGGATGACTGATCGCCTTGCTCATTAATACTACACTAAGCAGTGAAAAGGCAAACTTTTACTGGAGGGTAATGTATGAGGTACTTCAGACTTCCCCAGCCTCTCTGACAGCACAGTTCCACCTGTCTCTTTCACACAAATCATCGCATTAGACCTAAGTTTCTATGTCTCAGTATGGGCACGTTAAATTACAGTGACAACAGTACAGATTCCAAATAACAAAAGGACACCACTGGCCTTTTATATACAGGCAATGAGCTGATCACTGCAGCACAACACGGCTGGTTTGTTTGTTAGTTTGTTTGGGGGGGTTTGTACCATTGTGGGGTTGTTGGAATTTTTTTCTAAGTAAATAATTTAAAGTCCAGTGGCTCCCCTCACTTCCATGGTCTTTAGGGTACCTCAACCTGCTGTTCTTACGTCTAAAGTGCCCTTCTGAACACTCAGACTTCCACCCTCTGCTTTAGCTACAGGGCAAGGCTTCCCTCCAGTGATCAATCACTCATGTCTTTGGAAAACAGCTCCTGGGAACGTCTCGTTGCAGCCCTGATGCATCTTAGGGCTAGCAAGCACCTGAAGTGGGTAAAACAGCATATGCATGTTTTAGCTGTGTAAGAGGTAAAAGTGATTTTCACTCTCAGACCTTAGAGGCCTTTCTGCTGTACCATCAGTGGGATGGCCACACAAGGCCGAAGCCCATGCCCTCATGATCTCACACATACAACATTGTGAAAGCTGAATTTGTTGTTGAGTTAATGGTGACTTTTCTGTTGTGGTGTGTCAGGAAAGGAACTCTGAGACCTCAGGACAAAAAAGTGTTTTCTGGCCCATCATTCATTGTTCTTTTCTGTAGCCTGCTTCTTAGGTTTCCCAGTGGTGGTCCCATTTATTTGAACATCAACAGCTAATTTCTGTGCATTTTGACATGGAGTAGCCCACATTTGGTGGTCCTTTCTTGACATGCTGCTGTATTTTTTTTTTCAATAACACAGCCTTATTTATAGGGACAAGACCCATTAGAGCATTAGAGCAATGCAGATACACCTGATATTTAATCTGGAGGTATTCATAACATTTAACAAATGCTAAGCCAGTTCTCTGTTACTGCTTCTGACATTCTTTGCCCTTGGGATGTTTACCTGTGCGTGGCCAGGTGTTCTGGACAGCAGAAAGCCACACTGGGACAAAGACAGAGGAAGAAAGGACAAGATCAGAAAACAATGACAGGAGAATAGACAGATAATAGGTACGATAGCAAGCTAACTGTTCTGTATCCTGACAAGAAAACTCAAATATGTAAACAGTAAAAGCAAAAGGACCTTCACATACTGGTGACACTACATAGTTAAATGTTCAGAAATCAAGGTATGTGCAAGTTGGAGCAGGACAGAGAACCTGAGCTGTGCCCCACACTGTTTCTAGTCCACTGCACTTCATACCCTTATTTTCACTAGGCACAGACACACCAGGCACAGTGGAGTCTGTGATAATGACCCATCATGAACTTTGTCACAAAGTGACATCTAGTTGATGACAACATGTTGGGAGGCATCACAACTCGTGGTTCTGAGACAGCCTGCAGGCATGGCTACACGGACGTCCAGGGTTGCAGACTGGGAGACAGGGCTGACATTGCACTTGTTTACAGCATGAACACCAGACCCTGACTTTTCCTGCAGACCCCTTGGCAGAGACAATTTGAATGAAAGAAATAGAGACAGTGCAAAAGAAAGAGGAGGTCAAGAACAGCTAGAGCTTTATGGAAGGGAGGAGAAATGAGTTGTTCCTGCAAGACAGTGCCAGGAAGCCAACCTTGTAGACCCGGTCAGATCCAAGATGCCGGATGGTCCCACGTCCCAGACTAGGTGGGGTTGTTTCCACCTGGAAAATCTCTTTCAGGAATTTGTTTTTGGAGGAATGGACCACTTGCATTACATTAGCACTCAGTGTGTCACGATTTTTCTCCAGGAAATCTATAGGATGGAAACAAAATTAGCCTGTCACCTCTGCAGCCTGCTGGCTCTAGCACCACTCTGTCTAGCTAAAATCCACTTAATTTACAGTAACTTGCAGATTGGTTTAGAGTAATCCTCCTGACCTCCTGATCAACTTCAGATCAACACTGCCCTGGAGAGTAACATATCCAGGGCAGGTCATGCCCTTCCCTTCACCCTTCATATCCAGCAGAGATAGGCTCACCTTTTGATTCGTAAAAGACAACCCCAGCAAAGTGGTTGATGCCAAACTTGGTGTCATGAACACTCTTAGGTGGGATGTAGACTTTACTTTTACCATGGAGGGAGTTGATTTTGACAAGCATGGTGGCATCTGTGCCCTAGAAACAAATATAGGTAAAAAAGGATGGTTAAGCAGATTGTCCCCAGCACTGGCCTGTGCTCAGCAA
The DNA here is from genome assembly GCA_013397115.1 of Edolisoma coerulescens. NCBI lineage: Eukaryota > Metazoa > Chordata > Aves > Passeriformes > Campephagidae > Edolisoma > Edolisoma coerulescens. The sequence continues at coordinate 214,647 of VWZW01002519.1, read as the reverse complement.
ACAAACAGAAGTGGTGCTTAGAGATAACAAAAGCTCAAATTCTGCCCTTATGTGTGTAGTAGATCTGGAGGAAGGTAGTGCCAAAAGCATCTTCCCTTTTACACAGACCCCTGTCTCAAGCATCATGACAGAACACACCATCAAGCACAGGGCCTGGTGTTCTAGGGCTGTACACAAGCCCCCATAACATTATTAACATCACCAGGTGCGCTGAAAATTTACCAGATCTTTGGACCTCACAAGCAAAGCCCCCCACCAACCTTCTCATGCCCTCCTGCCCAGGAACCTTTAAGGGGTGCCTGCTCCTTCTCCTGGGCAGGCACAGTTCTTGCACTGCCCAGCTGGTGCAAGACTCAGAGATCCCTGGAAGAGTCCCTGAGCAGATCCCAGTCAGCATGCCCAGACCACGAGTCCCAGAGGCAAGGCAGTCAGCTGGGTGCTTCTCTTCAAGGGGTGCCATCATGATGCCATCCCCTCATGGGCCATGTGAGCTCTGTGCAATGGCCCATGCCCAGGGCAGTGGTGGCTGTGCTCTTAGAAGTCACGTGCTCATGGAATCATGGAAGAGGTGCTTTCTGTGAGAGCACCCTCTTCTTAGGGAAGAAAGGGGAAAGCTGTCTGCCTGTACATGATCCTCTCAAATTGTTACCTGAAGGACTACAAATGAGCTGAGGCAGGGGCTTGCTTTTCTGGACACCCTCCATTGTCATCTGATTCCTGCACCAACACTCCAGCTTAGCCTCACCATGCTCTGCAGACTATGAAAATGCTCTACAGGGATGTCTGAGATCAAATGCTACTTTCATCTTTGCTGTTCTGTTTGAGATGACTGGCCTTTGCAGAATAACATTTCACAGAATCATGGCAGACAACAGCCACAGGCTTTCCCTCATGCACTAAGCAGGTCACCTTGTCATGGAAGGAGATCAGGTGAGTCAAGCAGGGCCCTTGCTGACTGGGCCTGATCAACTTGTTGTTCTGTACGTGCTCTGTGACGGTGCTCAAAATGATCTGTTTATGACCTTCCCTGGCACCAAGGTCAGCTGCCAGGCCTGTAGTTCCCCTTCAGTTGCTCACAATGGTGACATTGCTCAATTAAGTCTGTCAGCAAGGGGACGAAAGAGCAAGTGGCAGCCTAGACCAACAGTAGAACTATACTCAGACAATAAACAATTTCAAAGATTTCCTAAGAAGCCCTTGTAAAATGATGCGGACTCCTTCCTTCTCTGTCTAGAAAAGCTGTAAGAATTTCAACAGCAAGGCACCAGGAAGAGCACATTCCAGCAGAGTGAAGCAGCTGTGTAGTAGGCTAATTTGAAAGAAGTATCTATGGGGAGAAGATATTGCCTCTCCTAACATATCTGAAAGTCACTTTTGCACTTTTGTGTGTCTAAACCCAAGTGTTACCTGTGAGCTGTGTGCAAAGCCAGGCATTACAAGTGAAACCAGAAGTTTACCTTTGGGAACATGCTCTCTTCATCAATGAGGGAGATGATGTTCATGGGCTTGAGTGCAATGACTTCCAGAGCCTGGCGGTTGTCAGTGAATTCAATGTTGTTCCAGGCAATGCGCTCTGCAAGGTATTCCTCTTGCTCCAGCTTGAAGATGTGGTGCACGAAGAACTGCTGAAGGTGCTCATTTGCAATGTTAATGCACAGCTGCTCAAAGCTGAGGAAGAATAAGATGAAAGCCCATGGTCATCCTTGGCCAGTGCTGCACTGGTCTCTGCTGTTTGTTTAGCCTCTGCATTAAATGCATATCCAGATACACCACTGCCATATACCACAGTGCTGGTGACCACCATCACTGCACGTTGCCAATCTTAGCAATACAAGAGAGGCATTTTGTCCTGCGGCAAAGACCAGCAGCAATGAGCCAGCTGATGACTGAATGTTGCTGAGTAAGCAAGAAAAGATCTTTTATGTGTTTCAAGAAACTCCAGAGATAAAGGAGAACATGTAACTGTGAAAATCGCTTTACTTATGAGCATGTGACATGTTTCTGCTTGCACTGGCACTTCCACTTATTTTGTTAGTTAACTCCTTTATGCTGCACCTGAGTATCATTACCTGGTACTTGCTGTGGCAAACTGTGTGTGCCTCTGGGGTGCTCACCACAGTGAGGACCCATGGGAACTGCAGACCTTAGGAACAGCACAAAATAACAGGAGAGAACACAAAAGATAGAAGACAGACTGTAGAGATCCTAGATTCTGTTCCAAAAGTCACTGAGGAATATTATCTGGCTGAAGGCAAGAGGCATCAGTTGAAATGGATTGCAGAAGATTGCAGAGTATGTGCTGATGGTTTGTTGAGAACTGATGGTACCTGACAACTGAGAGAGCTGCTGCCCCCCCAGAGAAGGGCAAACAGAAATGGTGCTTTGGGAATGGAAACACCCGTCTAAGAGACAGCAGTGACATGCAGTGACACAATGGTGTGCTGACCAGGGGACCAGGGATTTTGCTGACCCGCCCTTAGGAGTACAGAAATGAAGCAGTCAAAAAAAAAAAAAAAAAGGACGGGAGAACACTGAGAAAGATGTAAGCATGAGCTGAAATGGGAAACACAACACTATCTCATTTGTACTACATGCCAAATGTATCCCAAGAGACATTGTAAAATGCTATGGAACAGGAAAGTTTGGTACAGAGACACAGGGATATACTACATCCTCACATAGTGGCTGCCTGCCATCATAGCTCCATAGCCATCTCCCCTTAGAAGATTCCTCAGGTTCTGGAACAGACATGTGCAATGGCTGCACTAAAATGAAGGCTGGGGAAGGAGGCAGAAATATGATCAAGACTGAAGAAAAATGGAATCTGCATGATCACAATTGGGAAAATCCAGTAATGGAATTTTCACCATTTTTCTGAGAATCAGGATGATGATGAAAGAGCATGTGTCTCTTTGTTTTTTCATTCTTTCCCTTTACATCAGCAGCTTTTCAGCTTCCTATTGCATTGCATCTGTAGTTTCCTACCTGTTGTTGCTGAAGTTTTCAAACCCAAAAATGTCCAGCAGTCCAATGGATTGACGTCTGCCTTTAGGCTTCTGAGAAGCTGGGTTGAAAATGGCTGAGTTGATCTTGTTCACAATCCACAAGAAAATCCGTCCATATATACCCTGAGGAAAAAAAATGAAAGAGGAATTGGAGCACATCATTAGGGACTTCGGATGTAACTTACTGCTTGCTCTTGTGCTGTCAAGCTACGCCTGAGAACTGCAAAGGCCTGGAGCCCTCTAGGTCAATGTTTATCACATAAGGCTCCTCAGCCAGGAAGAAAGACAGCTCTGAAAGCATCCCCAGTCTTTGAACAAGGAAGCTGTGATCGCCAGTACCTTCACAAAGGCATCCCTCCCATCAGCAGCTTGAACCACGTTGAGAGGCCTGGACACACTTTCTCCTCGGACAATGATGGAGAGGTTTGTGAGGCTGTTCTGGAGTTCACTAGAGTCTACCTGGAGAAACAGTCATGGCAACCTGGTCATTCCAGGTGGATAAAGGAGATCCAGCAAAGTTTGTATCAGGAGGAGGGCTATGACAAACTAGTGATGTCTAGCAGCATCCACTGGCAACTTGCTGTCCCAGGGAAAGATCTCCCGGCTTGGAGAGACATCTGCAACAGCATGACTGGAGTGTCAGCAGGACAGAGAGGGCATGCCTGTTGAATGTTCAATTCCTACATAAACTCCAGAGACGTGCTCCACCAGTGTGCTCAGGGAACAAGGGGGAAGGAAGAACCAGCAAGAGAAGATGAGAGTCCATTACCTCGAGCAATTTGGTAGCGATGGAGAAGTGTGGTGAGTCCATCACATCGGAGCAGTCCAGGTTGTCATACACGGCCGCTGCAAGGAAGAAATAGCCAGTGTCAGGGGGAACCATCACTGTTGTTAATGCAGCTGTATTTCTGTGACCCCACAGTGCTGAGAATGTGGCAAGGTACTCAGTTCTCATTTGAAACTGATTTTACCAAGGAGGGTCCTGATTTCACCTGGGGATCCTGGGATCTACAGGGCTCTCTCATGTCTAGAACATCAGGCTAAAAACAGCAGCCAAACTGACAAGGGTATTCATTTAAAATAATAACAACTGTTGGGGGTCTGGGAAGTGATATCTGACTCCAGAAAATATGTTTATGGAAATATTTTTCCTGTGTATCTGGCTTCCTGGAAATTTAGACAACAAAGGGGAATAAAAGAAATCCCTAATTTTAGTAGTCAGCATTAATCCAAAGAATCCAATTGGCATCACTGTATCGGGTCCTCTGTATCACAAAGCCAGGAGTTCTTTTCTAAAATGTGTGAGAGCTTCTGGCATGTGCTGGTGGGTGCCTGTCCATACCAGAAGTGCACCTATGCAGGTGGGTGTTCAGCAGACTTAAGCAGGAGGATGACTGCTATTATCTCCATGGCAAACATCACTCCCATGTTCTCTGGCTTGTGTAGAACGACAATCAGCAAATGTAACATGGCATTATACTCTCTTGTTTCAGTGTGTGTGGTAAGGGCCTACTTACAACCATGGAGAACTGACAGCATGACAAAATAATAATAAAATACTGTTTTTCAAAACACTTGGCAGTGGAGTCACAAATCAGAATTCCATGGTGCTTATCCGTCTGCCTTTCCAACTCTGTTCACCTGTTTTACAGGGCAGAGCAGCACAACCTAGTCTGTGCAGGTGGAAGCAGGAAGCACCCAAGGGAAGCACCCTTACCATCGAGTCTGAGGAACGGTAAGCACAGGCAATGTTGAGTTTACCTTGGAACTCTACATTCCCTAGGTGCAGGATTGCAGCCAGTAGCTTGCTGATGTCCCAGTGCTCAGAGTCTGAGAACATGAGGATCTTCATAGCTGAGCGGATGTGGGCATAATCCTTGGCATCATTCCGGCTGTCACAGGACATGCAGTTGCCCTGCAAGCACCACGCCAACAGGTAAGGAAAATTCTCCTGCTACCCAGACATGGAAGAAAGCACCTGCAGACTGACAAGCCTTTGTACACAGGGTGGCTATCCTGTGAATCCCCAAGGACGCAAGGTAAAAACCTATTTAGACATTCTATATCCTCTTTCCGTGGTTGTATCTTCCTTCATCTTTACTCTCAAAAAGTACCCATTAACAGAGGGCTCAATAATGCATTTCTCCAGGGCTAGACTGAATGCTGGGGAAGCCAAAAGGAAAAGCTGACGGGAAGGCTGCTCTGGAGCATAGAAGGACAGGAAGCTTTGACAAGGTTACCTACATTTACAAGGCCATTTACAAGGCCTTTGGTTTTCTCTCTCTGCCTTGTCAATGGAAAATTAAGAGCCCTCGTCCCAAATCAAAGGAAGTTGGATTGGATAAGTACTAGAAGGCAGATCTCAAAATAAAAATATTAGGTCCTAGTGGAAGGCAAATGGAAGCATCCAAGCCAGCATCAGAAGAACCTTCATCAAAGCCTGCACAGCAGGTCCTAGGATGCTGCTCCTGATAGAAACTATTTTCAGCCCTAATGGAGATGGGGAAATGCCTTTTTTATCCTTGCTGTTTCTGACAACATAGCGTGATAATTACAAAATGAAATGTTCCTAAACATTTCAGTTTACAGCATGTAAACATTGTGCCAGCAGCTGACCTTTACAAAACCATGGATATTTTCTCCTTTAATCCAGTCCTTCTATCTCAGTATCACACTGCCCTACTGTTGACCCAGTGGCCTTTTTATGGAATGGCCAATGGGTTAATTGCACTAATTGCACTCATCAGCTTTGCTGCAAGATCACTGCTATTTTGAAAACATTACATTTGAAAAAATCTCCGCAACTTGAAGGGTTTTGCTTTTGAGACTCCAGAAACAGATTATAGACTTGTTTTTATTTCCTAGAAATTAGATGCCCAGCTGCAGCTAATTTCAGTACAGCCAGGACTTAAACATTTTTTCCACAGCTGTAGAACAGCCCAAATCAAACTAGCTGGCATATGTAATACGAGGTATATACACAGGCTAAAGGACAGGATTTTCATCATGGCTTTTCATGTCCTAAACCATTCAATTAGCTATTTTCAAAAATCTCACCTATGAAGATCCCACTTCTGCCACAATGGCATCATAAACCCAGACATGGTAACACCAATCGTGGGAGGTTACACTGAATGCCAGCTGCCTGCATTATGTATATAAGATTTATTAGATATAAGGACTAGGATTCTTATTCATTTTCTGTAAGGGACACATATGTGATTACCGTTCTCCCTGGCATGAGATCCCTTGCATTCTTCCAAAATCTGAGTGTCTGGAAAAGTGGGGGATGTTGTCCACATTCTGTTTTAAGACGTCCTTTATGTTTCTTAAGTCTGACTTTGACAGAAAGCTTTGACCTGCCACGAGCTGCTTCCCAGTGGTGGACAATACAATAACTGATGCTCACAGCACTTTTGGTGTTAATGCTTCCGGTACTCTAAGGGAAGGACTGTTCATATTTGGTAACTACCATCTGCAGCTCCTAGTGATTGTAATTGCTCACTGGAAGAAGCAAATGGCAGAGGGATAATGGAGAATAAAGCAGAGATTATTACCATAGTGAGATAAGTGTACTCTGAGGCAGTGCCCAGATTCAGCATCTTTTTCTGTTCTGTATTCATCCCCATTAGCATGCAGTAGAAGATGTGATAGTTCCTCTCCTCTGGAGCCTAAAAAAAAAAGAAATAGGCCAATGGACAGCCTTGTCAGGATAGGTTTCTAACACAAGAACAGGCAGAATGTACACCTGCCTGTGCCCTCACCTGCCGGCAAACCCGGGACTTCTCCAGGAGAAACTGTTCTATCCGGGCTCCTTCTATCACACCATTTTGGTTGAAGTGAATGTCAATGTATTTCCCAAAGCGGCTTGAATTGTCATTTCGAATTGTCTTGGCATTTCCAAAAGCTGATGGGCAAGGGACAGAGACAGTGTCTGGATTACTGCAGTTCATGAACATCAAGCCCATTTTTTTGCCTTTCTACTTTGCTGCTAGTATTTTACACCTTGTGTTCCAAATGACAGTGCTGAGAAGCACTGGAGAATGTCGTCTCAGTCTGCCTCCTGAAGAGAGGGGCAGGCATACTGTGCACCCAGATAATTGGGTCCTAAAAGACATATTCAAATGATCCAAATGTGGTCTATATCTGGTCAGCCAAGAGATCTGGGCAAGTCTGAAGACCTCCAGAAGGATTTACTAGGAACATGTTGATCCCTGTACAGAGAAAGATGGGTGTCTCAGGGAGCCCCCCTACAGATACAGCCATGCTTGGCCAGTCACCTTGTCACTATCTAGGGCAAATGCTAAACCAGGGGGCTTTGCCTTGGCTCTGTATTCCCAAGGACTCTTTTGCTCCTGGCAGTTCCAGGTTACATACTACAGTGGCACCTCCTCCTACAGCACGAGAGCAAAGCTGCTGTGGACTGCATGGGAACATGGCAGAAAAGTATAGAGAACATCTACAGTGCATCACCAGTGTTTCAGGGGAGTTACCAGTTAAGCAGATACAATGATTCAAAGATCTGGTTTTGATTTTTTTTATCCTGAGATAAATGTGGTAAATCAGCCATCTTTGCTAAATAACCCACCTTCCAGAATGGGGTTGGCCTCTAGGATTTGCTGCTCTATCCAGGAATGCTGGCCACTGACAGCTGCCAAAAACTGTAGTATTAGCTTTGTGCTTTCAGTTTTACCAGCTCCAGACTCCCCACTGCAGTAAGAAACAAGATCATTACAGGCTTCCTTTCTTTTTTTGGTAACATGGCAGAGCAAGTTTAAAAAAAAAAAATCCCACTAAATTTACCCTGTGAATGGCAGATCAGACTGTCTTTCATAGAAGGCTGGAAAATTCGAGTCTTTCATCATCTTACCTGCTCAAATTTAAGTTGTATTTTAAACTTAGGCTGAGAACTAAATCCTCCCACCAATTAAAAACAAGCAAATCCATGGAAGACATTCTGTACTTGTGCAAATTAAATGACCACTTGCTTTTCTTCTTTATTGCATTACCAGATTGTCAATGCTAGTGTTAGCACATCAACTGAGTTGACTCAGCTACAATCAGATACTATTGCAATGAGACTATCTGGTTCTTCACATTGATTACAAACAGAAAATGGATTCTTTATAGGATGAAGAAAGCTTCCCTTCATCTTCAGGTTAGCAGAGGTTATTTCTCTGAAATATTTCTCTGAAATATTTTCTGAAATGTCTACTCAGAAACTACATGTAACATAAATATCTTGTCTCCAAGGTAAAAGATAGCCATATATCACACACGCTCAGGTGTTATGTTTCTGTATGTAGTGACCACGTGCAGAATGTACAACCACATTCAAAGGTTCTGGGGGAAAACAATGGACTTTGGAAATCTTTTGCTTATGTTCTACCTTTTGCAGCCTTCACTGAAAATAAAGAAGCAGGAAAGAAAATATTTCCTTCCTGTTGTCTCTAGTCTTATCTGTGCCCTTCCATTTGGAAGGTCTCCTGTGTCCACAAAGGTGCCCCAAACCATGGCAGACTTGGTTTCTGCTCTTTTCGTCTCCCAGTCCAGTCACCTGATCACACAGCACTGGTCTCTCTTATTCCTCTTCATATTGAAGTAACAGTTGTCTGCAATGGCAAAGACATGAGGTGGAAGCTCTCCAATCCTCTTATTACAGTACAGTCTGATCTGATCCACCGTGTAGAGGGGCAGCAGCTGGTATGGATTCACTGCTACAAGGATTGATCCCGTGTAAGTCTGGAAAACAGTTGTGAGCATTATCACTACAGCAAACCTGCAAACGACAATACAACCAAAGCCACTCACAGTATAAATCTAAACTGAGGCAGGAGGGAAGCCTGGGAGATCATAGCAGCACTTGGGTCAGGCTGAGAGCCCAGTTCCTCACTATCAGCTGCTGTTAAACACCCCAGGATAAGGAGGGTTTTGCCCAAGGAAGAATGCGAGGTGTAATCTTCTTGCCAAATCACAGCTCAGTTCTCTGTCTCAAGCTGAAGTACACAAAAGTCCAATTTGACCTGGCACTTTTGTGTTATCGTAAGGTGTTTTGCAGTGTTTTGTTAAGCTGCTTTTGTATTCTAGTGCAGATGTAGCTGAACTTTGCTAATGGGCCAAGTTATAGTTGTGCTATTCACACAGTGATTTAGAAACATTTGTATGCAGCGCCACCAGTGAAATGAAGGAGGCTGTTGAAGGCTGTGGAGATGCAAGGCAATAATATTGTTCAAGAACTACATGAAACAACTGCAGGCTGCTAGAGTCTAATATAACACGTCTATACACACACCTTGGTAGTTATAACTGCAGCATCTATAAAATCAGTCCTTTTTTACACTAAATATCATCACACCTATGTTGTACAAGGCAGCTTCTCTCTCATACTGTACATAACATGGGAGGCAAAGCATGGAAAAACTTGAATATTAATTATAATATTACAAACTGGAAACTAAGGAAAAAAGAAAATAAAAATGCCAAATTGCCCAGTTACAGATAAAACCTGTAATGGACAAAATATCCAGATTATTCATTAGCCATCTTATTATATCAAAATCAAGTAAATGTTGGCTTGGACCGGGGGACAATTGAAATCATGTCACTGTGTACTAGTTAGACTGATCCTCCAGGCAGTAGCAGCACTAAGCTGTAACACGGGCTGGATTTAGTTCACTGTCAGTGACTGGTGGCAATGATTGCTCTGGGAGAAAGTAAGTGGGGTCACTACCTGTGCCAGCAGTGTGACTGAGGAGCTGCTGGTATCTCTCTTCTTCACAGCAAAAGTACTCAAGTGAAAGAAGAAAAAAACTATGTTGTGTCTCCTTGGCACCCTCAGTCAGTAAAGAAGTCAGAGGGCCTCACGTGTGAAAGGCTCACAGGCTGCTCAAGTCACTTGCTAAATGTAGAGGCCATTCCTGGAAGTGACCTGGAAGTGACCGTGGCACTCACATAGATTTTGTGCTCCTGATGTCGGATGAGGAGGTTGTGCACCATGCCAGCTTCATGGAGATCCCCAAGGCGGATCATGTCCTCTACCCCCTGGACAGAGGAGGGGTGCATCAGGCGCACCATGTGCATGTTCCGAGCTGTGATCCAGTGTTCCTGACAAAGGCAAGGCACGGACTTTAACTGTGGCTCAGAGGCAAGCAAAGGAGAGCTGGGTTAGCCTAGAGTGAGCTTCAGCATAACGCATGCTCAAGCAAGCATGTTCTAACACACAGGTGACTGGCCTACAAGAATTAACTGGTTTGCTGGTCCCCAGGACTAGATGGTTTAAAACACTGAATGAAGCCATTCAGGTGAGTTCTGAACAGCACCAATTTTAACACTGTTCGGAGTGCAACTCTGTCATCACAGGCAGAACATTGTATGAGGTAGGGATGAACTGATTTCAGTGGGATGATGTTTCCACCTAAAGCTTCACCAAATTTAGGGACTGGAACCCATCCATTTCCTTTCCCTAACCACATAGATATAACCTCTGTCTCATGAAGCTCTGAATCTTTCTAGTGCTTGGACCTGGAGATGCCAGGTGACCACCCTATACTTGCCTTATTTCTATAGTCTTTCTTTCAGTATATCCTACCAGACATTATCAAAGTCAGAACATCTGGATAGATGGAGCTTTGGTATGACCCAATAGGACCTTCTTTTGTACTTTGTACTTTTAAATTTTATGTTCATCTTTTACAGAAGGTTATAGCATAGCCCACCTTGCCTTCATCATCCTCCAGCAAGATCCGTCCTGAGTCAGATTCCTTCACAACTGCCCCAATAGGGACATTAAATTCACTGTTTGGTTGAGTGTCCAGCCACACATGATCACCCTGGGGAGAAAATAGCTACTGTCAAGTACAGTGACATACTTGATGCCATGTAGCTCACAGGCAAACACCTCTTGGTTTTCCTTTTTTAGTGATTTGATTTCTTTAGCAGTGTTTAACTGGGTAAGTTCTTACTGCTTGCAGGCAGTACGTTCACAGACCTCTGAATTCTACTCTCAGCTCCATAGCTGATCTGGAACATTACTTTCGACAAGTCATCAAACCCAGCTGTCTCCCAAAAGGAAGTGAGGCAACACCTTTTCCAAGGACAGCAATAATGCAGCTCCACTACATCTCAGAGGCTGGCTGGGGGCATAGTGAATGCTGGGGAACCGCCTTGGCAGCTTCACATGAGCTATGATATTCTCTCAGAAGAGATTCTTGAGAACATAGACTTTACCAGGAAAAAGAAAAACAAACAGATGTACAGACTGGATGCCTGGTAATGTAGAGCCCTCTGTTGCGAGAATTTTTATATTTTTTTTTTCTTGCTGTAGCTGAAATGTGAGTGCATCCATGATCCTTCTTAGGAAAAAAACCCACCAACATTCTTTATCCAGCCCAGTTCCTCTCTTCACTATTTGTAGAGGCTTGGCAACACCTGGAACCTCTGCAGAGCAAGCAAAAACTGCTCTGCTGTCCCTGGTGGAAGGGGTGAGTCACAGCTGCCCTTTCCTAGGAATGAGCAGCATCTTGGTGTTGCCTGCACCAGTGTCCTGGTTATACTCCCCCACTCCAGGCCCTTGGGAACACCTTCTCTTGCTCCAGGCCCTAATACAGATTCAAACAGAAAGACGGAATAAAAACTGAACAGAGTTGTAGATCGGTGGACTTTCTAGCTGTGTCTTGTCATATACAACTTTTGTTACACACCGCAGCATTGATTCTCATAGTTTCAACATTTTTACTGAAAAAAATATTTCTTTTTCCTCTCAAAACGCTTTGTGACTTCCACTTAAAACCAACCAACCAGTGTAAAGTGTCTATAAACATTGCACAAGATTGTGAAGAATGCTACAGACTAACAGCTCTCATTTGTGCTGAATAAAACTCCAGAGGTAACTTGTGTGTTTTCAGTGCCACACCTTGTGACAGAGGTCACCTGCTCAACAAGAGCATGGCCTGGTGAGGCAAGACACCTCTGCTTCCCTAGTCTAGGCTGAAATTATTTTATACCTTGTTGATACTGGGTTATTGCTACTTTCTTTTTGATTGAACCATGATGGTAAGGTAATTTTTTCCTCTTTGGGCCTCAGGCTAATCACTCAATCAGAGCAAAGAGTGGGACTTACCTTTCTGAAAACCACCATTATGTTTCAGATCACCGTATGCAACCTGCATGCCAAGAACATAATGTTAGGCCAGAAAAGGGCTTTGATGAGAACAGACAGTGGGGCTTCCTTGCATAAAAATAACATCAAGACACCTTAAAATAATTTTGTTAAAGCAGAAGAGATCACAGTAAGATATACCCAATGTAGAAACAATGACACCATCCACACAAAGCGAAGAACCTGCAGCACTAGGGTGGTGCTCTGAGTTCTACCACATAACCCTGGAGACGCTCTCAGCCCTAAAGATTTCACTGTGCACATTTTCATACCAAATAGTTCTCTCAGTCAAGTGCTAGGCACAATTATTGGCTGAACTTCAAGGCTGACTCACTAATAAAAAGACCCCACAGTGCAATGTGATTTGATGCACAATAGAGTTACCTTTGGTTGGTCCATTGACCCAGTAGTTCAGTGACTATCCCAGAGACAGAGGTTTAATTCACACTTTCCTGAGCTGAGTTCCCTCAGACCCTCCAGCTTGAACCCACCACCAAACAGAAACGGAGGCCTAGAGTTCACCTTCCTTGGCTGGAATGGGAGGGATTGCAATCAAGGCATGAACAGCAAAATAAGGGACTGGAGGGAACCACAATAAAATTAGGAACTCACTATCAAGAACGTAACAGTCAAAATATCAGTGGCCAGAAATCTACAGCAGTGCTTTAATTAAGGGGTGATGCAGTTTAGGCTGTCCTAACCAAGAAACTAAAGTCTTCAAAGCCACTTTCTGTCCCACAGGCAGAGATGGATTTTGGGGGTGATTCCATGCCTAGCATGATTTTCCAGCTGGTCTTTCATAGTCTGTTATTCTTATGGTAAAGTCCTCATGTTCTTATTCAGGATTCAGAGACGGGACCTACATATCAACTTCAACACTGGGATGGCCTGTTGCTGTGAGTGGTGCAGGGTGGCACAGAAGCACGGTCCTTGGCAAACATAGGCTAAAGATGGGCCACAGTCAGTGATTCACAACTGACAGGCACTTTTTCACCTGCACCAGAAACCAGAATATGGCAAAAGAGTAGAAATGCTGACCCCGAACAAGGAGGGAGTGGCAGCTGCAAGCACAGAGACAGCCATACAGTGTCACATCAAAGGGACAGCTGGCTCTGGATCCGGTCTGACAGCAGCCGAGAGCAGACGTGTAGGGAGGAGATCCCATATAATCCCAGGATATGCAGTTCCAACATTTAAAATGCTCATTCCCACAGAAGCTGTAAGTGGCCACCCCCTGCACCTGGTTGCATGGCCACTTCCTGGCCAAGCCTGGCTCTCTCTGCTGCTTTTCTTGACAAAGTAATGCTGCAGCATAAACCAAATCACACTCCACAGGATGGGAATTTACCTCTCCAGAAGAAATCTTCACTGTGTGGCTTTTGCAGCTGAGGTCTGTCTTTTTCATAAGCATTGGAGTAAAAAGGGAAAGGAAGGTGAAACTTGCCCTGGTGCCATTAAATGCCAGTTCTCTGCTGCACAAAGGAGGAAATGACTGAAGGACGGTTATTTATTACAGGACTTTGCTCCCAGTTCAGTGTATATGTCATTTCCAGGTCAGGTGTTCCAGTGAGCACAAAGGCTAATTCTTGCTTGGGTGAACCTTAAACTTGAATCTTTCCACTGGGCCTGTATCCTTTCAGATTTCTGGAAAGCACTCCCAGAAGAAAACCCTTTAGCATCTGGTCTTATGCTGCTCCAATACGACTGACTTCCCTGGGACTGTCTCTCACCCTGTTAGGTACGAAGAAAATCAGACCCTCGTCTCTTCATCAAAACCTCCCCACGGTTTTCCACAGTTTTTTTCTGCAAGAAAATGCCCATCAGTCTGTGTCCTGTGTGGTCTGTGTTTCACAGTACCTACAGCTCAGACCAAAATTAACTCATCACATTTAACTGAAATTCATCCACACACCCATATAATGGGACAAAACGTCCTGGTTTCACTATCATTCATTTATCTCTCAACAAAAAATCTGTCCCTGTGCTCCAGAATCTAGGTGCCTGTTAACTCCCTATTTGCCCACTTTTCTCTTTCCAAAATAGGACAGGGTGGCCAAGAGCTTTCCTCTTTCTGTTGGCTCCAAATGTACTCTCTGTGTCCTTTTTGCCAATCTGGTTAAATTCCAGTATGGGAAAGAAACAGAAGTGTAGTCCATCTGTAGAGAGGCAGATACAGAGTTTCTCCAGCCAAAGCAAGAACTCAGGAGTCAGGCACATTTCAACCCTTATGATGAGCCCAAATAGTGAAGATGAGATTTTTTCCATGTACTCTAACCCAGCCGTGTCACCTTCCTCCAGGGTCCTGTACACAACACTGTACACTAGTCTGTGTGCCCACTATTAAACGTGCAAATGTAAATATGCAATAATTGTGAGCATGTGCTAGTATACCTAATATCCTAATTCTTATTTTCTTGTTTCCTAGGTTCAGTGTGGCTGCACTGTATGATGGGGCCCCTGCTGTAGCTCTGTGTCCAAATCAGAGGTAAGTATTCAAGCATGGCAATAAATAGTTTGGAATAGCACGTGTTCATCAGCATCACGTATTTGTGTTTTAATGTCAGTCTCCTTACCCGAGTTTTTGTTTAAGTCTTACAGCAGCAGATACAGGTGCAGAAATAGAGTGTAGGCTGTTCAGGGCTCAGAGACTTTTGGAGAGAAGCAGAAAGCCACAGAGAGCTTTCTTCAAGTTTCTAACTGCAAATCATTCCTACTCAAAGATTTTGCCTCAAAGTAGTTCTTTAGCAGAGTTGTTTTTGATACAGTTTTTAGAAGTCTATATGCTGTATGCAATTAACAAAATTCCAAGTACTGATTTTATTAAGTAAAGGTCAAATATTGGCAAAGAAATCAAACTACGTACCTTTATACTACCAAGGCAGATACCTAAACCCAAAGCTTTTTGTGTAATTGGACAAAAAAATGCCATGCATATTCCTTCAGCAAACAAAACATACCTGCTGAAATTCCAAATGGAGCAATTTTTGGGGGCTGAGAATCTCATCCTAAAAATAACTAAGACTTGTGCCCAAGATGAAGTGCCTGTGCTACTTCAGAGAGAAATACAGGATTTATGTCCTATAGGAACTGTACAAGATGGAATCATAGGGAAATCGAGGTCATCTGAAAGAGAAGTACAACTCATTGTACAGTTGGAATATGTACTGGAAGGGTGATTGATTTCCACAGCTGACATATTCAAGAGGTAGAAAACAAAAGCTGAGGGAGCAGGAACTTGATATACCAAGGGGAAGCAGCCAAGATGCTCTGTGCAGCACATGCAGCTAATGAGAGATGAGCAGGCTAAAGGTGCCTCCAGAGAAGGGCCTGCGAGTGCACAGGGGCAGCTCAGGTTTGGGCAGGCACTGAGCTGTGCAGACAGGGAAAGACAGGAGAGGAACTTGCCAGGAATGAGCAATGCAATGTACTCTTGAACACAGAGTTTGGTGAGGGACTGTGCAGGGCACAGGAACATTTGTAGTGGTAATTAGGGGTAATCTGTAGCATGGTCTATGCTGATCAATTGTTGTAACTTTTCCTGTAAGCAAACTGCTCAAGGTGAAGACTGTGAAGCCACATCTTAAATAATAAAGCTCAAAAAATTATTAAGTATGTAGCAAGACACTGGCACAGGGTGCCCAGAGAAGCTGTGGCTGCTCCTCCCTGGAAGTGTCCAAGGTCAGGTTGGACCGGGCTTGAAGCGACCTGGGATGGTGGAAGGTGCCCCTGCTATGGTGGAACAGGATGAGCTTTAAGGTCCCTTCCAATCCAAACCATTCTGTGATTCTATGATGAATTCTGCATTGAGAAAAGCAACAAAATAAAATTGGATGAACTCTGGTGAATTTAATCCTGCTGTTGTTCAAAGCAATAGGTCTGTCCAGATAGACATGTGTTTACAAAACTGCCTCTTCCTGACACCTTCCTGATTAAGAGATTGATGTCAGGATCAAAGGGTTTAATTTGCACATGGCACTACCTTTCATATTTTCTCTCCAGCTAAATCAAAGTGGCCTTGTCATTTCTGCATCATCAAATCCTGGATACCAAACATCATTTTATGTTAAACTAGTTATTTCTCTGAGTTTTTGAAGCGAGATGGATTGGGTGTAACAATTTGCAATTTAAACTGTTCATTCAGCAGTCCTCCTGCCTACACTAACCTCCTTCCGTTCCTCTAAGCAGATTTGTAGCTCTAAGTCACTGATGTCTGTTAACTCTGAAAGGCGTAGTGCAGGGAACAAAGCAAACTAAATAAGAAGTACATACCGGTAAAGGATTTCCAAGTACATTGCATGGTTTTCTTGAGCATTCTCTTCCTCAGGGAAAGGCTTATTTCATTCCAGCCAGTTCATGGAGTTGCACAGCGAGGCAGACTGGAGGGGCTCTGGGATCTGTGTCATTACCTTCACACATGCCAAGTGGGCACTGCTTACGCTGCTTGGTAGAAGACAGGTCATTCTCCCCCACTGTGCAATCCCATTATGGTCTGACTGTCACTCCATCCTTCCTTTTGGGAAGCAGCCAGGATGGTATTACAAGAGTATGTTACAGACGGATATCTGCCAAGCTCTGGCTCATGAGGAACAAAGGCATGTGCACGTCAGTGTGCACACGCATGTTACCTGCAGAATGAGGGTTGGGATGGATGCCCAGTTATTCAGCATTGATGAGGTGAGGTTGTTCCAGACATAGGTGCTCCCTGTGTGATGCACAAGCATGTCACAACTAGGTTAGGAAGTTTCATTTCAGAAAGATGGAATTCATAACGATTAGGAAGGAACCTCTGTGCCTCCTCCCACTCTCAGTAAATGCAGAAAATCTCTGTTCTTTCATCAGTGCGGCCTCAGTGCAGCTGGAATTTGGGACAGTGGCTCACCATCACTGCAGAACATGACACATATCTATAAAGGACTAATTTCCAAGGCGGACTGCTATCATACTCTGATCCTCTTGAAGCTTTAGTATGGGATAGATTTCAGTGTTTTCTAGGCACCTTGGTACAATTTCCAGGTACCTTGGTACACATTATTCAACCTTTTTTTGTTGTTGTTAGTTTCTGATTAGGTCCCTTGTCCATCATTTTCTGTTACACTACTCCCAAGTTACTTCCTTTTTCCTTTATTTGTTGTGTTGTAAAGTTGTCATCCTGCCTTCTATTTAGTTGGTTGTGTAAAGCCATTCCAATTCTTTATGGAAGCCAGAGAAGTGCAACAACAGGAGCCTCCCATCACATACTGGCACGTGTGCCTGCTCCTTCCAGAAAATATCTAAGTGAAACCACACAGAGCAAAAACCTAGAAGCAGTAAAAATCCTATAGGAGCAGGGAAAAAGGACATGATACCATTAAGAGCGTGGTCCTGAGGCTCACTTAAGGAACTTAGTGACTATCTGGAAAAGACCAGTAGAGCTGTAAACAAAGAGACATTATCTGTGTTTTATGTAAGCTGCTTTCAGAGAAAAAAAAAAAAGGTTTTCTGCATTTTTGCTAAGAATTTAGGATTGTATCCGAGAAGCATCTGACTCCACTGCCAATTTCTCCTTCTAAGTGTTTCACTGTAGAAGACGTTGAATAATGACTCCGTCCCGAGAGTTCAGCTGTGTTTAGCCTGGTACACTGAACTCCCTGCATGAAACTGTGCTTGCTGCTGGACGGAAAGTGTTAGTTAATGACAGCTTAACCTCTCTGCCATCCACTCCAAGGTGCCTCGAGTGCAGAAGAAATAAGACTTATTTTGCCCCGAATTCTCAACTTACTAAATTTTGATGACTCTGAACAAGAATGTAGCATGCAGAATTATAAAAGTCATTGTTGTTCAGAAATACACCAAATGACACATGCAGCAGTTTTCTATCTTCTCACACGGACCTGTATTTTCCTAGAAAATGAAGTTGTTGTATGACAAACCGAGGGGCAGGTCACCAGCACTGTACGCATTTATTAGACTCACCATTTTGAAATGCTGCATCAATGACAGCAGCCATCCCTAATAATCCTCGACTAGCATATCATGGGCATGCCAAATACTTGAGTAATGCAACTACTCACAGGATAGGGGCTATTGAAACAGAACAATCCCTGAAAAATACGAGCATTGTTTTGCCCTGCCAGTGTTTACTCCAGAAGTCATCGTCCCCTGGGAGCTCAGGGTGAACTTTCAGTCAGTCCTGAAGGCTAAATCTGGAGGAACTACCCACACATGAACTAGATTGAACTGGAGCTTCAGCCAGGACAGTCAGACCTACATTTGCTGAGAGAACCTGTCCTTCCTTTCCACGGCCATGGCGGGTCCCCCTCCAACATTGCCACTCCCATTGCAGCATCAGAGCCCACTTGTGTGCGTGTGCCTGAGCTCTGGCTCTGCTTTGCCACCTTCTTGTAGAGATGCATGCTAATCTTCCTGACTTGGCTTGTAAAGAGCAAATAAATGTACCTATTATTTAAATGGCAAAATCTTTTCTGCTGTAGATGATACTCCGGATCTCCCACCCTTAATCACTGTGGGAAGCATTGCACCGGACGGCCCTTCGTCTGGTGGAAGGGAGATGTTGGGAACTCCCGTGTAGCTCGGGGCTGTGGTTGCGAGCAGCCATTAACAGTGTCAGGGCTTGGTTTGGTCTCCTGGAAATTCCCGCAGGGCTCAGACCAGGAAACACCTTTGCCAGGATCACAGCCACGTCACCCTGCAGCTGAGCACTGCCGTGGTCATCCAGGGGCTACAAATAGCCTTTTATCCGCCAAGGCTCCTTCAATTTCCCCAGCGCTTCAGTCATCAAGCTGAAATCAAACTATATCCGAGGGGGGGAAGCAAAAAGGAGAGGACAAAGCGCTCCTCGCTTTGCTGTGGTTGAACCCGAGCCCACGGGGCGGGGCCGCCTAGGAACGTGCGGCCCCCCCTGGCGGCGGCTGCCCCGAGAGTCTCGCGAGATCCGGAGCTCCGTGCGCGCGCGGCGGGGGAGCTGCTGGGCGGGGAGGCGCCATCTTGTTCCTGTGCGAGGCGGCGGGGCCGGGCCGGGCCCGCGCTGAGGGAGCGCCTGGGGCAGCGCTCGCCGCCGCCGCGGGGCGCGGCATGGACACCCACTATTACGGCGGGGAGCAGTCAGGTAGCGGCGCCGGGCGCGGGACCCTCCGGGGAGGGCATCGG
>VWZW01002519.1:94997-195324 GCA_013397115.1 Edolisoma coerulescens | reverse complement strand
CGCGCGTTCCGGGGAACAGCGGCGGGGCCTTGGCCTGAGGGCAGCACGGCGTTAATTGCTTCAACAGTCCGGTGTCTGGGCGGCGCATCAGTCGCTGCCCGCATGGTATAGGAGGTTTTGTGCGCTCTCCGGGGGTGTCGGGTGGTTTGTTCGGACAGCCCCGTTTTCCTGCCCCGTTAGAGTGGGAGCCTGCCCAGTTCCTGTGCGGTTCCTTTAAATGCTGAGTTTTACTTTCTTTTTTTTAACCTCGGGATAGATGATGGAGGAGCTACTCCAGTGCAAGACGAGCGAGACTCCGGATCCGATGTGGAAGATGAAGGAAACGAGCAGCATTCTGGATCGGAGAATGGGAGTGTAGGGCACCATTCAGAGGTACTACGGGAGCTTTATCCAGATAAAGTTTACTCTTCTCTGAATTCGTTTTTGTTGTTGTGTTAAGTGGCCTTCTCTCTTAACCGAAACATACGTGTTTATTCAGTTCTTCTTAAGGGTCCCATCGGGGAAAACTTTAGCTCCATAAAAAAGCGTTGGATAATCTCTTGACAAGTATGTCGGCCAGGGTTTTGGTTTTTTTCCTTCTTAATTGTTATGATAGCACACGCTGTTCTGAACTTGAATAAGTTATACTCGATTAGCTTCGATTTCACAAAGATAAAATCTTGGCGTTTGAAACTCTAAGCGATAGATTATGAGGAATTTGAAGTTGTACCTGAAATTCTGCACAGTGTTGTAAAACCACATGCTTTGGAGGTGTAGATTTCCTTGCCAGAGAATAAAGCTCCCCGCTTCCATGTTAGATGGGGACACTGACTCTTGAGTATGTTTTGTGCTGGTTTTCATCTTGTCATTCACAAAGGAGCAGGTTAAGGTTCCTAAATGGGACATGTTCTTCCTCTGAAGTGGTTCCCATTTGGAGAAGCATTCGGCATGGAAAGGCTTTGGTCCAGGGTTGTATCTGGGGCAGAGTCACTTCATTTGTGGATTGACTGTTAGGGCCGAGAAGAGATTCTGACAAAAGAGAAGGCTCTCTTGTAGGACAGTTTGGGAGTCAAGAGTTAATTTTTAAGAATTGTTTGTGACTCACAATAGTTACATCAGGTCTTAGTTGGAAGGAATAACTCTGGCCTGTGAGCTCAGGTCTTCTAGCCAGGAGAGTTACAGAGAACTTTTTGATACTCATGAAAACTGTAATCAAAGCCATTTCATAGTGCTGTGCGTACTTTACTGTATTTTATGTAAAGGTCAGGATTTACCCTGATTGGGTTTTCAGTGTTACACGTTTTAGAAATTGCTTAAAATGCGACATAGGCTGATGTGAGAGAAGGCTTGACTCCACTGTGGCATAACTTACAATCTCTTTTTTTTCTTCTTTTTTTTCCCCTGCCTTTATTGAATTCATACTTCTCTCAGAGTTAGAAAGTGGATGAAGATTTTGTATTTGTATAAAATGAAAGTTCTTCTTTTGTATTTGAACTTACCTGTAAAGCACGTTTGGAATTTACTTTTTTTGAAAGGTGTTAATACTTACAAGGGAAGAAATAGATTTGGTGTGAGGCAGCATCTCCCATTGTGACAATTACGAATTCAGTGTGGCAGGAAACATATTTCTCAGTCTGGGAAAAATAACTATCTGTTAGGAGGGATTTAGTACTTCTGTTTTAATGAAAGAAAAATGTGATGAGTGTGTGAAGAGTCATGGTCCTGCTACAATAATATTAAACTTTTTATGCTATGTACAAAAGCTTAATCATTGGTTCTTACTTTTCTGTGCTTCTCTGAGATTTTAATTTTACTTACTGTGGCAAGGAAAATGACTGTTGTTTACATCTGCAGCATGTCTTCAGATTTAGGTAAGCAGAAAGTACCAGTTATCATTGTTAACTGATCCTCTTCATGTGCTGCATTATTTTAAGGGCTTTGTTCTGTGATGGTGGTTGAATATTCCTCTATAGATAAAATACTTCAGAAAGTCAATTAAAAGGAAAGAGCTGCGCTAAGCCACCTTTCTGACCAATACTAAATGTGAACCATCAAGCCTTAATGCTTTATTTGATTCAGCTCAAATCAAAATTTGAATATTTTGTTTTGCTATGAAGTCTTAATTTTTCTTTTCCTGCATCGAGTTCACTTTGCACTCAAAAGGCAATAATGTGGAGCAGCCATCTCTGAAAGGAGTAGCTTTCAGTCATTTGTCATGTTATTTACTCTAAATATTCTCTCATCTTATTTTCTTCATCTTTAGGAGTATGTGGGAGAAATGACACTCAAAGGTAATAAAACCTTTGAGACAGCCTAATCAGTTAAGTCTATTTAATTACTATTTTGTCTCTAACTTAGAACTCAGATGTAAAGAACAGAAGTTTTAAAATTTCGAACTTTTCTTTCAGGTTCTTAACTTAAAAGAAAAGGGGAATCCTGAGGAATTACTTATGTAGGTCTCAGGTATGTGGGTTTTTCTTTTCCACAATTCTTTTCTGGCTTTCCTTCCCCCAGTCCCACTTTATCTATAAATGTTCTCCTTGATGTCCTTACTGATTCTGCTTTAGACAATTAGAATTAGTTTTAGTACAGTAATGAATCTGAAATCATGTTTACAGTGTTTGTCCAAGTCAGGCTTATACAGAAATCTGTAATAACTTAGTTCTTACACTTCCACCAAGTTGCTGCTGTTTCATGAATTGAGTTCTGGTTAGACTGTGGCTGTTAACAAACACAAATATATGACACTTCTGAAAAAAAGGAGGAACTTGCTGATCTGCCCATGATGGTTATGTAGGTCTTAATTTAACACTCATCTTTCATGAGATTGTAGTGGATGGGTTCAACTTCGTTGAAGTTACTAAGTTATCAAAGAAGTAGCTCTTAAAAGTGGCTGCATGTTGATCCAATAAACTGCTTGGTAGCTGAAATTTTTATGTAGGAGTGTAACACTGTAAATTTGATTTTGATGTATTCCTTATTTTATACTGTACTAAAGCCCCACGTTATAGAACTCTTTCATTAAAAAAAAATTAAGGACATCTCAATTAAAATGTTTATAGATAAAGAGGAGGAAGAAAAGAAAGCAAAGGAATTAGAGAAAAATGCAGTAGCAATTACCTGAGACCTACATCCTACTGAGGATGTCTGATCTTTCAATTAAGTATTTGGAAAAGGAAGACTAGAAAACTCAAAAATTACATACTTAATTTCTTTGAAAACACTTTTTAAGAGATGAACTAATACATTTTAAAAGGGAAGGTGAAGACTATCAAACGTATCCAACAGCATTTAGTCATTTTACTGTGAAGTTGGTACCTTTTTTATATCAATTATATTCCGAAACATGCGGATTCATTAATTGTATGCAGAAGCCTTTTACGCTGTGGGCAGGTCTGGCCCTGTGCAGGGTTTCAGCTCTGCTGCAGAAGGTGCTCTGTGATGCTGGGTGGGGGCTCTGGGGCAGTGCTGCACTCACTGACACAGGGGTGCTGCCTGGCTCAGCCTTCCACATCGGGCTAGAGCAAGTGGTGCCTGTGTGCCCAGGGTGTGCAGGGACACCTGTGTTACCTCGGGTGCTGCTTCTCCAGCTGGTCACACTGCAGCAGTTGAGCATGCTGTGAGCACTGGGTGAGCCTGCCAGCTGTGTGTCTGCTCTCCCTCCCCAAACATCTTCGTTCTCAGGAGTGATTGTCAGTTTGCAGTAACAGATTAAAGGTTCGGGGTCTTGTAATAATCTTCAGTAATAATGTTCTATAATTACAGTGTCTTCTCACCAAGCTTTTGCATAAGAAGTTCTTTATAATTTAGTGATTAATTCTGAGCAGGTGTCTATATAACCTGCAGCCACACTTCTGACCTTAGAAATATTAAGGATCATTACTGATTCTAGTTGGTTCTTAATTTTGTTTATTTGTTCACCAAAGAATTTCTAAACTGGAAGCTGGGAAGGTGATGATCCTAATATTTTAAAGAGTAGTATTTTTATTAATTTCCTTGGGTTCATTTAACAAAATCCTTTATTACTGCTGACATAATTATCAGTACTATTCAGCATTCACCATCTGACATTGAGAGAAGACAGACAAACCTACAAAAAATAAAATGGTAGAAAAACAAGGATTAAATAATTTTTGTTACTGTAGATACCAGTTTCATTTCAGTGTTTCTCAATGACCTTACCTGTAACTGCTGTGGAATCTGCTTTCTGTTCTGTTTGCAGCTGCAGTTTTCTTTAATCTTAAGTATTACGGTCAGGAAGGATCCGTCACATGCACCTGTGGTTGATTTATGTGGAACATACTAGGAGAGGGCAATCAAAGTCATTTTTTGGTAAGGGAAAAAAAATAGTAAGTAACAAGCTGAGAGCAATTGAGCGTACATCCTCAATTCTATCACTTCCTATTATTCATATTCTTTAAAATTCCAGATTCAGGTTTTAACAGAACCATGTTTCCTTTCTGTGAGGAGAAATGAGAACTGCTGGATACAAAAGATTCAAAAGATGCATTGCTGTAGAGACATGAACAAGCAGCAAAGAGAAAGCAACTCAGATTGTCACAGCAGCTGTTTGTAGTTATCATTAAGTAACATGGAAATAGTGAAGTAGTATTTAAAGTGCATGTTTTAAAATTGCATAGTCCTGGGGTTTTTTTCATTGTTCAGTAACTTTGTTAGTCATTCTAACAAATGACTAATTTAATTTAGAAGATCTTTATCGAGTGCTAGCCAAGGGAATAAATTTATAAAGTCCAAAGTCTTAAAAAGCCATGCTCTTTGCCAGTTAGAATAACTATGGAGGAAGTAGTTCGTAAGAGCAATTGAAATTAATTTTATTTAAAATTCTTCTTTCATCATGCATTTTAAAGATGAATAGCATTTTTTGTTGTAGGTGTAGGATAGCTACACCTAAGGTTTTTTTTATGGCTCTGAATGACTGCAGAAAATAAAAATAGATAGAATGTCTGTTTCCAAGGAAAATAAATTGCCGAAAAAAGAGATTTGGAAACTCCAGGACATAGAGGTCTTAAAGCATCTCCTAGGACAATACTCAGTTTGCAAGTAGAAAAAGTTTATAGCTGAGACAAAATGACTGAGGTAAGCCTGGCTGAGGCTTTGAGTTGAGTATGCAGAAGAGAAGTTCCTTTTACAATGCTGTTGTTTTCAGCTGAAAACAGGATTATGGTGAGAGTAGCTGTGAGAGCTGAGTTAATGGAATGAGTGTTCAAGAATCAAGAATCTAATTCCATATTCTCAGGTGAATGCAATTGAGATTTTTTTTCTGAGTAGAAATTAGATGTTGGAAAGATAAAAGATGATGCTGTAAGTAACTATGTATTTAGCAAGGTGGCTTGTGAGAGATTCTCCTAAAAATGGAGCGTGTGGCTCAGTATTTTTTGCTGTGTAGAAAAGTTAAAGGATTGTTTCAGTTCTAAGGTTGTCAGATTGTGTTTGAGCACGGGTTATCTTGGGTGTTCGGATAAGCATGGGAGCTGTCAGCATAGGGGAGAGAAATGTTGAATCTGTTCTTGCGCATAGAGACGCAAAACTTGTTAACAGTAATACTCTGAAAGGTCTGACTAAAACTTTATTCCTGTTTTTTGGTAGGCTTTTGGTCTTGACTTGTTCTTAAATAGGTTTCCTGGACAAAGAAGAAACAGGCACTAGCTTCACTTGGAGCGTAATGCATGTGCTGTTTCAGTGAGATGTATTTCACACAGAAAACATCTGTTTGAGATCTTCGGGAAAATAAAATGACAAATGCAAGATACTCTTTCTTGCTTTATTACTGGGAATGTCAGCTAAACCACTTTGAAGGCCTGACATATTAAAATAAAAGCCTTTACCCTTGAGCAACTGGACCCTTCTTAGACATGCTTAAAGTGTTCTGTGAATTCTGTTACTGTTTTCAAAATACCATGGAGCTGCAGGATGGACATACTTCCATTGATCTCTTAATACTTTTCTTGATGTGAAGTATTTGATAGTCTTTTGATGCAAATTGTCTAATTATTTCTACGTAGAAAATATTTTAGTTTGCAGCACCTTGGGTAATCAAATTGCAGGAAGGACAAGCAAAAATTCAGAACATTTTTTCTTTACTTTTTAAGGTGTTTTTGCTAGTTGCCTGAGATTATTTTTCTTTTTCAGAATGAACACAGTGATGGAGAAGATGACAGGCAAGTGGGAGAGCCTCGTATGACAGACTCTGAAAATGAAGATATCCCAAGGCAAAAAGACAGTGACTCAGATAATGAGGAGCCCCCAAATCACAGTGTAAGTGATTCAGAAAATGAAGCAACGCATGGAGGGAAAGACAGTGATTCTGATACTGAGGACCATCCAAACCGGCATTTAAGTGACTCTGAAAATGAAGAGGCCTTAAATCATCGAGCGAGTGACTCTGACAACGGAGAACCTCCCAGGGATCACAGCAGTGATTTTGAAAATGAGGAATCACACAAGCAGCCAGCCAGCGACTCCGAGAGTGAAGAGCTCCAGAAGCAGCCAGCCAGCGACTCCGAGAGTGAAGAGCTCCAGAAGCAGCCAGCCAGCGACTCCGAGAGTGAGGATGTCTCCAGACACAAGCAGATAGAGTCTGAGGATAGTGATGGGGAGGACAGGAAGGAAGAGGTGCAGAATGACTCTCATCATTCAGATAATGAACATGTAAGGAAAGGATTTCAGGGCTCTGACAGTGAAGATGAAGCTCCTAAGAGACATAAAATATCAGACAGTGATGAAGATGAGAAAGAGGAAGAAAAGACGGTGAAGAGGAAAACAGCCATCCTTTCTGACAGTGAGGATGACAGTGAGAAAACACGTAAGAAACTTCTGTGAAAACGTGCTGTGACAGGCAGTGGCGTGAAAGTTAAATTATTGCTTTTATGTGAATAAAGCATCTAAGTGAGAAACCATAAATCAGATTTGGTTTTGGAGCAGAATTGTGTTTGTAGAGGCTCTTGTTCTAACTGCTCTGCCATGTGAATGTGTATCTAATACTTCTGAGTAATAAGTAGATCTTACAGAAGACTGTAGGGATCTTACTGGCATCTGTTGACATGATAGTTTGTTATTCATCTACTGTGTTGCTGTTTCTCTAGTAATTTTTTCCTGTGGGGTTTTTTTTTCGTATACTGGGGGTGAGAGATTTGAAATTACAATTTTTTATGGATAGATGTGATATATGGAAGCTCCAGTTGCTGATTTAATGAAATACTTCAGATTGGATATGCTTTTTAAGAAATGGCAAAGGTCTGGTGTAGGAAGACTAGTCAGAGAATAGTTTGGGAGTAACAGTTGTCCCCTCTATTACTGGGACATTTAGTAATGCTCCTTTCTTCTGGCAGCTGCAAAAAAGGTACGAATCCTTTCTGATGTTGAAGAATCGGATAGTGACGCTGCTTCAGAGAAATCTGACAAAAGGAAGAAAAATGTCGTATCTGACAGCGAGGAGGAGGAAGAAGAAGAAGGAAAAGAGAATGCAGGGAAGAAAAAAGAGAAAGATCTGTTTGGCAGTGACAGTGAATCTGGAAATGAACAAGAGTAAGTGCAAAAGAATATGAATTCTTTTGGGGTTGCAGACTGTGAGAGAGATGGTGAATGGAAAATGGATAAATCCCAACCAGAGAATGACTGTCCACCTTCATTGGTGGCATGAAGAGGAAGGTCAGTAGTAGGAGACAGAATGAAAGGGGGATCTTCACACAGTCATTAGAGATTTTGCAGGAAAGGCACATCATTGTTGCAGTCCAAATAGATAAATGTTGCTGTTACCTTCACAGGAACCTGATCGCAGATATATTTGGAGAATCTGGTGATGAGGAAGAGGAGGAATTTACAGTAAGTATTATTGTGGATGTCTCCTGTTCACTTGCTAGGTCTGAAAAGAATGTATGTGCTGCATCAGGTCCGTTTTGTATCTGCCAGACTCACTGGGGTAGTATTTTTGTTAAATAGCATTTACAGCTCATCTTTTGGGAGAGTTGTTGGTGTGACAGTAGTCACAGGGGGAGTTAAAAAGACTGTTCATCTTGCTAGATCCTCTGAAGACTTACCTGAAGCTTTTTTAGTGTCAGTGTCAGGTACCTGCGTAGATGCTCAGTCCTGATCCATACACTGATCTGCACTGTCTTTACCCATCAGGGTTTTAACCAGGAGGATTTGGAGGAAGAGAAAGGTGATGGAGACATGAAGGAGACAGCAGATGAATCGGACTCTGATGATAACATCAAAAGAGGGAAGCAGTAAGTCAGTGTGTTACATATTCCTTTCTTACTGCCAGATTTTGGTGAAACAGCATTGTGGACTCTGGATATTACAGGTGTGCACATGTTGGATATTAAAGCAAGGTCTGAGGGCCTCTGGGAGCCATTGGAGCCCTTTGCTAGTTTTGCATTTTGCATACTGAGGATAACTAATTATCTCACAGGGACCTTGAGACACAGTGTCTGTACACTACAGAAAGACAAAATTATTTCTTACCAAGGACCATCAGCAAACGCTGTGGTTGTGTTTCAGCATGGACTTCATGTCAGATTTTGACATGATGCTGCAGCGGAAGAAGAGCATGAGCGGCAAGCGCAGGCGGAACCGCGATGGGGGAACTTTCATCAGTGACGCAGATGACGTGGTCAGTGCCATGATTGTGAAGATGAATGAAGCTGCTGAGGTGAGTTTTCCAGGCTCCAAAGACACTTTAAAATTCAGTTCCCTTCTATGGGCAAATCTTGTGATTAATAAGATACAAAAATCTGGCTTGTATGCAGCAGGAGTAATCTGTACGCTAATGAAAGCTTCTAATGTCTGCATAACAATTTAAATGTTATTTTGCTGTTCTAAATTAAAATATTTATTCTGTTGAAATTTTGATAAATACTAACTTTAAAAATTAAAATTAGTTAAATTGCTAAACTTTGATCAGCTGAGATCAACTTCTATCAACTTCTGTCCCTTTCTAAAAAGGGATATGTAGGTGCTCTATAGACTATGTAGAAGTATATTAAATACTGAGAAAGAGAATGTGCTTTAATTCCATTATACTATTATTGGCATGTGTCATACTTTGGTATTTGTTACTGAGAAGAGCCCTTTTCCAAACTGTTTGAATGACAGTGCTGTGGTAACGATGTCAGCGTAATATATTCATGGGACATTCTGTCTTGGCAGCCTGCCTTTTTCAAGGAGAAACGTTTTAATATGTTGCTGTGGAAGATTTACTGGGATCTTGCCTTTTGTCAGGTGTCTTCTGTTTTGTTGGAGTAGCAATCAAATGAATAAACAGCACAGCGAAACACATTAAAACCAATTGAGGGATATACAGGACTTTACAAAGAGGAGCTTTTCAGTAACAAAAATAAAAAAAATCTTGAGAATGAGATCAGAAGGATAATGAGTTCAGAAAGATGGGGAGAGTGAGAAAGCAATCTGGAAGGCAACTGAAACTTCCTTGGGCTTGACAGGAAAGCCTTTCTTGGAGAAGATGACAGCCAGATGTTTCGAATGAGATGGTAAAGTTTGAAATACGGGGGCAGGAAGAGGGAAGAGACGCATTAGAAGAATCTTCTCCCTTGCAATAAAACAAACATTGCACAGAAAGACCTTCAGCGGATTAAGATGAGTGGCAAGGAATTACCACAGCTGGACAGAAATCTGTTAATTGCAATGGGTGTTTTTGATATGGGAGACAAATACTGAACTGATAGTGACAGTCAGGTCTGTATTAAAGTAATTTTGAAATTACAGAGGTGAAAATACATGTTCTCCTTTCCCATTGTTCTGGTTAGCTATTTTTCTGTTTTTCAGGTGAGGCTTTACTAACAAAGTGTTGAGTTACCTGTGCACAGCATAGAGGACCTCCAGTTATTGTAGTCAATCTAAGTCATGAAGTGGGGAAAAGAAAAGTAAATTTAGGGGCACTCTCCTAATGTGACGCTTTTGTGGGAAATATTGACTAAAGTGATGACCCTTTTTTCAGAGAAATTATTGCATAATTGCGAGCTGTGGGATGGTGGGGCAGGGGACAGAGTTAGTGTAATCCCTCCAAAGTTGCAGTTCTAGTTTAATAGGCTAGTCTTTTTCTTTAAGTGTTACAAAGAATGAGAGTTGCTGATTTCTTTCTTCGATTAAGTTGTGCTGTGATTCTTCAACTCTCTGCAGGAGGATCGTCAACTGAATACACAAAAGAAACCAGCACTAAAGAAATTAACTTTGCTACCAACTGTTGTTATGCATCTTAAAAAGTGAGTTGTCATTCTTTCAGTTAACTGTAAATTTCCTTGGGGAATAGTCAGAATTTGTAAGATTTCATGGAGTTACACTACAGCTGTACTGAATATGGAGTAAACCACTTTTTTTTATTCCAAGTAAATGCTGAAGCTAGGTGACCTCAAAAACCTAAAATTAAACATAATTTTCCCTCTCAGTTTAACATGAAACAAACTCAAATGCACTATTTTCCTGAAGGAACATCACATCTTAAAATTTTGCTATATTACATGACTTCGGGGCTTCTCTTTAAACCTTTTAGGCAGGATCTCAAAGAAACTTTCATCGATAGTGGTGTTATGTCTGCCATCAAAGAGTGGCTTTCTCCTCTTCCAGACCGAAGTCTGCCAGCACTAAAGATAAGGGAAGAGCTTCTGAAGATCCTGCAAGAGGTTTGGAACTGACTTTTAACCATATTTGATTTGTGCCTTCTCCGTGGTTTTACAGTAATGTGCTTTAGGGAAATGTTTGGTGATAAATGAACTGCAGCTGCTGCCAATGGGTGAAACATGCAAGGAAGCAACCTGCACAACAGATGTGTAAAAGAATTTAGATGATTTGGCCCTGCCTGCCTGTTTCAGGTTTATATGCAGATTTAAGTGAAGAGTTATTTGCTGTGCATCCCTGAATTTTCTTCCCTTGTGGTCCCTTCTCTTTTCCAATCTGTTGAAATGTGCAGTGCACGGGAAGGCCCCTCACACTCAGTGTAGGCTTTCAGTGTAGCTAAGCTGATTGCTTGAGTGTCTTTGCCATGTAAGTTTTTATCTTTATAGAATGAATGATTTGAAGGCAGTAGCACAGTTTTGGGGTAATATAAGCCAAAGAGCATTTGGAGCAAATAGAAAGCTACTTAGTTTTGTAAATAAACCCAAGAATGTTGCAGCAAATTTCTAGATTCTAGATTTAGATGTTTGATACTGTAAACAATTCCTAGTGGGACAATGAAAAACATTAGTTTTTCCAAGCTTATTTAAGTGAAAGGTGAGTTTTGGTGTTTTTGCAAAGTTCAGTGACACCGTTAATGTTCAGACATAATTTATTGCTATTTTCTGACTTTTCCTTTACTCTGCAGCTGCCTAGTGTGAGCCAAGAGACCCTGAAGCACAGCGGGATTGGACGGGCTGTGATGTACCTCTACAAACACCCCAAGGAGTCGAGACCAAACAAGGACATGGCCGGGAAGCTGATCAGTACGTAAACCTGCCTGCGCCTTGTCTGAGATTACACTGATGATGAATGGAACTTCTGCATCAGTTTCTGATGCACTACTGTTATATGTAGAATAGATTCTGCAATGCAGGAACCTCACTGATCTGTTCCATCACTTTGTAGAGCTCTTAACAAGCATTGTTACATTAACTTCAGCATGCACCTGTTTCATTCTTGTCTTTGAAACCAGAGGATGGCATTTGTTTTGCCCCGGTTCTCTCTTGGCTCATTGTCCAGATCTTGCAAAGGCAGGAAGGTGCTGCCAGACAACTGTTTATTCCATGGACTTTAGAGAGAACTTGGCTGACTGAATGTTTACTACTCAACCAGTTGTACTCCATGTGGAGTGCATTCCATCCAGAATGGCTGCAGACTGATGATAAACTTACTTTCTTTAGGAACTTTTCTGCATATTTCTAAAATAGCATTCCTGTGGTGTGCAGGAGCAACTGACACTGAGTATTCTGAGAGCTTGGAGACATTCTAAAAGAGCAGGCAACAGAGACTTTGGGGATCAAAGCTCTTGCTTTCTGTTCACAAGGCTAGTTTTCCATTAAATACTAAGGGCTCAAAAATCATTTGGTTGAAAGGAAGCGTAAATACTTGCCACAAACTTTCAGAGTTGTACTTTATCACCAGAGTGGTTTGAGAGAAACAAAGGCCTTGTCTTTGTTAACTAATTATTTTTTTAATAGATGAATGGTCTCGACCCATCTTTGGCCTCACCTCAAACTACAAAGGCATGACCAGAGAAGAGAGGGAACAGAGAGATTTGGAACAGATGCCTCATCGAAGGAAATTGAGCAGGTAGGAGTAGCAGGCAGAAACATGAAATCCTTCTTTCTAAGACTCCAGCAAGAGAATCCAAGTGGCATGTAAATACTGAAGAAAATAAAAGGGTAGCGAGTTACGACCTCTCTTTTCTTTTAACACATTTGATTGTCTTTTAAAATTTCTTTCTTTTTGTATAGATGCCTATAAATATTTATTTTTCTTGCAGCTCCGGTGGTCAGACTCCCCGCAGGGACTTGGAGAAAGTGTTAACAGGAGAGGAAAAGTAGGTTGGATTTTTTTTTTTTTTTTTTTATTGAGTGAAGTATTTTGGGGGCACTACCACTGTGGAACTTGTGTAGAGGTTTTAGAGTGGTATATGCAGTGTGTTTCAGAGGAGAGCACACTGGGTGGCTTTACTTCTTTCTGGATAAGATTTGTCCATAACAGTCACATCCTTTTTTTCCATAGGGCTCTCAGGCCCGGGGACCCTGGGTTCTGTGCCCGTGCGAGGGTGCCAATGCCCTCCAACAAAGACTATGTGGTCAGGCCCAAGTGGAACGTGGAGATGGAGTCCTCCAGGGTAAGCACTGGCAGTGTCCTGGTGATAGTTCCTAAGCCTGGGGTTCTGTCACCGTATCGCTGTGGTTACTGTACAGGAGGGTAGTTCTTTTAAGGGCCTCCTCTAGTGAGTGTGGTCAGTAGATTCTCCGATAAGTAGGCTGCTCTAAGCTCATCACATGTTTTCACAGGAAAACATCTTCTCTGACCAAAAAGATTTTTGAGTTAGCTTTTCTAGAATTTCTCTCTCAGGTGAGAATCTAATTTACAGGCCTCTTGCTTTAAAGCATTTTGAGCTAAAGCTGCCGTTCAGTACTTGTGTCACTGCACTGATGTTTTTATACCTCTCCCAGCTTTTGTATCATGTTCTGATAATGTTCCAGTTTGGGAAACCTTGAACAGCTTCAGTGGAGGCCTTTGTGTTGCTTTATGTGTTCATCCATCTACTCATACAGTTTCATTTAAAAGGGGTATACGTGGTAGAATATGTTTAAATGGAAGAAGTAACAATTGCTGTGCTGTCTGCTGTTCTCTCTCCTTCTGTCCATTAATTGAGATGTTGTTTCTAGCCCGGGACTATTAAGAGAGGTATTAGTCGCTTGGAAAAGCACAAGAGACGGTTTGCTGAACAGAAACGACTCAGCAAAGTGCATCGGGCCATCAAGTTCAGCATTGAAGGCAACAGGATGCCCCTGTAGCCATACCACTGCCTTCCCAAGTTGGAGAGGTATCCCTCGAGGGAGGTGTGAACAGTGCATGTGCTCCAGCTGTTGGCAGTTTGCACATGCAGGACAGGAGTGTGTACACCCTAACTTAAACCTGGAAAACTCTCCTTGAATTCTCTCGTGTCTGTACTGTGACCTAAAAGGGAACTTGTACAGGAGAAAACAGGCTCTAGCACATAACATCTGCCACGGCTCCTGCCTGCACAGCTTCAGGGTACCCGAATGACAGGTTCATACCTGTGAAATACCTGTGCTCAAAACCAGCTTTGCACCACTTGTGGTTTTGAATGCTGTTCTGACACAATTAGGTTTTCCAGGTTCACCTGAAGCGACACACGGGAATTCTTAGCCCTTGGTACAGGACCTCATGTCACTGCACGCCGGTGTCTGCGGCTGACCTCTGACTGGGGCACAGTGAGGTGTTTTCACACCTGCTCGTTCAAGGAGGTAGAATGATGTGAGACAATAGGGGTGGTTGATGGGAGGTACAGAATGATGCATGTTCTCCCAGCCCACACGCACAGCAGAGGATTCTTCTCCCCCGGTCTCACTCTGGGAATTGTTTTGACAATTCCTGGTCTGCATTTCAGTGCTGTGAGCAGGGCTGCCACAAGCTAACAGTGACAGGAAGAGGTGAGCACAAGTCATAGATAACTGTTGAGTTTAAGCGTCATATTTATTTGTTTTTTAAAAAATATTTTCTTAAACATCACTGTGAAATTTTAGCTATAATTTCAATGAATAGTGAACAGTTTTATGAATAAAGCTTATTTAAAATCAGCGTGTCAGGAGCACCTTCCTTAGCCATGGGAACAAGTTTCTAATGGATGTGTTTTTCAGATACTAAGTAGCATGTTGTGGATATCCCTGTTTCTCCCAAACTTTAAGTAAGGTGTCATGTTTCCATCACTTACTGTTTCTGTTGTCTGGTTAAGGAAAATTGCCTTCTAGGAAGCACTGGCTATGGCTTGGAAGGTCCTTGCTGTTTGACTTCAGTAGTGTTTCAGCACAGCATCACTGTATTAATCTGTGCGGAATAACTGTTGCGCCACCTGGTTTTCATTTGCAGTTCAGAGATGAAATGCAATAACTTCTAATAGCTTGTATGGTCAACTTAGGCATTTCTTTTTGCTACCCCCTACACTGCATTTGTCCAGTAATCCCTCGCATTCAAAATACTAATCCCTGACCTTTAAAATAAATGGCAGTGTGTAATTGATGTGTTAGCCTTAGTCAGAGTGTATCCGTGTCTAACTCTCCTGCAGGAAGCCCCAGAGGGGTGACACTGGTACACTGTGGTTCTGACACAGCTCCAGCCAGTAGATACAAAACTTCCAAACTGTATCCAGCTACACAGTGATTGACCCTGCGCTGTGATGGCTGTGAGTGCCGCTGCCTCCACCTGGGCCCTTCATAGACTGGGGGAAGCATTTTCCCCCTCTGGGAAGAGAACAGACAGACCAGCTGGGCCCAGGGGTTCCCCCAGCTCCTTGCCCGCATACAGCCTCGCATACGCCGCTTGCCTTGGACCTTTGGGGCGTCTGCTTTTTTTCAGTGGTAATTATTAGTTTTATTTTTAAGTTCCAGGGGACCTCTAAGAAAGGGGTGAGTCGACTGGACAAACAGATGCGGAAATTCACAGATATCAGGAAAAAAAGCAGATCGGCCCATGCAGTGAAAATCAGCATTGAGGGCAATAAGATGCCATTGTGACCCTTCACAGAATGCCCCATGAGCTCTGCTGTAGGACAATACACCCACAGACTCTTTGGAGACCTTTGAATTTTTTAACTTGTTTGGGGTGGGTTTGGTTTTTGGGCGTTTTTTTTAAGCGAATTCTTAAATTGTTGGTTCAGGTTCTGGTAGAAGATGTTGTCTGAGGACTGTGAATATGGGGACTCCTTTCTCTTGATTGTATTTAAACTGGCCCTGTTGTGTCCTGTGTACAGATCATGTATTTGTTGTATTGCAACACTTTAAAAAATAAAACATCTTCTGGGTCTTTTTGGGAGGGGACTGCCTGTTTATTGTTCAGAAGAAGGTATGCACAGACCACCTGGGCTGTGGAAAAACTGAGGGGTTAACTTTTTGTTCACCTGTGTCCGTTTTCTCTTTATTCATTGCTTTATTAATCAGTTGTTATATCTTTGGAGATCTGCATCTATTGCTTTTGATTTAGAAGTACTGACCATCTTCCATGCAAAACATTTTCTTTTCATGAAGACTAAAGTTCAGGAGAAAGTCAGCAGACTGACCACTTAAAATTCCAGCAGCTTCCAGGTAAAATGTCACCGTAGCTTACCAGTGACCTTGCAAAAGTTTATTTTACCAGTGGGAAGGAGAACGTTCTTGTGTTGGGGGGATAATGCTGTTTCTTTGTTCCAGCTGCTACAGAATGACAACAGAGTAACATCTGGTACTGTGCTTCTTTGCCTCTGAAAATGGCTGTCTCTGCTGAACTTGCCTCCAAGAAGAGGACTCTTTTGCACAGGTAATTGGCAGTTGGTATTTTTTCAGTAAAGAAGTCACCTTTGTGCCAGAGGAGCAGAGCCTGTTTGCTGTAATGAGTAGTCTAATTCTGGGGATCCTGGTGTTGGCTGAGTCACTGCTGGGACCAGTCATGGAGAGAATGTAAGTGTCTGGAGGGTCACATGCTAAATTTGCTCCTGTGAGAGTGGAGGGAGTGACAGTAACACAGAGCTGTGTGCTGGGACAGCAGCTTGAAGCGAGAACTGAAGGAGGACACCTGTGCTGGCTGGGGCACTAGAGCTCTGTTCCTGCTTTTTCCAGGTATGTGTATAATGCAGTAAGCACCTCGGGGGTGTGTTTTTAGGGTGCTGGGCCCTTCAGGGGTTTGGGGTTTTTTTTTCATTTTAATTAGTTTCTTGAAAGCCAGGATATTCTTTACGGCATAGTGGCAGATGCAACTCTGTGAAAAGTAAGTGAACTGTGTAGAGCTCTTCAGAGCCAGAGTCTGGCCTGGAAGGTTCAGGGGTTAGAATGGATTCTTTTTTCATCCCCCAACTTTTTTTGTAGTTCTGGGGCTACAGTCTGGTCCTGCAGTTATGGGGGGATGCTGGGGGCTTCTTCTAAATCCTGAGAGACATTTCCCTGAAGTACTGAACCTGGTGGTCTTGTGCAATGCCTAATATAAATTCTTCCAGGTAAAATTAATTGTAATAGCTCAGCACTACTTGTTCTCTGGAGGAAAACAAAGGTTCTGTTGTGGAACAGTAAGAATGGACTTTCACAAATGCTGGGGGTTTGTAATCAAAATGTCATAGTCAATTGTAAGAAAGGGTCACAAAATCAAAACTTCTTTTGACATGAAACACAAAGATCAACTGTTCAGAATTCTACCACAAAATCCCTTTATTCTCCTGCAGCTAGGTAGGTTCCTGCTCGGTTTATACACAATTCCTAGCAGACACTGGTTTTTGTACTGGAAAACATATATAATTTAGTAAACTGATTTATATTCGAGGTTGGACTTGGTGCCAGAACTTCAGAGCTCCCTCCCTGTGTTCAGCACCGTCTTGTGACGGACACCGTTAGCACAGCTGCACTTCCTTCGGTGAGCACTGAATTCACACAGGGCTGTGGGCCTGTCTGTCGTAACACAAGTGGGCTTGGGACAGGCTTGCTTTCTCTAAAACAAGTCTTCCTGATTCACATTAAGAAGAGTTATCGCCTCCTTTGTTACTTGCAGATAGTTCTTTATTATACACAAGGACTTTACTTAGCAATACTTAAATGAGCAATTTATGCATTTCAAAATTTCTTTGAGGGTAAGTTGAATTTACACCATTAAGGATGGGAGCAGACATAGTGTCATAGGCTGAAACACTCTAATAATAGAGTTGCTCCTGTTCTTAGAGGTGGTATTAAGAAAAGTCAATGGAAAAGTTTTCCGAATCTGCTACACTGCCAACCACCTCTTTGATCCAAGGGATGTAGTTGGATACTCTGGGGTATACACCGGATTTCCCTTGCTCAGCACAGCCCTCGCCCCAGCTGACGATGCCCAGGAGGAACCAGGTGTTGCGGTGGGCCACAGTGAAGGGCCCCCGCTGTCCCCCTTGCAGGCAGCGGCGGTGGCTGTGCTGTGCCCCGCACAGAACGTGCTGTCGGTGAGCAGCCTGTCCGTGGCCTGCTGGCAGCGCTCCAGGCCCACGATGGGCAGCCGTCCCTTCGTGAGGAAGCGCAGGATGGAGCCCCTCTCGTGTGTGGCTCCCCAGCCCCTGACCATCCCCACTCTCCCCTCTTCGGAGAGCAGTGCAGCCAGGTTAGGGCTGGGCAGGCAGATGGGAATCACATACTCGTTCAGAACAGCAGCACTGTTCAAGTAGAGCAGGGCAATGTCACCATTGTAGTTGTTGGAATTGTAATGTGGGTGCGTCCAGCTCTGCTCCACAGCGATCTTCTGTTCCTTGATTTCTCTCTGGTATTTGTCAAAATCTCCTGCAGTCACAACAAGTTAAAATGCTAAGCAAACTGAACAGCCTCGGTGATACTGTCACAGGAACCAGGAAGGATAGGAGGTTATAATGCTTTGATCTTTTGTTCCAAGGCAGGAGAGCCCAAACCAAATCCTGCTTGTGACAATGATTTCTGATGCTGCAGCTGTGATCCTGCAGTCCAAACTATCCAGGTGCCCTTTAGGGGCAGGACAGAGCTGGAGCCTGGATGCTAACACACCAACAGAGATTATTTATTTCCCAATAATACTGTCAGTTGTTTTTAGTAAGCTCTCTTGTTTCTAAACTTCCATATTTTCCCCTCAGGAACATGGCATCAGCATTAAGCTGCAGCTGGATCTAAGGCTGGAGAATTGTTTCCAGTGCTGTGCTGTTTGCTCCTCCTACACCCTCCCTCTCTGCAAGGGTTCAAGCACAAAATAGTGTTTGCAACATTCCTGCTGCAAAGGGTCCAGTTCCTGTGGCTGGAGCTGGTGAGAGGAGCTTTTATCCTCAGAGGCAGTTACAGGCTTAGTGGAAGAGGCAGCACAGGAGGAAACTAATCTTAAGGCTAATTGAAACCCAAAATGGCCTTGAGCACAGACTGTCATCTGCAGGAACTCTTCATCCTGAAGTGTCCCCGAGCTGTGCGCAGTCTCTGTGCACAGTGAGTTTGCCAAAATGGGTCTGTGCTTTATGCTCCCAGGTTCTCAGTGAAAACAAAAGGGACCAGCTGCAGCCCCTCAGCACTTGTGTGGTGCCAAGGCCAGGACGTGTTCCCTCAATCCCAGAGAGGCTGGGCCTGTCTCCGCGCTGCCTTGCTCTGTCACACAAAGCCCAGCTGCAGTCAGAGGTGCCCTGTGCTTACCCAGGGTGACGTGCTGGGGGCTGACGAGGTCGAGGCAGTGCGCGGCCGATGCGGCTCCCGCCGCAGAACCAACTGCAACCCGGCTGTTCCGGAGCAGCACCTGCGGGAGGGGAGAGGCAGAACCCGGCACCAGGGCGGGGCCAGGCTCTTGCACACACTGTCGGCTGCAGGCCCGAGCCCGTGTAAGGAACACGGCTGCTGGGAACGACCAGCACACCAAGCACAGGTGGGGTGAAAACAGTAATAAAATGATTGCACTGCTGGGACAAGGTAGCAAGAGTATGATAAGGAACTAAGCTTGACAAACTCAAATCGATTGCCTGCTGCAGTGGCTGGCATTCGTCTGAAGGAACGAGTAAATAGAACAATGAATTTTTTTCATGTGGTTTGAAAAGTTTTGGGGGCTGGGAATAAAACCACAAGGTATTGTTCATTGGGACTCTGATAATCAAATTTGTAATCATCTACACAGTAGCAAATGAAGAAGTCAAAACATGCTGCTCTGTGTTCGATGTCCATCTTGTCTGTTTAAAGTTATAAGCTCCATCAATGCCTCAGCATCTCTTCAATTATACTCCCCAGACCTATTAATTCATGTGTTAAACTGAAGAAAAAGCTTAAGTGTTGGTACTCTGCACCTCCAGTGAAGTTAATAATCCAAGAGTGGAAAGGGATGTGACACAGTCTGGCCTCCTACCATGGTCCAGCTCCTGGAGTAATGTCCTGTTTTACATGACCCATTTTGACTTAGTTCTGTGTACTATTGATGCTTTTAATTCTGTTCAGTAATGCTAGAAACAAACACTGTAAAGTAGCCAAGACCAATTACCAGAAAATGCTGTCTTAGGTTATGAAGAACTAGAATGCAAAGGGTTTACAAAACCCTTTAAAAGAATAGTATGTGTGTGTATATATATATATATATATATATACACATATAGATACACACACATACACACACATAAACAAGATTAAATTACAAATTGCCTGCTGTAATTAAAACTTAAAACTTCCTCAACTTCCTTGATGGTAATACTTCATTTCAAGAAGAAAATGTAGAGGTTGGGCAGCATTCAAACAACATTCCCATCTAACAACTCGGAATCAGGCTATAACATGGTGGAAACCCCTAAAATTGGCTAATTGTGACATTTTCACTTGTTGAAGTACACAATGAATGCGCAGTCCACCCAGGCTCAGCCTCTGATTTTTCTACCTGTAAATACCTCCTGCTGTGTGGAATTGGGAAATCCACTTGTATGACAGCAGTAAAACAGCCTGATGGTAACATGAGGGTTTTTCAGATCAGGATTTCTGTGCACAAGCCCCCACGCAGCACTAGGACACTGACCAAACAGACAATAGAGTGAAAATCGGTAACAAATAAGGACATGTACACAAAATGCCCCAAACCATGATTTAAAATCCAAAACAAGACAATGGAAACAAACACTTCAGTTGTCCCTGTTTGCCACATGCACTTGCCTTCACCTTTGAGCCCTCACCTCCCTTACTGTAACACCTGTGAACAGCTCAGCATCCTAAGGAATCTCAGCTGGCCATGGAACCTGCCTTGTGAAAACTACCAGCCTTCCAAAAGGAGGCAAAGCCTGGCTTTTTCCTGAGGACATGCAGACAACCTGAATGACAGCACAGAAGATCTGACTGACTTAAGAGAGAGGGTATTAACATTCCAATCCAAAAGCAAGGTAGGGGAAGAATGGTAAAGGTATTTAAGGTCCCTATCATCAAAAAGCCCTGCAGATGACTGAGAAATACATGTGGTTCCATTGCTCTTGATCTGAAAAAACAACTTTATAATGGCTTGATGAACTCTGCTCCTCCTGATGGACCCAGTGATAAAGTAAAAAGCATTTAGGTGTAGTGCTTATGGTGAGACTGGAAGTAGAGTATTACCTGCCAGGGGCAATGTCCACGATGACACAGTGTTCCTCCCGTTACCCTGGGGTCATACTGCTCCAAAGTAGAGTCGATGTTTGTCTGCGAGGCCTGAGGGGGTGGCTGAGGCGTATCCAAAACATCTGCCCAGTCACTGCTCTGATGCAGCCCCTCATTCTCACGTTGAATAGCCCCCGTTCCATTCTGGCCAGACCCCTCCCCTTGTTGGTTTTGCCCCGTAGCATTTCCCACTGTTCCTTCCCGCCTGGCCGCAGGTGCTGTGCTTTCATTCTGCCCTGCAGGACCCTGGGTCGGCTCACCCTGGGCAGCCAGGGCTCCCCTGGGCCTGCCAGGCCTGGCGGTCTCCTCCCCTGCCTCGTGGTGCTCAGGGACATCCAGCTCTTGCCCTGCAGCACTGTCCCACGGTGGCTTCTGGGTCACAGAGCCCACCAGTGTCTTGTTCCAGCTGCAAACATCTCCTGCCATCCCCATTTGTCCAGCGTCACCCTTTGTGCATGTGCTCTGTCCAAAAGCATCCTTTGAAGTCTCCTTTTCCCCAACATTGCCATGTTCCAGCTCTGTCTGCCTAACTGTGCCCTCTGTGCTCCCATTCCACTTGGGCACAACATCCCTGTGCTCCCACTGGCCCCTGCGGAGCCATTTTGGCCCCAGCCGCTGTTCCTCCAGAGCCCACCTGGCTTTGATCAGGCCACAGGGAAATGGTGTTGGAGGGGAGGAATGACAGAAACAAAGACTTGAGCTTAGGGTATGTGGTGTCGTGTTGAACTCAACGCAGTGCTTTTCCTGTCCAAGGATGGGACTCAACCTTCCAGTAAGAGCCCAGGAACAACTCTGACATCGTGATGTTCAACAGCCCATTGGCCACCACCCAACTGAGGTGTGCAGAGCCCATTGCCCAGAAACGGGCCAGTGGCTGTGCCTTCTCTGAGTCACTGGCATCAGCCAGGAGCAGCCTGTCCAGGGCCCTCTTCAGGACAAAGCAAACCTAGCACTCCCTTCCTGCTTTAACAGCCAGTTTTAAAGCCCCTGGCCTGTCCCCTCGGCACTTCAGCATCATGACTCCGTTCAGCCTGCGTGGATACAGAAGGAACAGACCCAGAGCTGACTGTCCCGCTGCTCTTTGAGCCAGTACATGCTCACAGGGCCACTGGATTACAGACACCTGATAGAGAGGAACCTTAACATTTACAAGTGATAAACATTATAAATAAGACAGATCTTTTAATACACTAAGTGCAAGCTGCAGTAGCTGCAGCGTCTGTAGCTCTTCTGCAATTAGCGAAGAAGTCGCTGCCTGCCAACGTGCCCTTTGCCTGAGGGCAAACCCGAGCCGCCCCTGCTTTACCTGCCTGCACGCATCTCTTCCCATCCTCGTGCAGGGCGTAGTCCCTGGCGCAGGAGCACCGCACGTGGAAGGCGCTGTTGCCGTCCCTGCAGTACTGCCAGCAGCAGCCGCCGTTCTTGTACCAGCGCTCCAACCTTTCTGCCAGGAAAACACCGGCACCGCGCGGTCACAGCTGCGCGCGGGCCCCGGGCAGCTCCCAGAGCTACCACTGCATCACGGAAAGTAGGAAAACATCTGCCGGAATCTCAGAGGGAAACAGAAGGAACCACCTCTTACAGTTCCAGAAACCCACGCTGAGTTGCAGCAAACCAGACTTTATGTTCGTTGTTCTGACTGTTCTCCTCCTACTTGAGAACTTTGCTCTGAGGCCACAGCTGGGCTCAGGGCCTTTCTGCCTGTGGACCAGGGGCAAGAAAAGGCCTAGAAGAGCAAACATTTCTAAATACATCTGGTTTTGATCCATCTGAATACCTTGTCTTTTATATCAAGGCAGGTTTAAAGCACAGGGCATTTTAGGGGCAGGGGGGCCAATTCTCTGAGAAATTGACTGAGATTTTTATTCATTGTTACCTGAAAAATAATCATGTTTAATTGCTTCACTGTACAGAGGAAAGAGTTGACACTTGGAGGAAAAAAATTACTTATGATTCATAGTTTCCACATTAGTTTGGCTTTTGCTATTATTTCATGCCTCAGTTTGCAAACGGGATACAGCCTTTCAGAGGATCAAAAATCTGACAAGAGAAGGCAGTTTTTCTCCTTCCTTTCCCATTATTCATATATTACGACATAAATATAATAAATTTTTTTGCTTACAGTAGGCTTTGTCTCATTTGTTTGATGATTGACTCAATAAAAGAGAAGAGCCTCACCATGACTGATCTCCAGTGCAGACATCTATGGCAGGAGTTACTAGAGTTGTTATCCCTCTAAAGTGATAAAAAGGGGCAATTCCCTGTCATTTCTTGAAAAAGCAGATGGGACATGACCATATGCCATCCTTCCTTCAGAATGAATGTCAATGTGTCTGCTCCTCTACTCACCTGTTTCACAGTTGTGTCCTCCAAATTCGGGGGGGCAGATGGAAAAGTGACTGTAGTGTCTTATTTTGCACACTCCACCATTGTGACAGGGATTTGTACTACATGGATTTAAACCTATGGAGAAGAAACAAGGTATAGTGCAACTCCAGGAATGAAGAGAAACCAGGCTATAAATTGCTACATAATTCTTTGTACCCAAGAGGGACACAAGAGATACATTTTCTAAAAATTCCTTTTTTACCTACCTTTGTAATTGAACCAAAATTCCATCTGCAAGAAGAAATCACAAATTAAAAGAGCAGTCATAAACGGTCATATGGATTACTGAAAATATAATTTAGAAAACTCTTTTTTTTTTTAGGATCCATGTAAACTGACATTTTGATTAGAACCATGAATACACTCTCAGAGCAGATCTACCCTGATCACCACCATGCCACTTGCTTTTGTTTGCACCATGGACCAGCCCCAGAGTGCACCAACTGGGCTGTTCTGGAACCAAAATCAAACTGAAAGCTCAGGTCCATAAACACTTTAGCCAGTGTCTCCTGGCCCAGAAGTTTCAAGTGGCACCATCACCATCTGCCCCCGCCCCAAACATGTCAGTGCAAGGCCTCAGCACCAGCTGCCTTGCTTTGAAGAGCCACTTCCCCTGCACTGCTCTACCTGCTGAGGAGACATCTCCTGGCACCTTGGGCTGGATCCAGGAGAGCTCAGGCCCCTCTGTGTGACACCCCTGAGCAGAAGGCCCTGGCAGAATGTCCCAGCCCTGCTCCCAGAAGGATGCTACCAGGCCCTTGGGAGCAGGATACCCCTCCTTTGTATTTGGAGGGTCTGATCAAGCAAGAGACCTCTGAAAATGCCCCAGTCATGTTGCTGGATTGATGCTCACACAGATACAGGGTTTAGATACTTTCAAGGAATTGTGTTTAACATTTACACAACTGAGCACTCAACAAAATGAAATCTCACAGGTGCCTTGAGTGACCTAACCTGAAGGGACTCAAGCTGCAGAGTCCATAGGCACACACCTACCAAAGCCACACCAGATGGCTTGGGAAGGATTATTTACACCCCGCTGCTAACTTCCCTCTATTTCTCCTAAAATCAGGTTTCTCACCGTTTTCTCCTGTGAATGGAAGATCTCCTTAGCCTCCTCAAATGAACATTTTTCCTCATTGCATTCCCTCTCCAGGTTCCCTGGGCGAATCTCTTCTAGGAAGTGGTTGGCACGTTTATGGACTTGCAGCACCTCGTGGGCTTTGTCTTTTCTCACAAACACTTAGAAGAGCAAAATTGAACAGCTGGTACAGGAAAACAAAGCAACAGCATTGTCACAGTCAGACAGGTAT
This sequence comes from Edolisoma coerulescens, assembly GCA_013397115.1. NCBI lineage: Eukaryota > Metazoa > Chordata > Aves > Passeriformes > Campephagidae > Edolisoma > Edolisoma coerulescens. The sequence continues at coordinate 170,828 of VWZW01002519.1, read as the reverse complement.
TCGGTGGGCTGGTATAAATAGGGAGAGTGGAAATTTACACAAACAGCCCAAAGGAAAATAAAAATTCTTCCAGCAAAAGATACTAGTAGTTTAAGCTTGCTTTCAGTGAATCAAAAGAGCCACTACTGAGACCTGCAGATAAGTGCAGAAATATTTTTTTACTCCACAAGACTCTTGAGTATTGCAGCTTCTTCTGTGGAGGATGGTTATATTCTTCTGCTTAATCATCTTGATTCACAGCAGTTATTAGTTTGATATTTGGTAATGGAGGCCCAGAGTTTTCCAGGTGCTACCGTGGCCACAACAGGACAGATACCAATCCTCCATTAAGAGCAATATTAAAGTGTCAGATTTGTACTTACCCTTAGTTCATCTCAGCTTCACTAGACTACCTGCCCTCCTGCTGCAGCGCCTGAAGCTACTGCTGTAGGCCCAAAGAGGGAATATGGCAGTAAGGTCCTGCCCACACACCCCCTGCTGCTTCTGAAGATTTTTGTCTTTTTGTTACATCTCCAGAAGTGTGGCCGAATATCCAAAGTCCACTCAGCAGATGGAGAGGCTGCTGCTACCAGTGTTCTAAGGTGAAAGCTCAGGCTGTAATCCTCACAAAGCCCACAAAAATCCACATAGCAGTGCACCTAACAGTGCTCCATTCTCCAAGTCATGGGGCAGTGCCCCGGACAAGTAAAACCCTTGGACAAAGAACTCAGTTTTGGAGATGGACTGTGAAAACACACATTTCTTTGTAGTTGCAGGAACAGTATCTACACCAATGCCTGAAATTCTAGAATGATATTGAATTGCCTCATTTCTAGGCAATTAATAACAGCCCACAAAAACTCTTAGTGAAGAAAGGCTTTGGACAGATCCTGCTGTCTGGTAACAGAGAAAATGTCTTTCATGTACATGAGTGAAAATTTCCCTTCACCACCCCTTGTGTTCTGGGGTCGCCTCAGAGGATTTACCTGCTCTAAGTAGGTGTCCCACACAGAGGAGATGCCTGTGGTAAGCCTTCTGGTGTGCAAATACACTGCCAGCTCTGCTCTTCCTCCTCTGCAAGGACAGCCACAATGATCCCCAAGGTCCTGTACACTCTTGTGCCTGTTCTACAGCTCTTTGAGGCCATTTCCAAACCTTGTTGTAGTACAGTCAACACAAGGTCCAAGAACACATGTTGAGAGTGCCTCATTTTAGCTTCCCAAATTGGAAATCTTTGCCGTGCAAAAATCATTATGATTTTGGGCTCAATATCACAAGGAGAATTATTTTTCAACAGGAGAGTGGGCTAAGTAGAAAGCTAAGAAAGGCTGATATATCTTGGAAATATATATATATGAATATTATTTTTTTTCTTGTGCATTTCAGGAAGTGTTTCTTCAACCCACAGGACTTTGTGTTCAGAACAGGAATGTAGTTTCAGTTTAAATGCTGAAATTGCCTCAGTAACATGAGTTAAAAAGGTAACTCAGAAGTTACCTAACTACCTGAATATGAAAACAGGCAGCTGCTGTTGATGGAGCACATCAGCAGGAGAAATATCCCAAGCAAGGAGCTGCTCCCCATGTCAGTGAGCATTCAGAACACTCTGACTTCCTTCAGAGGGAAAAGAAGAATCAAGTTAGTATGTTGTCACAAAACCAGCCAGCAACTAAGATGAAGTAGAAGCAAAAGGACAAGAGCAGGGACAAAGAAATCAAAATCTCCCCAGTTCATTCTTGACCTCATATCCCTTGTTTCTCCAAGCCACCACAGCAGGAATCTCCACAGGCAGAGGCTGAGCCAGCCCAGGCTGGGGTGCAGGTCTGAGTCAGAGCCCCCATGGAAAAGCCACGGGGAGCATGGGAGTGCAGGGGCCAGACCCCAGAGGAGCAGCGGCCGCTCCCAGCCACAGCCCAGTCCCCGCCGCGCAGCCTCTCGCGCCGAGGGCAGATGCACAACCAGCCACGAGCTCCAGCAGTCCCAGGAGTTCCAGCAGCCACTGTGCAATTCCTGACGGTCTGGGCAAGTAAGATCATCCGCACCAACCCCAGCCAGGCACCAACCACCACATACCTGGGAGTCACAGGTACAAGACAGAAGTTTGGATTTCTTGGCATTGCCTTCCCACGCTGAATGATTTACCAGGATTTGACAGCACGTACTTCTCTGCTACCCGCAGCATGTTTTCAAAAACACAGGATCCAGAGTGAGTTCAGCTTACGCAGAACCGTGCAATTATACTCACTTTTTCTTTATTTTTTTAGGGGAAGACAGGAAAGAGAATTGGATGTACGCCAGGGACAGCCATGAGGTCAAGAGGTTGATCATTAAACCGCCACAAATATTGACAGAGGAGAGACAACCTGGATTCTATGAAACACACTAGAAACCCCAAATCAGAAGAAAATTGCATGTGTGTTTCCACATATACAAAGGTGCATCAAAAAGAGAATTCAAAAGGTCTTTAAAAATATCCTTCACTAATAAAAGCCACCTTTTACAACAAATTTATTCAGGAAAATGTGGAAATTCTGAGAGCAGATTTCTGACACTCCATCACCTTTCAAGCAGGTATGACCAACCGATTTGGAAAACACACAAGCTGCTCTGTAAACCTCTGCTGAAACATGCAGAGCTGGGAGCGGGCAGGAGGATTCACAGCAGTCACTTGCAGGCAGGCAAATATTGCCCTGTCCCAGTCACAACCACCCCTGACATTACGACTTCTGCTGTCACTCAGACCTGTGTTTTGCCGGCTTTGAACACAATCGTGTTTTTCCCTGCCAGTCAGTGTTACAGGTTCCCTCTTCCCAGTGCAGGCCTGGTGGGAAGGCTGCTGTTCAAAGCATTATTCTTTAACGTTCGTCCATCCCTAAATCCTGTCCCAAGGCAAAAAGAGGAGGAGAAGAGAGACAGAGCCAGCGAGTGACACAGAAGCCCTTGAGTTGACTGCTACTTCTTCAGTGCATGACTCAACATCCTCACTTGGGTAATAAGCACAGAGGCAGCTTCTGAGGGAACAAGTTCACAAATTTAGGAGGTATTAAGCCTCCTTGCTGATACCATATTAAATTTCTTACAAACCCTAATAAAATTTTGTTGTACCTGGGCATTTTTTGTTTAACAGTCTCATCACAAGAGCAGATTGAAATTCTTCACTGATCCAAACATGCATCCGAGCCCATCGAGATGTTGGAAATACATCACTACAGCAGAGATAGTTTTCCTTTTTCTTTCTACAAGATTAATTATGTTTAACAAGTCTCAAGTACTAAGATGACAAACAAGTATAAATTGTGATATTAAACTTCACTTGGACTATTGCTACTTCCTATGGACTTACTGGTGCTGTATGTCTTTATTTTATCTACTGATATACACAGACAGAGATGCAAACGAACACATATTTATCAGTAAAAGCATCAGCAATGCTAACACAGCCTGCAGCTGATTGCATTCACCAGAACAGGAATAAACAGAAGTGTTTGCTTGCCTTGTTAATTAGAAGACAATTACAGACCTCATGACAAATAGAGCCTGCAAAAGCTTGGAATTAAAGTTCGTTTGGGGTTGGGTTTTTTTGTGAGTAACACCTAAGAGAGTTCCCATTCCCTTTTAAGGAAGTTTGGGAGGGTAAAATCAGGCATCAAGTGTGCAAAGAATGGAAAATACAGATAAGTTCCAGTCACCTGCTGAATCAACAATCTGTGAAAAGATGTGAAGAACTGGAGGTAGTAATGATATAATAAAAACTTCACTGGGTTGAAACAAAAATTATACGAATACAGAGCAAACCAAAACAGTTACTGTGGGTAATACCTTGCAGTACAGCTGAAATGACAGAACTGCATCTCTAGGGTTATTTGCAAAACACTTTTCTCTGTCTCCTCCACCCCAACCAGTTCAGACATTTTACATCTCAAAGATGGAGTGGTCTGACCATGGACAACCTTATTTTCTACAATGCTGTATGTACAGCATCTCAGCCTAACAGAGGATTTTTTTCTTGCCTGTAAGGCCTAAGTAGGACCATGCCACAAATAAACAACATAACCTGCAACAAACCAATGTAAACAAGAAAAAAAGGAGGAAAAATAATAGATACCAAGGAAAACAGCACACAAGGTTAACACATACTCAATATTTAATACTGAAGATCTGACAGTACATTACACTGCATACTGTCACTAGCACAGAGCGACAACATTCCAGACCCTGGATCAGAATCAACCCTTCAAAGGGGCTGACATATCTATGTGGTGCTGGATCCACTCAAGGTACTGACTAACTTTGGTGTAGACTCCAAATTTCTCCCTTCTTCCACAGCCTTCACCCCAGCTCACCAGTCCTACCAAAAACCAAGTATCCTTATACTTAGTGAACATGGGGCCCCCGCTGTCCCCACTGCAGGAATCTTTCCTGTCTCCCAGGCTCCCAGCACACAGCATGTTGTCAGAGACAGGGAAGCTCATGGCCTGGGCGCACTCGTTCCGGGGCACGATGGGGATTTCGATGTACCTGAGGGAAGCAGCGTAGCTGTTGTTACGCTCGCTCGTGCTGCCCCAGCCCGTCACCACCATCTGCTTCCCACTCCTCGTCAGCTCCTGCTCTGCCAGGCTGCGGGTGGGAAGGCAGATCGGGAGTGCGTATTTGTAATACATCACATGCTCAGCCAAGTGCAGCATGGCTATGTCATTATCCGAGGTCTTCTTGGTGTAATTTTCATGGGTCACCCATTTATCAACCCAAATGGTTTGCTCGTCTGCCTCAGGACGGAAACGGAATTTACCTGGAAGAGCAAACAAGACGACAGATGCTGCCAAAGCTTCCCGTACCTTGAACACCAAAGTATCTGGATTACACTGGGCATTAGGACTGCTCTCCATGCTTTTACTTCTCTTGTAATACAGACAACTGTTTATGTCATAAGTTAACAGTGTTCTTAACAGATGGATAAATCTGTAAACTTTTCATATTTACGGAAATCATGAATACCTATAGAGCTCTAGAGCTCTGGTCATCAGCTGAGAAACCAAAATGCTCTGTGGCGTTCATATTTCAGTACACTTGTGCAATGTGAGAGAACTTAAGGAGGAAAACATCCTTCTTGGAGCCAGAATGAAAAGCTGGGAGAGCGAGCACACCACAAAACAGGACATTTACAACAGGACATGAGCTTTATGCTGCACAGCCAAGGCCTGGATGGCTGAATGTCAGGATTTGTAAGATAAAGTTGACTGACTTTCCTTTCTGAAATCTTATATCTGTATTTTAAGGAATTTTTTTACTGCTTAAGACTCCTCAGTTTCTATTTGTTCTACATGATCATGGCTACTTCGTGGGCCAAGCAGCTATGGAACAGCAAGCAAGAAACTACGTTGAAAAGGGCCAGAAAGGCAAGAAGTCATTTGTGATTCACTGCAATAGGAAAGGCAGAGCTGTCAATTTTGTCAATGAGGTCTTACAGGTTTTTTTCTGTAAGGAGTGTCTCCAAGCACAGGGACTTATGAGCCACAGTAGTTACAGAAATATATTCTCAAGAGATCCCTTAAATCCAGCTTTGGATCTTGGACTTCCAGACCACTTATTTCTGAGTCTCTCTTCTTGTTCCTCTGCAGACAGACAATGGACAGTTTACACATGGCCAGAGCAGACAGCTGAAACTGCTCTGATGTCTTGTACCAAGTGGCACCAGCCCCTGAACGACTTGCTAGTATCAAGCCAACAATCATAAATCAGATTTTCTCTCCTATCACAACCTCTTTTCCTTGCGGTGACAGTGTCCGCAGCAGCCCTGAGGCAGCCTGAGGCCACTGCAGCTGGGGGCTGGCTGGCAGGTAAGAGGCAGGGCTTTATTCCTGCCTTCACAGGTACAGACTCTGCTCTAGGCCTCAGAAATAACTCTGGACTCAAGCACCATCAGACCATGTCCTCTGAGGAAGGCAGAGTGGCTGTGCAGGAACACGCTTGCTGTGGGGTCACACGCTCCGTACACCAGCACAGCCACCAACTGTCTCTGTCCTGAGGCACCCAGCAAGCACTGCCGTGACAGATTCCCTCACCCCAACCCAGGGGGACACTCTTTGACTTCTGGTGGGTTATCCACCCCCAGAGTTTCAAATCCCAGAAATGCTGGATGTACACCTGGATGTACTGAACCCAGAGGCTGTGGAAATGCATCAAGTTCCTTCTACACAATAAGGAGCATCATAATCTTGCTGCTGGCACAAAAATATTAACTATGACGGCAGAGACAGTATTTTGAACTGAATCATTACATCCACCTATCTGCTCTGTTTTGGTGGAGTTCTGAACACACTTCTGGATGCTCTAGGCTGGTGATGCAGGAACAAGAGCCACAAACAGAAATATTGTGTTGTTCTCAAATCCATCTTCCAAAACTTCAGCTACTCTGAGAACTAACTTCCTACTTCAGACACTAAAAGCCACATGAGCCCCGCTACAAGACTTCTCCCCAAGCTGAGTGCAAACCCAGATGCGAGTTCCCCCTCCAGTTCTGCTCCTGTGGATGGCAAGCTGCAGTGGGACAAGTCCATAAGGGTGTGGGGTATCCCAGCCTGACAGACACAGGCTGAGTACCACCTGCACAGGCTCAGTACGAACACTCTCCTGGCTGCCTCCACGGACATGGCAATGTCTCCATCCAAAACTCTGCTCCATGTCCCTCACAGATGCCTCCAGGTTTTTCTGACTGAGAACTGCTTTTGTGGTGGCAGATAGCTCTCTGTGAAAAGGTGAATATTCTGGCACCAAGGCTACATCACACACTTTTCAATTCATTCTTTACATTGGATGTACATAAACTTACTGTCTCTGCTCTCAAGCACCTGCACATCCACAGTGTGTATGGAACATGCACACAGACCATCTATTTTTAAGGTTATATACACAGACAATATATTGGCAGGACTCCCCACAAATACTGGGAATAATCTATCCTTTCACTAATAGAAAGCAAGCAGTTGAGCTGTTATGCCTCATCACCAACGGTAGATGGAAAACACTGTCCAAAAAAAAAAAATCTATGTAAGCGTGAATGAAACACGAATTATTTTTGTCTGTTAATTCAGGAGAAGCACTTACTTGACACAGTGACATTTTCTCATGCTCCAGAGCAGCAGAGTAAGTAAAGGCAGTGTTGCCATTCTGCAGCACCTCTCTTCCTTCTCTAGTGAAACACTCTTAAGTAACAGTGTTTAAATGAATGAAAAGGCAGGAAGAGTCCCTGTGACGTTCTCCTTCTGGGATCAAGATTTTTTTTTCAGTATTGGGATGGCCTTAAATATTTTCATCTCCAGAAAAACGCAGGCAGAAGAGACCAAGTCTTTCTACTTTATAGACCAGCAGCAGTGCTCAGAAGACATCAGCTCACTTCCAGAGTAAGGTTGATAATGGCTCAAATGAAATCAGATTTTTACTAAACTTTGTTTTAAGCTAAGGTGCATATTAAATACTCCCTAGACAGACCACTCCTACAGCCAAGGACTTTTGTCTTCAGAACCTGCTAGTCTTTTCCCTGCGATGATAAATGTTGGGAATGAAACAGTTATATTTAAAAAACACAGGGACAGGTGCTTTTCCATACCAAGTTTTACTCTGAACCCCTTTTGTTCCTCAAGGCAGTGTGCTGCTGTTAGGACCCAAGCTGGATGGATGAGAACACCCCCACACAGAAACTTCCCTTTGGTATTTTGCAGCATAATCTGAAACAAGACAAGAGAGGTGTGACACTGCATGGAGCGTGGCTCACAGAATACTGTACTCATTCTTCTTGGAGGCTGCCAAATACCCAGACTTATCAAGCACAAAGCATGTCACATTCACTGAAGCAAAAGCTCTACAGGGGGACAAAAGCTCTATGAGTCTCTGTGAAACACCTACAAAAAAGTTTTGAATGTTCTTCCTGAATGAGGGCTGGCTTCATCCAAATCAGCATGGGGTGATGATGGTCACTGCAAAGAAGCACTTTGTACTCAAAGCTTTGAAATACAGAGCTGAAATACAAATGAGGGGTGTGTCCCACACCAGAGACAGTGCATCATCTCAGGCTGCAGCTCTCATGCTGTGGTGTAAAAGGCCCTTTAATATCAAAGGGAAACTGGCCCTAATTATTTGCATTCATTAGTTCCATGGTAAGCTCTCTCAGATCTCCCTTTTCTCTGCGATAACCCAACCTGCCATCACATATTTTCCTGATTAAATCTGGTAACTTGAATTTATGACAGACAAGGCTTATAAGAAAGGGCAGGAAGATCACCTCCCACTGGAAGGGTGTTGCAGGAGCTGAAATACACATCACACAGCACGAGTTCCCCAGGATGGAGCAACAGAGCAGGTGAGTGTCATCACCATCCTCTCTCTTGGCAGTGTTGGCAAGGTAAGGTCAAAAACTTGGCAACAGCAACAAGGTCAAGAGTCCTCACAGATACTAAATTATTTTTTCCTGCTACTCCAACCTTTGGGATGCTTTGAAAAAGATAGCTTCATATGACACCACCAGTAGCAATGCAAGAGCCTTTCTGGACCAGAGAGGCAGGCAGAGCAGTTCAGAAAGAGCCTGAACTACTTGTGGTGAAGAATCCCTTTCTCCTCACCTGCCAAGGGCTGCCTCCCCTTCTTCCAACTGTTCCATCAATGAGCCGAATATTGAAGTCTGCTTTGGCTTCAATGTAGTCCAACTTCACTCTTCCACAGGGGAACTCCACTGAAGGAGATGCAGAGAAGTTCACCAGCAAAGCCCAGATCACCCAATACAAAACCTTTTTCTAGAGGATTCTCTCTGTCTCTCCAACCCAGGCAATATTGCTCAGAGGCTTCCTGGAAGTCCCTCAATGCTTGGCAGAGGAGGCCGTCTCCTGATTCCCCTCTGTGTCTCCATAAGGCAAACATGGATTAAGGGCCATAACGTGGGTATGGAGTTGGGAAACGCAGGCATTTCATAGAATAGATGTTTTGAAAATGAGTACAAAGTGCACTGCAGACAAATCTCCCCTAAAACTCTTTTACATCAGTCTGAATAATCCTTTGTCAAAGCTGGACTACAAACATCCTGCTCTTACCTACAGGCTCACACATGGTGTGGTCATCCTTGAGCTGATAACCCGATGCACAGCTGCACAAGCGATGCTCCTTGGCAGGGTCCTCCCTGCAGAAATGTTCACAGCCCCCATTATCCACAGAACAGTTGCTGTATTTGACCTCTGTGGGAAAAACAAACAGCAAGGGAGACGTGGAGTTGGGAAGTCAGAGTCACAGAAAGGTAAGGTGGCAAAATGACATCATGCTTCAAGTAGGCAACAGCTGTCAATGGATTTGGGATGACAGCTGTGGGCTTCAATGGCACTCAGGCCCCTAGACAGCAAACAGACCTAGGTCCAGAATCAGGCAGTGGGGAGATGGAGGAAGCAGATTACTGTGAGGTAGACTGGAACACAGAAAATTCCCTGTCACTACGTGCCAAGTCACACAGTGAAAAGTGTTGATGACACATGACATACAATGCTCATACCTAAATATGCTATCCAGCTTTTGTCCAAGGAAGCAACTGTCACAGTAATAAAATATTTGCAGTGGATTGGGTTTTCCCCTGTATTTAAAACCCCCACCATAATCCGTGTGTTGACAATTCTGAAGTAAACCCCTGCTTTACAGTTATTTCCAGTATTGTCCAAAATTTAGATATCTCATATCTCTAAAATTCTCCTGTGGCAACACAAAGTTAATTTTGCCTTAGATAAGCACAGATAAACCTCTTACCACATCAAGATGCAAGAGAGAAATCACATTAGTAAAGAAAGTGAGTATGCTGTGCAATGACTGAAGTGTTGATCCCTATTGCACAGAGATCCCTGTCACAAAGGATGTTATTTTATAGTGGATTAAATGCAGTGTTACCATAACTGCATAAAATCCCCTCCCAGCCTTTGTTACAGATGCAGGAAAATTTTCCAATATTGTCCTTGCAGATCCCGTTGGAACAAGGATGTTGTTCACACTGATCTCCATCTGAAACAGAGGTAGGAAAACTCAGTCGCTGACCCATACAGAGCTCACAGACCAAACATCGACACGAACAGACCCTCCCCAGAATCCCAAGTATCAGCCATGTTTCTGGCACTTAATGGTGGCACCTCTGTGGCACTCGGCCAGAGACAGGGCCGTCAGTTTGGGTTCTCAATTACAGCTGCAGAGTGAGTGGAGTGGGCAGAAGAGGAGGAAAGAGTAAAGCTTGAGGCCGGCAGGGCAGCAGCAGGTTACTGCTGGACCACGTCAGGCAGGATTAGAGCATCAAAGCACTTTTCACCAATTCCTTAACTCTGGGAAGATGACTAATGACAGGCACAGGTGCATCCCAAGTGTTTTAGGAAGGTTGCTTGTATGATAGAACAGGAAAATATTCTCTGCACACCCCATATGCAAGAGAGTGAGAATTTGAATCAGTATATGACACACGGCAGGAGGAAGGTTGAGTACCAGTTACTCCTGAGGAAGCACAGAGAAGTGATTAGGAAGGTCTTTACTTACCTACATACTTGCTCCAAAAATTTAGCTGTGGAGAAACAAAACTTGTATTACAGCAAGAAAACCATTTTTAACAAGTGAGGGATTTAAAGTGTTTCATCATCTTGGCCAACAGGACACAGCATTCGGGTCAATAGCATCGGTCTCATTTTTCTTGGCAGTGTAGTGACTGGCACTACAAACCAAGAAAACTGGCCAGTGATCCTCCTGTACTGTCTGTACTAAGCACAGACCCCCCTGCTCTGCTTGCAGGCTCTCTTTTCTTGGCACTTACTGCCAGGTAAGCCACCCGAGTTCACTTGAGCCCAGTTAGACAAAACATGGGCATTCCAAGGACAGCCCCTCTCTCCTCTGGGGTCTGAGGGACAACAAGGACTGGCTCATCCCATGCTTTAGGCCTACTCTGCTCAACACAGCAACAGAGAGTCCAACCCAACACAACAACTGAGTGTGGAAAGGAACAGGAATCAGCAGACAGTAAACATAGTGTCCAATTCAAATTAGGAGTTTGGAGAAGGAGAGAGAGAACATAGTGATGAGAGAAATGTCCATCAGGCACAACTGGGAGACTTGGAAAAAACACTGAAAAGCAGCCAGGACTGGTGAATGGACAATGAAGAGGAAAGACTGGAAGGACTGGGAAAAACTTAGTGGCAGCAAGAATAGCCAATGGGGTCAAGCAAGGATTGGAATTAACTGTCTGGGACCTAAACCTCACCAGGTGGGTCAGGTGGGACATGCTTGAGTAGCCAAGCTTCGTGGCCCATACCGGGGTAACTTGACACAGTAACTTGTAACTGTAACACAGTGACACTCAAAACCATGCCTACACCCGAGGAGTCAGGAGAGATTCATGTTCAGTACTGACAGCATGATCTCCTATGCCCTGGATTGCAATATTTTAAGAAAATAATTGATTGGCTAAGTTCCCCACTCATCCTTAAAAAAAACCAACTTACTGTTGCTTCCCTGGTTTCAAATATCTCACTGGCCTCCTCAAAGTCACAGAGCTCTTCAACGCACTCACGCTCCACAGAGCCTGGCTTGAGCTCCTCCAGGAAAGTGTTTGCCCGCTTCTGGAGTCTCAGGACTTGGTTTGCATCTTTACTGCTGTAAAATACTGCAAGCAAAACGGTGAAAGCACAAGCAGAGAAAAGAGCTGGCTGAAAACTGGTAGTGGTGCTTCCCAAAGGACACTCAGGAGAGCAACAGGCCCTCTCCAGCACAGCAATAGAGGCTGCCCTAGACACCATGTGCTGTCTGTGCTGTGCTGCAGAAGCAAGCTCCAGCCTCTGCCCTGTGGTGCTTTGACAGTTCATGGGGCTCAGCAGGCTCTGACCTGCCGTGGCAGCTGCCATGGCCCCAGCACTGTCTGTCAACCTCTGCTAAAGGAAGTCAAACCCCCCTAATGGGAACGATTCCAGCCACTCCCTCTTACTAACAGAGGAGCAGGAAATGCACTTGCAGTGACTGGGAAAGGGTGAAGGCTATCTCTCAAGAGAACACTTACTTGAGGTGCCACAGCCCCATGAAGAGCAGGCAGCCAGCAGCAGCCCCACAGTGAGGAGCTTCCACATCCTGTAGCAGGAGTCACCTGAGGAGGAGAAGGCAGGTGTCAAGAGGAGCACACTGCAGAGTGACACAAGACCCTGCTGCAGACAGTTCCCATCCATCCAGCTCAGCCAGGCTGCTCACTTTGCTTTTCAGAGAGCAGCTTCCCTGCTGAATGCTCTGCTGTGCCCCGTCTCTGACTCCAGCTCTGGAGCGGCTGTTCGCTAGAGTCCCTCTAGACTGGTTTGCTCGTTCCCTTTAACACATCAGCAGCTCTCCCAGAACACTTCTGGTCTGTCCTGACACCCTCCCCTTGTCACTGGACATTTTTTACAAGCTTCATGCTCCATTAAAGCAAGCTGTACTTGGAAATCTCAAAGGATACAATACATTTGAAGCACTTACTGCTTTATTCAGTGGGAATCAGTGTGATCTGTTCTTCCTCCATGAGCTCTGCTGGAACTTAGTTAATCCATAACTTCAGATATTTACTCTTTGGAGTGACATGCAGTGCTTTCTTTTTAGTTGTTAAACAAACAGTGCTCAGGGAGAGCTTGACCATTTACCTGCCCACAGGGGAAAAGTGAAACAGCTGAGGCACCTACCCTGCCTTTCTCAAACCTTTTTGTTTTCCTTTTGATTCTTTGGTAAGCAGAAATGGTTATAAATGATTTGCAAGTGTACATACCCAGTGCTGAGGTCTCTTGAGAGAGCCTGCCCTCTTCTCACAGCACACAATCACCCAAAAGGGACACATATTGCAATTTTTAAGAGTCTTCCCACTTCACTTTCTCATCAAAGCTTCCACCACAAAATAGCCAAGGGAACTAACCCCCCTGACAGCCATGAGCAGGTACCAGATGCTCATACCAGCATGTTGCATCTTCTGGTGTCCTGGGTTACCTCTCATCAGAACAAAGTACTCTACTGAATTCTGAACACTAAGCATTTAGAGGAAACCCCCAATCCTTTTCAGAAGTCTTCTTGCATTGGAGGAATCAGCATGTCCCAGTTCTCTGAGAACAGTGTGTGCAGTGGCACCTCTTGTGCGCTGTGCAGCAGAATTCCAGAATCATTCAGGTTGGAAAAGACTTCCAAGACCATCGAGTCCAACTCGTGACCAATGCCCACCTTGCCACCCACCCAGAGCACTTGAGTGCCACGTCCAGTCATTCCTTGAACACCTCCAGGGATGGGGACTCCAAACCTCCCTGGGCAGCCCCTTCCAATGCCTGACCACCCTTTGCAGGAAGAAATTCTTCCTGATGTTGAAGATTTGGCATCTTAATACAAATTACCTGTGCACCCAGGAGTCCTCTGGGGTCCTTCATCAGGGAAAGTGCCAGCAGAGGCTAGGGAAAGATGCCCCCCCCTGCCATGATCTCAGCTCACATCCTGTGACACTAATTAGGAGACCTCTGACTGCTTACAAACCTTTTATTTCCTTTTTCCCCTCACAAACTTGGTCATGGACTTCCTTAAAAACAAGTTCTCTTTAAACAAAGTTCATCCGTTTGGGACTTCAGCTAAAAAGACTGCTGCATCCATATCCCAGCTAGGGAAGATGTGTGCACTGCAAAGCTCTGCTGGTATGTTGTTTATCCTCATTTCAGCCGTTCAACAAGAAAACTCCAGCTGAGATTAATGAGAACAGATTTTTGCTGCAAATTAAAGTTATGAAACACACCTGAAGACGGGAAACATAAAATAGGAAACCAAAATAGAAACATGGGTAGTATTCTGTATGACATGCATTACTCATATTTGTAGCTGACCTGGCTATTTGCTACCATGTAGGTTACATGGTTTTGAATATGTGTTTGTTTCTAAGATATGGTATAGTCTTAAAAATAAGATTGGAAATTCAGGACATGCACACCAACTGCCAACCTCAAACATCCAAACCAATGTGTCAGCCTCCTAAAAACTTCCTTTTTTTTTTTTTTTTTTTTAACTGCTGTACGGATACTTAGTAAGAATTAACCTACTTCTTCATCACCCCTTTTGTTTTCAGGGCTTTATTTTCCTGTTTTCTCCCACCACTGCAGTAAAGAAGTAAGTATTTTAAAAGCCAGCACTTGGGCTCTCTGGTGATCTTATGACTTCAGGTGCAGGGGATTGAAGAAAAGATGCTCCAGGGTACTTCAAGTTTTGCATGCCAGGGAACCATTTCAATCTAAAAAACTCACAGTGCTGGGCTCACTGCTTTCTAGCTCACCTTCATTTTAAAAAAATAGAGATTTTTCTAAGGAGGGCTAGAAGAGGGTAAAGAGGAGAAAGGAGAAACCTCACAAGAGAATGGCAAGACAGAAGCTCCATAAATTTAAATTAACACTGTGGAGACTTCTGATTCAGTGTGTTATGAACAGGCACTAATAATCAAAGAAATCACCTCCTTGAAGTAAAAAAGCATCATGGATGTTTCAAATTTCACAGCTGAAAGACACTCCCCCTTACAGCTTGAAGGGACAGAGCACACCAGCGTTTACACATCCCTGTGTGTAAAGAAAGCCAAAAGCTTTGGTTTTCCCTTTTCTACAGGAAAGCTTCTGGCAAATTCTCAAATGTGTTCTCAGCCTTTAGCCTCTTAGCCAGGAGCCCCAAATCGCTCCTCTCAAATTTTTCTGAATTGAAATTAAACATGTAGATTTCTGCAAATTAAATAAATTATAGACACATGTAAATTTTGATAGAGAAGGAAACTGAAGTGGGAAAAAAAAAACCACGGAAATGAAAACCCACAGCTCTTCAGCAGTCATCCTGTGCTGCATGCATCAGTGCTTCCTATTTCATAGCTTTTAATTTGCAACAAATCTGAACAATTCACTGAGCAATAAAAGCACCGAGCCTACTTCCTGCATGCACACTGCAGCCTCTACCTGCCAGAGCTCTACCAAAGACTCCCTCTCATCCCAAGTCCTGATTTCTTGCAAGACTCACAGAAACACAGTGTTCTGTGAGCCATCATCTCTCCCTGTAAACTGTCTGAAACGAGACAGCAGTTCCAAACAAGCATTAAAAGGGGAAACACAGGCTCATAAACACATCACCAGACAAACAGACTGCTCCTGCTTCCCTAGGAAACCCAAGCTGAAGTATTGGTCTCCTCGGGCCACTCTTCTTAAAAGAAAAAAGGTCCTTGGAGCCCAAGGTTTTGCACAGTTCAGAGGAGCACTGGAACATGTGCCAGAAAGGCAAGAACCTCTCCATGGAGAACCTATGTGCTGCTGGGAAGTGCTGCTGTGAATCCAGTTTGCAGCCCGGGAGCAAGAGGAATTTGACAACCTGTGCAGATATCAAGCTCCTCCCAGCCTGTTACTTCCCTGGTTGGGATCTGCTCACACCTAGAAGTGATGCTGGGGCTGCAACTCTGCACAGCCCCTGCCAAGAGAGACATTGTCTGCTCGCTCCAACTCCTCCCCTGGAGCAGCCCATTAGTGCAAACCAACCTGCTCACGGAGGAGGACACGAGGGCTGAGGCCACCCCCTTCCCTGCTCCCATGAAGAAAAGCCAGAGGCCACAACCGACTTGCATTTTACCAGGAAGTCAACCAAAGGGGTCTTCTAGATCATATGCAAACTGCCCCAGCTCTTCCTTTCTTGTAAAGATCACTGGGTAAGCCAGCAAAATGCTGGAACTCTTCAGACAGAAGTTGCTGGAGGACTGCCATGACTCTTTTAGCTGTCATCAACATGGAATGTCACTTTCCACAGTCTCAGGACCTTTTTATTCTGCCTACGTGAGAATTAAACACCTCAAGCTACTCCAGGCCCAGCTAGGGGGTGCAGTTATTCATATGTTTTTATTTAAACTCATTGGTAGAGATCTTCACAGCACACCTTCCTCCCAATCCATTCCACCCTCCTGAGATCCATTAGGTAGTTTAACCAAGAGGATGGCAGCCCTGAGGAGGAGGTCTGACATTCAGTAATGACACACTGAGTGGGGCAGTAAGTTTTTTGCTATTGGCTTCTGGAACATTATTTTAAAAAAAAGACCAAAATTAATAAACTAGAGGAGTAAGAATACCCTCTGTATTCTTAAAATACAGAGGGTATTCTTACCTGTTGCTGTTGCTTTCTTTGCATGTTTTCTGCAGTGCCACTTAAAGCAGAGCCTGACACTCAGGGTCTGTGTGAGTAAACACAGTAATTTTTCTTTCTCCTTATTCTGGCTCCAGGTAACTAACACTATAATGATAAATTTTACCATTTTCATCATGCAAGAGTATATAACATTAGAATGATGTTCCTGTTCCATAGACTATTCTCTCCATACTTCTGTTTAATTATCAAGTACAAAGGTGTTTTTCACACAGAAAATATTCACGACCATTGTAACTTACTTTCCATCCACTTTGCGACAGTACTGTGGAACTCTACAACCATCCTCTCAGTTTAAATAAATCTGCTGGAAGTTTCCTGTCAGCATCTTATGAACACACCAATCTGTACAGACGGAAGAGAAAGCTTGTCACAATCTACTCCATGGACTGCTCACCCGAACACCTCCAAATTTTTTTGTTTCAAGTTTACAGGTGTCATTTATGGCACTCAGTTTCTACATTTCATGAGAAAAATCACTTCTCCCACATTTTTGTGAATGCACTCTCACTTACTCCAGTAACTGTACATATTGCCTGCACTAAATGGAGTGCGCAGAGGCCCAAGTAGAGAACAACTGCTCCCGTCTCATCCTGGCACCGCAGCACTGTGGCCAGGAACAGCCACCCGAGGAGGGGTAACCAACACAGCCCTACTGAGTCTGACATTTCCCATCGAGCTGAGGGGTTTGCTGCCAGCAGAGTTATGATCAGGATGAGCACCGGTAGAAGCACCACATTTAAAACGTCTTTTGTTCACTGCAAGACACAGCTAAAAATATTAAACTACCTGATGTCTTCTACTCCATGCCAATTAAACCAGTACAAAAAATGCTACAAAACTAGTCTACAACACTTAAATGTACTGTTTCACTCCTCTCTAAGGAACAGCTCTGAACTTCTGATGCAAGCCATGATAAAGCCATTTAATCACAGCACAGGTTTTTATTAGCTGGTTCCCACCAGATGGGCACAGCAGCCCTCTCACAATAACAGTAACAGAGAATCCTTACTGGAAGCTCAGAAACATGTTTACTTTATATACAAGAAAAACATATTTACAACAAGTAAACTATGTACAAAAAAAAATACAACAGACATTTCCATGGTAATCACTGTATAAATTAACATAATAAATAGGAGGGAAGCAGGTCCCATTCTTAAGGCACAAAACCTTCTTCCCAAGACTGTACAGGGATTCACTTGCTTCCCAATGCTTTTGACAGGATCACAGGAATGGTGGGGAGACCCCTGAGGAACAACAGTCGGTGGACAATGATACAGACATGCAGTCACTGCTGACAGTTGTAGAAAAACATCATTTTTCATCCTTTCCTTTTTTTTCTTTTGACAGTACACACATCTTAAGATACAAAATATGTCTTGTAAACAGTCTGTTTTATAAATCACATGGCTATTATGCTCATTTTTAAATAACACTAAAACAATGAACGAAGCTTTCCATACAATTTGGGTGCACAAGCAGTTGCAGCACTGGCACTGAAGGCTTTAGCAGAGCTGGAGGCTCCCAGGTGCCAGGCCAGCCCACCAGTGGCACAGCTCCCCTTGGCCGCCGTGCTGGCTCCTGCCGACATCCCACGAGCTACAACAGAGAGGCTGTACCAGCCCTCCTGAGGGCAGCCCAGGGCAGGGCACTGCCAACAGCCAAACCTCCCTCCAGTCTCCACTGCATGCAATCTCACTTAGCCCGAACATCATTCCTCAGAATCTGTTATTAAATATCCAGGATGGTTCCAGAATGTGAGAGAACGAACTGAAGCCTCTTCCAAGCGAAGAAACCCCATGCCCAGCTCACTGCAGCCACTGCCAGGGGTGAGGGATGTGAACACAAGGTGCTGCACGGCTTTCACAGGACTTGCATTTCTTCAGGAACTGTGCGATACATGCAGTTCTAGCTTCTCTCAGGCTGGTGTTCCTGAGACTGCTGGACAGTCTCTTTTTGGCAAAGCAGCAGATTTTTTACTAACTGTCTTTACTGAGTTTCTCTCCCACAAAAAATTATCAGATGCTGGAAGAGAAACTCAGAATAATGGAGCCAGGAGTTCTACCCGGCTCCCTACTTTGCACATAGCTCTCACTGATGTTCAACACCAATTGTCTTCATCTATTCACCTAAATCTCTGCAACAGAAATCTGCACTATTCCCAGTGAGACACATGGAACTACAACCCTTTTGGGTTTTTTAGATCTATATCTTAATAAATATTCGAAGGCACTCAGGTTAAATGTGGATCTCATTTTCTAGCTCTTAAAAGAAGGTAGAACTCCTTCCCTGACTCTGATAAGTAATAGACAGGAATATAGTGGCTGTCAACCCTTTGATAAATGTGCATGTGCACAAAAGGATCTGAAGGCATTGACACACAGATCATAAAAAGCAAAAGAAATGAAGATGGGGTCTGTGTAGGCCTCATCACTCACGCAGATTGCTAAAGGTCATGAGGTCTTGATAGATATGGCATGAATTAAGGAACACACCTGAACGTAAAAGCTCTTTGGATTCCTCTGTTGCTCTGGGCAGGAAGAGTAGATAGGAGCTGTTTCTACGGAAGCAAGAATTTAATCCCTCAGGGATTATGCAAGCAAGGCAAGTGCTTATTGTTTATGTATCTTTAACCATGAGGCTGCCTGGGGAAAGTTCACAACAAGAACAGCTCCTTCACTACCTACAGGAACACAGATCTCACCTCTTCTCCAGAGTTATCACCTGCCTCGCCCCCCGCACTGCACTCTCCTGGGAAGGC
This sequence comes from Edolisoma coerulescens, assembly GCA_013397115.1. Taxonomy (NCBI): domain Eukaryota; kingdom Metazoa; phylum Chordata; class Aves; order Passeriformes; family Campephagidae; genus Edolisoma; species Edolisoma coerulescens. The sequence continues at coordinate 151,888 of VWZW01002519.1, read as the reverse complement.
ACATGGATGTCCCAGCCACGCACGATTCTGGGACAGGCAGTGGGATGCACACACTGTGAGGTCACTGCACACCACCACTGAGGATGGCTGCATACTGGGGCTCTCCTAAGGAGGTTTCTCCTCATTTTCATCCAGACACCGCTCTGTGCCTCAACAAGCAAGTGGGACAATACAGTATGTCTGCAATTCTTACTTACCTGATACCTCAGGAATTCAATATAGTAAGAGGGGGTCTGTACTGATAAATAAAAAGTACAGCTATGGAAGCAACTGCCAATGTATAGATAGGAGAAATAAATTCAGGGCAAGGCTGGATGTATTTCCTGCTCAGGCCCCACAGTATTTATACCGTAAGTGTTTCTAGCTGGATCAAGCACATTTAGTCTTCTTTTACCTTCTCATGAGCAAACCCTGTCACTCGCCAGGCTGAGAGGAGACACACGGGTGAACGTGTCTGGTTAGAACAGACAGGCAGAGTCAGAATTACCCTTGGTGAAATACTAGAGAATTCAATGGAGTTTGCCCCGCTGAAACTAAATCAGCCCAGAGCCTTTATAAGCTGACAAATCTTTACATAAACTAACTTGACTGATTGTTATTAGACTAGAGAAGTGATATCAATTTGATAAAAATCCTTACAAGTAAAAAAAGAAGTATGATGTCCTCAGCAAATTATCTTTTATGCCACTGTGTATGTGGCTTTTTCTGTCTGCAGCCATAGTCAGATAGGTGCTACTCTGTAATAAAAAAAAATAAATACACAGAAGACGACAGGGTAATTAAAAACTTTTGCTGTTTCTCGAGTTTTACAGCACTGACTGTTGCCAAATTCCCTTTGCAGTGATAAACTATGCATGCTGTTCTTGGGCTTTAACAGCCACCCAGATGGGGTCAGCCATCTAGAAACTCTGATTCAGAGGCACTAATTTCCCCATGCTCCACTGTTGCTGGTACCAAAGGCAAAGTATCAACATACTCCAGTTTTCATTATGATGCTCATTTGCTTGGTAACAATACTCCTTCTCTCAGTGCTCTTACAGGAGCCCTGATGTTTGATAGCATAAGGAATCTCTCCTAGGGGTACAGCCCAGGAGAACCTAATCTTTTGTATCACTCTGGAGTGAAGCAGCAAGGCAGCAAGAAAGAGAAGCAAGGTGGAAAAGCCACTAAAACCAAGACAGGTGAAAAGATGCAAGTACTAGACATAAATCACACATTTTGTGACAGAAATAGTTCTCTACACTGCAAGCTGAAGTAAGGAAACAGCTCTCGTGTTTGTGGTCACAGAAGTGGCACTAAACGGGCAGGAAGCCACACCTGGCCATTGCCAGTCATGCTGCTACCTCCACCAAGATGAAGCAAGCTGTCCTGTATCTCCCTTCTTGTGCAGCCCAAACAGCTCATTAGCTTTTCTCTGCCTTTTATCTGGTCTCTGAAACATGAAAACAAGAAGAAGGAATGCCAGAGCTGATCTCCTGTAACCATTTGGCTCTCCAGAATTTTCTTTTCTTACTGCCAGGAATTTCTGAACAATTGTCCGTGATGACTTGGCACCGCATTTTTTGTGAAAACCTAGAGGTTGTACCATTGCCCCTGGCTGGAAGACGAGAGCAGGCCCAGCAGAAGGCCCTGCCAGCTGGTGCAGACCCTGTCTGAACCACATGCACTGCTTGTTGCAAAGGCATGAGTGAATGGGAATCACTGGATATTCACTGGAAGAGGGCTGTACTGGCTTCCAATTTCAGACGCACATTGCATGCAACTACAGATGCATTAAAAAGGGATTAGCAAAACACAAGGAGAGGCTTTGTCCCACTTAAATACGCTAAATACAGATGAGCAGGAAAGTTTTGGGTCTGAAAAGACTGTCAGATGCTCCTGAACTAAGACTGGCCAATGTATCTTTTGCCCTGAATGATTCTATTGTGATGAAGTTATCCAGTAAAGGTAGCTGTGTTGCAATTCTCAGGAGTCCTGTGCTTCCCTGGAACCAGAACTTCCCACGTCGGAGGACATGGCTCTTCAAACAGCGAGTTCTCTCCAGGAGGCTCTGCCGACCGCAGAGGAGGCGCCTCTCCACTGGATGCAGCCACACCCCACAGGAAAGAAGTAGCACCATGCTTGGTTGATATGAGCTCTGAACAGCTAAAATTTGGCTGTTCAGCAAAGACAGTTGTGAGCACATCTGCTTTGTGAGGTGACTGCTGTGCAGTTAGGGGGAATGGTAGACACAGGCTGTGAAAACAGAAGCTAAGCCTCGCTGGCAGGAGTACTCCGGCTCAGCTCCTTGATCCCGTGCAGTATCCTCTTCATGTGACCCACTTTGGTCACACCCAGGTCCTGGAAGAAAAAAGAAAACCTTACATTAAGAGAAAGGCAGAGGGAAACTCCAGGTGGCCAAGCAATAGTTACAAACTAGTCAGCCAGTTACAAAGAGAGGAAGAAGCCAACCAGAAATATTCCAAACCTGAGGGTTATATAGAGAGCCTCAAACCACATGTCAAAAATCTACTAAGGAATGCAGAGCGGGCACAGAGCAATGCAGAGAAACAACTGCGGACTGTTAGCCAGAAACACAAATTGCTTTGGCTGTCAAAGGCTGAGAAAACAGAAAGAGCACACAGATGTCAAGGACCTCAGCTAGTAGCCAAAACATGCAGGAAGAACTAACCAGTCACATCTGATAACTAGGCACCATGCAACAAACACAGGCTATAGGTGGATGACATGCAGAGGGGTCAGCTACACAGGTTAAGGCAAACCTCACCATGGGAAGATGGTCAAAATGACAAATAAAGATTCAAGGGGCATTGAACAAATGCCATGTACTGCCTCAAAAACCCAGTGTTTTCCTGCTCTATGCAAGTCACCGGAATGATGACACCAGTCTCTTGCACATGCAAAGATCTACCACTATTCAATTTGTCTCGGTAGAAACAACGTCTCCTGGTGAGGAGATGAAAAGTTGTGCAATGTGGTTGTTAAGCACTATTAAAAGAGATTCTCTCCACCCATAAGCCTCATCAAAGTGCACAATCACTTTTTCTTGTAACAAAGAAGTGTGATGATCTATTTGTCCAGTCACTGCATGGTGAGAGCCAAATCTTCCCAATTACAGCACCTTCTGCAAAGACGGTACAGTAGCTGAGAAAAACTTCCATCACTAAAAACAGAGACTCTCAAGAACACTATTGGCAATCTGTGTGCTGGACTGTATCACATCTCCAGGAAGCTGTGGCAGAACTGGACAGCTGGTCCCTCAACCACCTCTTCTACCTCCCTGCTATTAAAAATCAGGTGACCCGAAATGGTGAGAAAACAAAACAAGGCTGTAGTTAACCCGTTCATCTTGCCAAGGCACCTGGAATGAACAGCAGGCAGACCACTTCCAAGCACATTCAGCACAGAAGGTCATGCAGATGCAGCGGGCTATTTCTCATGAGCCGACCATGAAAGTACCTTGAGGTCCCTCCGTTCGAGGTGGAGGAGCTCAGAGCCCCGGACGTCATGCCGGATGAAGATATCCTTATACTCACAAAGACTGAGGTGCTCAAGCCACGCCGCAACCTCCTCCGTTCCCCAGAGGTGAACTGTTAGAGATGGAAAAGCAGGAGTGCATTGAGTACCCAGAATCCCAGGAGACAGGGAGAGATGAGGACACCACAGCACTCAGTGCCAGAGGAGGAGGGCAAGCAGGACCACAGCCTCTAACCAAGGGGAGGGCAGCACAACCTTCAATCTCGAATGAAGGCAGTAGGGCAAAAAAAGGTAAGAGATGTTCTCTTAAGAAGAGGCCTGCTGCAGTACAGCCAGGAGGAAGTGCATATTTGTTTTGACGGGATGGGTTATCTTTTGATGAGGATGACTTTTTAAAAGTTTACCCCCGTGCTTAAGAAGAGTAAATTCATTGTGTAAATTCTGTGTACAAAACAACAGATTCATAAAATACATGATGGAGAATGACAGCACAGATTACTTTGCACGTTATCATGTACAAGCACTTGTGCTCAGTAAACAAAATGGCAACCTCTCTCCCCCTTGTCTGAGGGAGAGAGAAGAGTTTAGACTTCCACCTTCTTGCACAGTCTCTAGATAAGAGAATAATAAAATTTCCCAGTTCTGGGAGACAGCGAATGAACACCAGCCTGCCAGACAGGAGACTGTACCCACAACTCCATGGCAGAGGACAGGACCCAAGAACCAAAAGAACAGGTCATATTTCTGAATTTTGGAAGAAAGCCTTCATAAGGAGAGCATAAACCAAAAATCAACTAGACCAATTTAGAGAGAAAGTGTCTTGAATGGCAATTTGTTGATTCATGGCCAGTTTTTATCTACTGACCAACAGGATTAAAAGTCAGGGAGCACCTGTGGTGATGCTGATCCCCAGCCAATTAAACATGAAACTTGATTAAAGCCTGAAGGTGAATCAATGAGAAAAATATCATTTACTGTATCATAGAGAACAAGCAGTGAAAAGACTGGAGTTATGCGGACTTGGGCCCCGCAGTCATTTTTATACTTAAAATGCCAAAATCCTCAAACTAACTTCCCCAAGCACCCTCGGAAATATCCCTGAAAATCTGTACAGTGTAGGGAGAATTCTTCAGAGGGTACTTCCTGCTCCTGCTCAGGAGTGTTTGCACGGTACAGGGGGACCATGACTCAGAAGGGAACAATAAGCTACTCTGCCATATGAAAAAGATCGACTAGACCTGCAAGAGGCAGGTGAAACAGAAGGAGAGGATGTGTAAGGAAACAGACCAGGAACAGGTAGCGGTGTGACCACACTGATGTGACAAAAAGACACAGTGAATGAGCAGACTTGGTACCCGGCAATCCCATGCTACTGTGAGTCTCCTTATTTTTGTTGTTTTTCTCCTTTTTAAACTTGGTCACCAGGCGGAATTTGCCACTGCGGCTGCGTTTAGAATAATCCAGCATCTGGTTCTGCAAGAACAGAAAGGGAAAATCAAGCACACAGTCATAAACTGATTGGAATGGATCAAGAGCAACAAGGACTGTCAAGCTCAGTTCCATGATCTTGTAAGAAAGGGAAAGAAAATCATAAACTCATTCTGATCAAGACAGAAAAGGAAGCAGAGAAAGTTGATCCCATGTTAGGCATCTAAAGGGATCTTAGCAGGAAATTATTTTCTTTAGCCCTACGGAGTCAAGTTTCTTTCTTAATAATTTTTTCTTGCATCAGTCATATAGTAACAGGAAGTCAAACACACACAGCCAACTAGGGAAAAAGAGAATAGCCAGGGAAAAATAGCCTTGGTCCTCCTCACCTCCTCATCACAAGGCTCCATAAGCTGCCACAGCCAAGGGATGTCTGCCAGTTTCCTCAGCTGGAGGTCCATGTCTGCCAGGGCTGCCTGGAGCTGCTCCTTCTGTGGAGGATCTAATTGCTGGATCAGGAATAGAAGAAGGCAGAGTTAAAAGCCACATGGTAGAACACACAGCCAGGCCCTTGCCTTGAAATTCCTAGCTAACAAAGCAGTTCCTCCTTTTGAAAGGAAGTGCACAGCAGGCACTCTGCCCAGACCAGGTTAACAATCCTTATCTTTTCTGAGCTCCAAGCTACACAGCATGCCCATGAAGCAAAATCTTCTGCAGCAAATGATTCCTGGATGATAACATCTAAACTGACTTACAGAGTCCAAGACCAGCAAAATGCTAGGCTAAGGCAATAGGAGGAGAGAGGAGGAAGTGAGAGGCTGCTTTTTCCTCCTGCTTTGTGCTCCTTACCAGTGCCATCTTGCCTGCCAGCAGCAGCTCTGTCTCATTGTGCAGGGCTCTGACATTATTCACCATCTCTACAACAAGGCTGCAGTTCAGACCCTGCAGGGAAGCAATTCATGCACAAGTTAAGCTTGTAAGTGCAGAGGTCTGAGCATTCAGAAGGAAGAAGTCTTAAGACTAGCAAGGCCTACTTTTGGTCAATCAGAATGGAAAACCAAGGGCTATGGAGCAAGGAGAAAATGAGAGATGCCAAGCGAGTGCAGTACCTCTGTAGACTTGGATTTAGCGTAGACTTTGTCCATAGACTTGGAGCTGGCATTGACAGCATGGGCAAGCTCCTGTTCCATGTCCTGATAGGACTGAGCTATTTCCCGAATGCTAAAGAGAGAATTACAGATTGCATCAGCATATGCTCAAAGCAGATCTCTCCTGACTGGGTATCCCATTTTAACATCCATCCGAGCAACGAGCCGGGATCACGGCAGGGGCACAGCCTCTGTCAAAGCAGGGCAGCTCTCCTGCCACACTGAGCATGCACAGGCAAGGAAATGCAGCTCTCACAGGCACAACATGTTCAATTCTGCACACAAACTGGGATCAGTTTGAAATACAACCCAGACATTTTAGTATGACCAGAGTGATGTGAAAGGCAGCCGCACTTAGAGCGGCCTTCTCTAATGACTCTGGGAATGTTCTCTCAGAAGCCCAAAGGAATGCCTGACTAAAGGATGAGCAGGTAAGCATACATTCTTACGGATATTGAAAAGGCTTCAGCAGGGGATTTCTTCAGCCCTTTGCAGCATTTTGTTAGAGTTCTTTCCCATGGCAACTATTTTAAACTACGTTACAGTTTTGTAAACTTCTTGCACCTGCGGGTTGTTTTGCAGTATTGTTATAGTTCTAACTAGAAAGTATTTAGAAATGAGTGTTTCAGAATTTGACCAATCCCCTCAAGGAGTAGATAGCCAAAAAACTTATTACCTTATACCATTTAACACACTTTTGCAAACTAACATATAAAAGCCTTTAGAAAATTATTGAAGTGCTTCCTTTATCCCTCAGATTTCGCGTGGTTCTTCTCTCGCCGTCCCCAGCACAACAGCGACACATTCTGGGCTCTGTACAAAAATTTCTGCTGGGCATCAGGATTACAAGAACCCAGGCTGTCATCTGAGCTCCCTGAGAGGCTTTTCTTTCTTTTCTGAAAAAATTAATTTATATTCAAAGGTAACGGGTTCTTTCAGGATTAAAAGATCCATGTTTGCTCATGCAAATAACATTTTTTTGTTCAGAACAGCCTAGGAAAGTTTATTCAGCTTCAGTTCTCGTTCAGGCTGGGACACTGAACAATGAATGGTACTACTCCCAGTGACATGGACCAGCAATGCAGCACATAAGACTGAACAGGAACATCTCCAGAAACAGGAAGCAGGACAAGAACTTCAGGCCCTAAAGGAGGCTCTATTCACCAGAAGTAAGTTGAGTCACACCTGTGGATCAGAGCACCTGCAGCTTGACCAAACTGGATGATCTGGGTGGATTCTTCGTCAGACATGATTTCTGGTTGCAGAGAGAAAGAGGAGGGTCGCGACAACTCACACTTCTGTTTGTCCTCCCAAGACTTCAGGGTGCTCTCAAATGCCTAAAAACACAGCAAGGAAACTATAAGGTCCCTTGTAAAGCTCCTATAAAAACCCAGTGGCTGTGCCTATGCCTGTAAAACATGTAGATCCGGTAGGTACTTCTCACTGCAGGGCCCAGTAGTTAAGCTGCTTAGAACTTTGCTAACTAGCTGGCTGGGATGAAGTTTTCCACGCCACACGCTTGCCTTGGCTGAATTTTTGCTTAAGCATAGTTTTAGTCGAAATTACTGGGCCAATTTTGAGGGCCAGCCGAGCAAAATCCAACAATTCCCATTCCCTACTGGTGGCAGCCTTTCTTTGAGCAGCTGTATCACCTTTCCACTTCAGTATTACTGTGACACTTCAGAGCTTGAAATGAAAAATGTTCAAGGCTCCTCCTTATCTGGAAGTAAACTGGGCTTCCCTAGGAACTGGTGGGCCAAGCAGCTGAACGTGGAGATAGGACCTGTCCCATCTGCAATCTTACTGATATTCCTGTGGGCAGCAGCTAATGATGTGGGAAGAAGAGAAACAGATCCAATGTAGAAAGATCAATAGTGACTATGGTGAGAATGAAAACTATGGAGCCCTGTGGTAAAGCATTCCCTTCCCCTACTGCCCCTCACACTGGAAAACCAGGCTCTGTCAGCTTAGTGCAAGCTACCTGCTGATCTCACTCTTGCTGATGACTCTTCAGTGGCCCAGATGAGGCCAAATAAGGGAATTTGAGTTTTTCCCTCTTCAGTTTAGGAAACTATATATCCCAAATCACATTTGAAAAATGTTACCAAAGGTACAGGGTCACATTCACGAAGGGAGGAACCCACTTCATCAACTGAATAGGACAAGTTTGCTCTCTGAAAGAAGGGGCATGCAATGACCATCAAAAGGACAGCAGGAAAAACAAGGATAAGTTGAGACAAAGTTGAGTGTGCAACTGCAAAACTGGAACCTCTTCCTCAGTGGCAATTCCACAACTGCAAAACCAAGTTGGCAGGCAATTAGGAATGGGCTGGCACAATCATAGCTATGGCTTCTGATAGCCCAACATACAGCACACTCACAAGGGACTGCTGTGTCCTCTCCATCTCTTGTGCTTCACACCACCTTTCCCACCCTGCCCATACGTAGACTGTCTCTCCTTTTTTCCCCTCCCTTTACCCTTACAGCAGCAATCCTGTTCTCTCATGCTCTCTGTGCTATCTCCTTCAATCACTCTCCCTCCAAGTGTCAGTGTGACGCTGCAGAAGCTCTCTTAACATTCACAAAAGACTGTGTGCACTGTCCCTGTCTCCTCTCCACAACATTGACATCAGAGCTGACAGGACACTCTTCGAACTCAAAAGAGGATAGATTCAGACTAGATACAAGGAAGGATTTTATACTATGAGGGGCATGAAACACTGGCACAGGTTACCCAGAGAAGTGGTGGATGCCCCATCTCTGGCAACACTTAGACCACAGGCTGGATGGGGCTTTAAGCAACCTGGTGTAGCGGAAGGTGTCCATCCCCAAGGCAGGGGGTTGCACTAGATGACCTTTAAAGTCCCTTCCAACCCAAACCATTCTGTGGTTTTATGATCAACAACCACTGCTCTCCCAGCTAAGAGGTCTGTGGTGCCCTGTCCTACCATGACAGGGGCTTTGTATGCCCACCTTTGCTTTCTTTTCATACTGTCATCTTTGTAACTCCCTGCCAGGCAATGTGCCTCAGGCCTGTTCCAGGCTGCTCTCCCTTTTTCCCTTTGTTGTACTCCTTCTCCTTGCGATTCAGCAGGTGAGTCCTTTGCAGAGGACTTTGATTTGCTCTGGAAGCTGGGTAAAGGGGTGTTATGCTGGAAAGTATGAAGAGCTGCTATCAACTGAACTGTTTATGCATGGACAGTCACAGAGTTGGGAGGAATCATAAAGCCTGTCTGTGCCATAGCAAGGTCTTTATCCTCTCCTTTGTCTTACCACTGCTCAATCACACAGCAAAAGAGCAAGGAGGCTTCCTTATCTGCTGGTACTCATCAGATATATTTGAAAATTATGAGATGAGACCGACACACACTTCTGAACAAGGCTTAAGACGCCGCTTTACATGGTCAATGAGGTATAAGCCACATACTGAATAACAATGAGAAATTAAAACATTGACTGTCTGAATCTAGACAATCCACAGCATTTGGCGAGGCAGGCATCCTCTGGGAAAAACAGCATGCAAGCGTGTTAAGAAACACTGTCACAAGGCACCTAGAAAAGGAAGTAAAATAAGCTTGCATAAACAATTTTATTTATGCCATTTCCCAAGTGGCGGATGCAAGTTTAACCACATTCTTTCCCAAACGGTTTATGGTATGTAGCAAAATATGCTTCTTGCATTCACAGAGATCATATCCACGCGTGGCCCTTGCCACGCTCTCCAGAAACAGGAGACATCCAAACGTGTGTCCTGCACAGGGCATTCAGGATGCTCTTACCCTGTCTCGGGTGAGGGTCTGTGCCCTGTTCTTGTGAACAATCCAAATGTAACCTGGAGGCTGGATCCAGGCTTCTCCATCCACTTGCACGGGAACTCCCTCTTCTCCAAGGATTGCTATCTTTACTGTCCGGCACTGCAAGGAGTGACTGGGTCAGAAAAGCCCTAAAATGTTGATTTTCCAAAAGCATAAGTCATTCTCGTTCTTTCCAAAGCCCCTCCCCAGTTGCTGTAGCTTTGGGGCTACTTGAGGTACACATGTCTGGGCAGCAGGGCACACCTCAACCTTAAGCAGTGGGGAACACCTGCTGTGTCTTTGGACTAATCTGTATTTGAGTTGTTGCTCTAACTCCTACTACAATGAAAGCTAGCAAACAATTCCATACTCAAATTGCCCCTGAGCATGCCCATATCCAGCCTTGGTGGATGCTCTTTCCATAGACCAGAGAGAGCAGAAAGAAGGGCTTTACAAAGTCACCAGCTGGAGAGGGGGCAGGTGGGAAGAGTTCACAAAAAGCAGCTGATACCTGTGCAATCCGGTGATGCTGTAGGTTTATCACACGTGACACTGCCATTTGCATGCTACCAAACACAGCTACCACCTCCAAAATCTTGTCATCGAAGGAAGGGGCTGTAAATGTCTGCCACATACAAGGGAGAGAGAATTCAGCTGAGGCACAGCTCTGATGGAGAGGTTTCCTTTACCCCCCTATCGGTGCCGACCTGGGGATTGGCTTTCAATTGTGCTCTTTAATCTGTATAAAATTAACAACAAGGCTAGAAGGTGAAGATCTGGAATGAGCTCAGAGGGAGAAAAATGAGGCTTCCAGTGGCCAAAGTATAATGTAGACATGAAGGCTGTAGGCCACACAGCAATAATTATTCTTTTGAGAGTAGGCACTCCATTTCCAAAAATTCAATGTTTCTGAGTGAATCTAGCTGCCTTTGCCGTCAAGGAGCTTTACTTCTCTGTAGGGACAAGGTCAACCTAAAGAACTTCCTGCAGGTCCAAATGCTCTGCTGATGTTTTCTCTGAATCATTGCAGACTGCCTGGGTATGAAAGCTGCTCAAGATTGGATTTCAGTATCTCAGCCACTTCCCACAGAAAGTGCATGCAGACAGGCCCCTTGCCCTCTTCTTCCAAGCACTATTTTCAAGGGCTGTGACCTCAAAAGCAACAGTAAGCAGAAACATTTCTTGGACGGCCTTAGAGAATACTCACATCATCTTCCTTGGTTCCCCCCCAGAAGTTGGTGCCTCCTGCATAGCTGGGAATGTTGAGCACAGCAATCCCCTGGAGACTGGGCAGAGGGATTGGCCTCCCATCACACTGCACAGAAATGAAGGCAACACTTACTCTCAGCCCAGCAAGAGAGAGACCCTCCTGCCAGAGCACATGCTCTGTGAACAGAAAACAGCCTGCACCATCTTAGGTTAATTCAGGTTTTGTCCTGTTCATTCTTGGCCTAGAAGAGTAGAAGTTATCCACTCAAGCCTCATGAGCAACACATCTTCTGGCAGGCATAGATTTTAGAGAGATACTGTTGCTTCTTTTCCTCTAACAGGAACAGGGCACACCTGAGAGCCTTGGCAAAGCCTCTCGATTTATTCCTCAGGAAAGGGGAATAAAACTCCTGAAACACCCATGTGATGAGGGTCTCCTCCTGCAGGTTACCTGTTTATGCTGTACATGACCTACACAAAAATATTTCTTTTCCAGTTGGATGCACGTTACAGCACTGTTAAATTCAGAGCTTTCCACTGCACCCACCATCTAAAATGATGTGTTCATGTGAGATACCACATGCAACACCACAATCTTATCCATGCTGAACACTGCGTTGGGAACAGCAAATACTTTCTAGCAGGAAGATACTTCTTCCCTCATGGGCTGAGAATACAAGTTATGCTCCACAACCAGGAAAAGCCACTTCTAGTTAGCTGAGGGTGCCATATAGCAAGCACATTGTTTCAGGCAGGCAAGTGTCACCAAATCACCATGCCAAAGTCACAGTGCCTGAAGGAGATGGAATTAGGCATCCCAGTCTTCGGAACAGAAGAGCATGCTAATTCCTCACCTCCAGCAAGACCTTCTGCTCTAGGTTTTTATATGTTCTGTGCAGCAGCTCCTTGGTCCCCAATACTCCGTACCACATCATGTTCTTAGTACGACTTCTAAGGGGGCAAATAAAAAGAGAAAAAGTCACCACGGACATTTACCCCTTTCACTAAGAAGGAATAAAAACTTCACACTGAAATGGTACCTGCTACATCCTAAAACACAAAAGTGCTTTGCTTCCAAAAGGGTCGAGCACTCCAAGTGGTCACTGTTTGTGCTAGGAAACTACTTCCCTTTAAAGAAATGACCGGTAGGAATTGAGCATGAGTAACAGACACTACCAGAAACATACACAGACTGCCCTGGCACAGAACTTGTCCATCTCATACACCAGGACATCAACAGTGCTTGGTTGTATCAGCTCATATACAGCAAATGTAGCCAATCCCAGGCTACACAAAGCATCCTGTAGTTGCTCAGGTATTCAAAAGGCCAAACCTGTGGTTTGTATTGAGTCAGGATCAACGCCAAAACCAGCCTCTGTGGCATTTAGAATTGAGATGTGCTTCTCTCATAGCTAAATAGCAAGCCCAGGAGAAACATCTGTGAGTGAGATGACATAAATAGAACCAATGTGCTAAATCTGCACCAATGTAGCTACTTAAACACTTTATAGCATAATGAATCAGTAATAAATCAGTAACTTATCCCTTCCATCATGATTTCAAGCCTTGAAGGAGCATTATGTAGACAATACACCTATTCAGTACATTGTACACAACCAGCTTCAAAACCACACAGAAGCATGAAGTGGTTCAGTCACCCTTGGCATCAATCCAAAAGTCAGTCAAAACCAAACCCACCTGCATTTCTCTGGGTGCTCATCACGTTTGTTGTTGAAGTCCAAAGAAATCTTTGCATCCAGTCCAATTCCGAAGTAATTATTCATGACACACTTCTCTGTGTAACATTCACTGCCAAACAGAAAAACAAAACTTCCATTCGTAAGTCTCGGTACGATCTCACATAGAATCAGAATCATTTAGGTTGGAAAAGACCAACAAGCCCAACTGTGTCAGATGTGTCACTGCATGTGTAACTCCATAAACTGATCCTTAATCCCTGGAACCCAGCATATGGATCCATTTATGTAACTGCAGGCTGCTGCAGTCCAATACTTTGGTCTACAACCTAATCCCCCTCTTTGCTGAGGTCTGTTTGCAAATGCCCACTCCCTCCCTTCAAGCTCCTGAGCATACTCACAGATTTTCAGGCTCAGAGTTAAAGGGATCAGCATGGATCAACAATCGGCTGATGACAGAGCTCCCAGGCAAAGAACCTGACATGCCAGCACGGATATCTGTAGGAAAATTGACCATGGAGAAGAGCATGACTAATAATAAGCAGAAAACAGGTACCTTCAATCCCAAAGAAAAGATAACGAGATTTGATACATTCTTCCCTGTCATTCACGAAGGAAGCAAATAGCATTAGTGCTTTCTTTCACTCCAGAGGTTAGCTCTTTTGACAAGGAGAAGGGTTTCTGGGGCTGCCTGCAGGGTTTCTGACTGACAGTGTACTGCCCAAGGCCAGCAGCACAGTTGTACGGAAACACGGAAAAGGGAAAAAGGAGTGTACTCTCTGTAGCAGCCTTTTTTGTTCCAGGGTGAGACATGCAATATCCCTGCTACAGTGAATAGAGAGAAAGGAGTAGGAGTGAAGCTATGATCCAAGTTGTTCAAGAATTACTGTCTCCTGCTTCTTAAATTATTAACTGGTGATCCACAAATAGTAGGTTTGTCAGAGAGAAAGGAAACTACCTGCTTCCAGAAGGAGCAATTTGAACAAATAATTTGGGGGAAGAGATGGAAAGATACTGCCACAGTGATGGGGAGAAGTTGCTGCACATCATGTGGGAGGTGGGAATTTTGCTGGGTCTGTGCACTTCCAGTCACTTCAGCCTTCACACAAAGGGACTGCTGCTCCCAAGCCTATGGGATGCTGAGCAACTCCCCCTTCTCATGGTTACTTTGAGATCAGTATCTCCTTGCAATTGGCATCTAAATTCTGCCACTTCACAGCACTAATAAAAATCTGTGTCTGTCTTAGCTACAAACTGAAAACTACTACAGCTCGTTCCAAGCCTCTGCTTGCAGTTATCCGCAAAGGGATTTCTCTCACGACTGACCCTGCACAAAAGGGCATCTGGCAGGACAATTTCATGTTTTCACATAGGGACTGCAGCCTGTGCTGCAGTCGCCCATGCTCCAGCTGGCTGCCTCGGTGGGAAGTGGTGGCTGTTACACTTACTTGGGTAGAGGATTTTTGTGTTCAGCATTGGCAAGTTGTCCCGGTTCCCTGTCTGGGGAGGAAGGGATGCAGAGCTGCCCAGTGACAAGCTTCCTTTGTTTACTAGTCTTTCGCAAGGAGACTTGGAGGCTGTAAAACACAACACAAACTTGGCTATTGACAAACATAGTGCTGTGATTCAGACCAGCACAGCCCAAGCAGAAAGACTGGGTTAGGAATCACTCAACAACAAAACACCTGAGCCCCCAGAAAACAAAGAATTGACAGAACCAGTCATTAAGAGACACAAATGTCACGTATGTGCTGCTGGAAAACCTCACAGATTGGAAGTACCAAAACGCCACGTGAAAAATATTAGAAATGAAGATGAGAAAAAACTGGTGCCAGCAGCACAACAGACAGGGTATTTGGCTCCAAATCAATACTCAGGGAAGTTCCAAATGTATCTGGAGTGATCAGGGATCTCTAACAAATTACTCACATAACACAGTTACTAAAGTGAACTGGCTGCTGTTCTCTGTCATCCGCAAAGGATGACGTGAAAAATGCTCGAGACTGTCCTTGTCCAAGCACTGAAAGCCAAGAGAACCCAGACTACAGGCTAAGGTGCAAGAAAATTTCTGAATCCTAGGCTTCATATGCTAAGATCATGGACCACCCATGAGAGATGTAGCAAAAAGTGGGTTGTACAGCACAGGCTAGAACACAGAAATGTGTAAGGCCTGAAGAGCAATCATGCAAAAATTTGAGAAGAACAGAACACAAAAGGTAATATACATAACATCTCCTTCCCTTTTTACAACTAACAGAATTGTAATCCACAGGCAAGACCTGCATGGTGGCAGCCCCAGAGTAGTACCTTTCCTCTGGCTCCTCCCCTTGGACACTCCATAGCTGCTGCTGTGTGATGACTGCATGGAAATCTTATCCTCGTTCCTCAGCTCCTTGCCCTCCTCAGAGGCTGAGAGACTAAGGAGGAAGCCCTCTTGCTCCTGGGTCTGGGCGTTCTGCTCATCTACAGCTGTATGGAGAGATAAAGTAGGTGAGTGCCTCACAGCTCTTCTGGCAAGGAATACCTCCCACTCATGTAAATAACAACAGGATGGGACTCTAAACGTCCTGATTCCTTAAAGGAAAGAACAGGAATAACACAAAGCTTTCCTTTATCATTTGTCTCAGCTCTGCTCTGGAGAGCTTTTAGAACCAGGCTGGCTTAGGCTGCTTGTTTACTTTGCTGAGCTCTTTAGCAGTGGGGCTCTAAAGAGAAGTGTCCATTTTTAATGCCACAGGTACTCAGGCATCCCGAGATGTAAACTGTGCTAGAGGTGATGGGCTTCCACTTACTAGCATTTAGATGTTGCTAGGAATTCTAACCAGACAGACATTAAATGATTGATGAATTTCCTGTTTGTTTGATCTGTAGTGGTGCAATAACACAAGTCACTTGAAAAGGGAACTTAGACACACATAATCGAGAAGGAAGAAAATAGTAGTTGGTAAAAACCAATACAAACAGAGGAAAGAATCAGATTGCGCATTTTAGAAGAAGAAAAACCGTTTGGAAAAGTTGAACAAATACATCTGAAATGTAACTGGAGTTTGCTCGAGAGCTGGTAAGATTTAAATGTTAGCATGCTTCCTAAAGAAATCAAAACTTCCTTTGCATGCAATCAACAGGTCCTTTCCTCCCCAGCAGCCCCTGCCAGGGCACAGCTCTGAATGCCCTCAGTTGCTCTACCAGCTCACTACCTGTATAGCTCACCCCCTTCTTCCAGTCTCTTCCTCTCCCTTGTGCTGACCCTGTAGCTCATCAGAACTGCCCACAAGGCAATCCAACCCACTCACGCAGCAGAAACAGAAACACTTCTGGCTGCATTAAGCAAATTGCTTGGGCTCCAAAAGAACTCCACAAACATCAAACTGGCCTAAGGTAAGCAGCAGCAAAGTGAGGGAGCAGTGAGGTCAAGGCCACCTACTTCACCAGAAGCAGGCTGTTTGCTGGACTTCCACTATTCACCTTCAGCAAAGGTTGTACACAATGCTGCAGTGCTGGAAATCCAAGCAACATTGCAATGATTTGTAATCCACTGCACAGTTGTCCATAGTGCACACCTGGGTGTGCATGGATGTTACACCTGCAACTTCAATGCTTTTATCTCCAGTAACAATCTGTTAAGTACTTCCTTTGGTCTCAGTTAACCCCCGAGTTTATGACTAACACCTGCAGACTGACGCCTTTCAAAGGAAAGGAAACTTGGAGCATTGTGGGGTGTGTGCCTGGAGAGAGACAAGGGTCAAGATGTGGAGAAGAGGGTCACCTGCCTAAGAGCTTAACATCAGAAAAGAACTGACTTGCACTAAGGTGCAGTGTTATAAGTTCTTCCCAGGGACAAAGCTCATTTAAGAAGTTCCTGTCCTCTCCTGCAGTTGTACCACAGCAATGTTTTGCTGGGCTCTGCTATGAAGAGATTGAAACAACTCAAGTTAAAATACTTAAAATCCTTTCTTCCCAAGTATTTTCAGATCTGTTTTACAGCAAGGCCACACGAAGAGCTGCTCTGACACAATTATGGTATGGGTAGGGACAGACAGGAGATGCAAATTAACAGTGTGGGAGGGTAGGAACTTCCTAAACCAGCCCGCTGGGAGAGAACACACCTTGAACTTCAGACTCATTTACCAAGTAATGTTTCCAAAAGGTGGGCTTGGCAGAGACGACACTGAAACTAAATGGCCAGGCTTACTGAATAGCTTATCTAGCTCAGGAAAACTGCTTTCAAAAAAGAAGCCTGCTGCCCCCTAGAATAAAGGAAATTTTTACTTCTTAAGAAGCTGTAGGAAGTGACAAGTAGGACTCCTGACAGGTTACCTTTCTCTGCATGCTCTATTATCTGGCGAATGGCTTTTTTCAAGCTGTTGGCTCTCAGCATGAGCTGCTCTCGGGGACGGAATATCTGGGGCCTTGCAGTGCATGCCGAGCCCACCGAGCGCTCGCTTGAAGAGTCACCAGCACTGCCCGACCCATCCCCGTCCTCTGTCTCCTCTGCAATGGTGGGAGGAGGGTTGGGCAGAGAGGAAGACGCTTGAGATTCATCATTCAGTGTCTTCAGCAATGAGTCCAGCTTCTCCTTCAGGACAGAGCACTACATGAAGAAGAACAACATCTGAGTAGAACTAACAGTTGCCTGGGTAGCTCATTTTTTAGTACTTACTGAACTGCTGCTATCGTAGCTCTCTGAAAACAGAGCAGTTTTACACTTCAGAAGTAGAAACGCAAACATTTTTTCAAATTTTACCTTCCTGGCCATGACCTCTGACTCCTCTGAGCTTTCTGTTGCCTTCTCGTAGGCTTTCCCTACTCGAGCCACAAAATCCTTCACTGTCTCACAAAGCACCCTAGACAAAGGAGGAAAACAAAATCATGCAAGGATTGTCGCAGGATTTTCACAGTGCAACTCAGAGCAGTTGTCCTCTAAGTACTCACTTGGCTGAGGAGATCACCACTGAGTGTTGGTCAGAAGTCAAAATTTTGGACAAATGAGCAGCCACAGAATCTTCATAGCAGAGAATCTTCTGCACCTGTTGACAGTCAGAAAGAAGCCACTGGGGTGCTGCTTC
Organism: Edolisoma coerulescens; assembly: GCA_013397115.1. Taxonomy (NCBI): domain Eukaryota; kingdom Metazoa; phylum Chordata; class Aves; order Passeriformes; family Campephagidae; genus Edolisoma; species Edolisoma coerulescens. The sequence continues at coordinate 134,069 of VWZW01002519.1, read as the reverse complement.
TCAACATTACAACATATGCTGCGAAATCCTGGCTCCTCACAGAGTACCTATCACTCTACAGATTCTTTTTGCCCTGAAAAAGTTCCACAGTCCAGGGCTCTGTTACTCACTGAAAATCTGAATGTGATGAAGAAACTAATTCTGAACCTACAAATCATCAGCAATGCAGTTCTTAAGAGTCTCTGATCAACTGCAGATCTAAAAGCACTGGGGTTTTTTGTGACTGCTATGCAGCTTGCCACTATTTCAACAACTTGATGTCATGAAGCAAATTAAAGGCAGTACTTTCCTTTCCGTCCTGTTCCAAAGTATCTTCTCATCCCTCATTATGGTTGTTGACTCTGGCAACCCAACATCCATCCTCCTCTACAATACTTCATCGACTTAAAGCCCCAGATCTTTGCAGCTCTGGCTACACCCATGGCTCAGGTCTGCTCCTCTGGAGCTCAGCCACTGCCTCCTATCTCGTGTGCTCCAAGGCTGGTGCTCCAGTCCCCTGCCCTCTGCACCCTGCGAGGTACCTCTGAATCCTCACTGAAATCTTCGGTGACAGTGGAAGTGGAGGCCTGGCGAGGGAATTTGGTTTCATACACCATGATGCTCCACCTGTTGAAAATCATACTTGTCACTACAATGCAGATGGTTTCCTCTGTTATCCAAATGTAACAGGTTAGAACCTCAAAGCAGAACAAACGGCGCTTTGGGGAGCCATCACTTGATATAAAGAAACCACAGAGTGGCAATGGAAGTACAGAGGGGCTGAACTGGGGAAGAAGGAAGTATGACACTATGAACAAACATTCTACAGCACAGGGAACATCTCTCTTCCCTCTCCACAAAAATTCCATGGACATTACTTGATTCAACATAAGAGATACCAAGATGCAACTCTAAAGACATGAAACAGTTTTAAATGTACAAAGATATACAGAAGGTATCAATACTAAGGGTAGACATCCACTCCTGCATTTGGCTTCCATTTCTAAGCCAAGCTCAAGATAAATTGGTTCAGATTTACCAAGAAGAAATTGCTTAAAAAAAAAAGTCATGACTTTAAGACTGGCAAATTCAATTGATGAGGACTCTGGGACAGAAGAGAGGACACTGGACACCAGATAATTTCACTTGTTACTGTTCTGCAGCAGTGACATGGAAAGCCAAACCACTTTCTGTTGCTAGAGGCTGACAGTAGATTATCAATGACAAAATGTTATCTGGCATTAGTAAGAGGTCCAGAAGCTTGGCAGAGCCAGGACTGCCCTGTTCTCCCAAAAGGATATTTTCACACAACTCTTGAAGAGCAGATGATGTTAGGGATGGTTACTCACCTGTCCAGCATTTTGGTACTGGCCCTCTCCAGCTTCTCCAGGATCTGCGGGAGCTGAGTATCATCATCACAAGCAGAACCCCAGCCTAAAACACGGGCAAGGTCATTCCCTGTTCCCAAGGGCAGCACTCCCAGCTGGCACTGCATTAGAGAAAAGGAAAACAAAAGTGATATTCACATGGGAAAACACAAGCCAGGAACAGCCATGAGTAACATGACTGATTCCTTCACACACCAGTCACTGAGAAACAGCTAATCCCAGGGTGGGGAGAAAGTAACTGGATGGGGAAAACAGCCAGAAAGCATACAAATAAGGAAAAATGTCCTTTACTTTTGGTTGTGAATTGAGAGAGAAGCATTTTACAGCTACCATCTCAAGGAGCACCTCACTGTAGTAAACCTCCTAGAGGTTTATATTTAGCCATCAGGTGGTGCCATTGTGTTTCTGTAAAATTAGCACAGACAGCTCCCAGGCAAAACACTGTATGATACCTCTACCCCAGTGAAGTTTCTGCCTATCCCTAAGTCTCAGATACTACACCATGAGAATTAAAGGGAACAGAGCATAACCCATGTGGAAGTCCCAAGTTTTCTAACCACAGTCCTTTCAGAGCATGTCCCTGCTGCAAAAGAGCAGGAGTACTCAGAGCTACTCCAAAAGCTGGATCTTGTGGAGGAACACTGGAGACAGGAATAAAGAACTAATCCATTACTGGATTCAGATTTTGCAGAAAACTAGTGCAAGAGCACTGCTACGGTAAGCTTTCAGAAGCTTCAGTCCTGGGGCAAACGACATCTGCATGACCAAGGGAAGTCCTCTTCAGCCCATGCTGTTGTTACTTCATTCTTTCATACAACCAAGCTCTTGGGGCAGGTACCTGCTTGTGAAGGTTGAGGCTATCAATTTCAGAGAGAACCCAGCCAACACTTCCGTCCCCACCACAAACTAGAATCCGGAAAGTGTCAAATTTCTGGAATAAGCGTAAACTACAGAAAAAAGAAAGAAAAAAGCAAGAGGGGAAAAACAATCAGCTGTTACAGAAAGAAATGATAATTCCAATCTAGGTAATAAACATGGCAGCTTTGCTTAAAAGTAGGCTCTGATTTTGCAATGAATATGGGTCACTGCCAGATTACAGATGAATTAAAATGTTTATCATTAAGGGATTATAAATACAGCTAAGCAATTTACAATAGCTATTCACTACAGAAGTATCTCCCAAGACATACTCATCTACTAAAGCAGGGCACTTTTGTTTGTACAGAAGAGGAGACAAACACGTGATAACTGATTATCCATTGAATTAACTCCTTCTTGCAGCCTTGCTTCGTCCAGCCTAACACTAGTTATTTGTCACTGTTTTAAGTGCTCTGATGTCACTGCCTTCACACTCACAGCCACACCAATTAAAGCACAGCTTCAAGAGGGGGATTTTCATGCAGCCAATCAGCCAAGATACAATTGCAAGAGGACATAAAGCATCAGGAGCTTTAGTCCTTCTGGGAAAGCAACATAAATCACTTTTCTGGTGCCTTGTCTGTCCCGCAGGCTGGCAAACAGCTCACTAGTGTGAATTTCTCCACTCACCCTTTCCAGAATAATAAAAACAACCTCTCCTGTTTGAAACTGTGCTTCCTACTGAACATTTTTGAAATCTACTACCTGCTTTTATCTTGGCTTTATATGTATGTTTTTTACTATTATTACCTAAAGAGGATTTCCTGTAGTACATGAAAATCCTTATTTTATCAAGCGTTGCTGACACACAAAAGATGACTACCAGAAATGACAACATCTTATGGTACAAGTCTGACTAGCATCAGCTGAAAATACTCAAATTATCAAGAAGCAGCCTTTACCCTGTACCATCACTTCCTTTTTAAGTGAATATATAAGAGCAGCTGTTTTAGAAGTGTGCACCACAGCTTGAGAAGGTAATTGATTCCTCATGATAGTCAGTCCCCTCCAGCTGGGGAGGGGAACAAGAAAAGTACTCAATTTTACAAGTCTTTTGTAAATTATTTTTCAGCCAAACACATCCCCTGGACAGAATACTGCAGTTTTAAATGCCAGTGTTTTGCAATATGTGCTATGGCAAAGAACCACAACAGTTCTCAGGAGAGCAGAACCCAGTGATCACCTATCCAGGAATGGACACTCCCAGATTTAGCCCCCTGCATCTACAGATCTAGTCAAAGACTTGGAGTCACAGTTAGGAAAAGATGAGGGAAATTCACCTTGTGTTAGCTCTTATTATAAGGAGCACCAATTAACGACAAAAGTGACTGAAACCTGATGCAACAGAAAAACATTTGGAAGTGGGCAAACTAAAGACCAAACTTTTTTTTAAGCGAGAGTTGCAGAAATACACAAAAGAAATTTATTCCACAGCACTCACTTTTTTTATATCTACAGATATTCTAGCATCATCTGGTAAAAAGTCTGAAATGTAACTTAGATCTCAGGGCAGAACCAACTTTACCAAATGCACGCATAAGAGATCTTTCCACAATATCACCACAAAGGTCTTTGAGGGATGGAAGTTTCACAGACTTCTCAGGTAAGTTATTTCTCAATAAATCTCATCTTGACAATATTAATTTGCTATCTATGACATCCGTCTGTTCACTTGAGTTAACTGAAGTTAACTCTTCTTAGCAGTACATCAGCATGTCTGTTACAAGACTGTTTGCTGACAAGTTTTCTTATGGATTCAAGCTTTCCATGCTTGGTCGTCTCCCAGGGGAGTGTTTCTGGAATTCCCCCAAAATGCCTCAAGCTGTCCTGCTATTACTGATGAATGGATAGAATAACCTTTCTGACAGTGTTTTTGGTTTTAGCTAATCAATAACACTAAACACAGAGAGAGGAAAACCCCTACAAACCTCATGTGTTCAGTTTTCTCTAAGGAATGGGTTCCCTGTCACATTTGAGGATGAGCTTAATCAAATAAATCCCTTGTACTTTTTGGCCATTTACAAGGAATTTTTGTTTCCATAGAATATCTGCCTACCCAAGGTGAGGTCCTCCATTCATGAGGTCAAAGACCTGGGCTGGATTCAGCAGTTGCTTGAATCTTCGTAGAAATTTTACGCCTTGGTTGTCTCCACTTTTTGAGTTGACAAAGACCAACAAAGGGCTTGTGCAAGAAGGGGGACAAGTAGCTTTCCAGAAACCTGTTGGGGCAAAGGGAAGTGAGAGGGAGGGAAAGCCAAGAGATGTGAAGCTGCCCATGGGGATGGAAAGAGAGAAAAACCAACAGCCCACACCCCAGGCCAGCTATGAATAGCTAGTATTTTCCTTGTGCTTATGGCACTCACTGGGTGAATGCCAAATGTGCATGGCCCTGAATCCAGCATGAACCACACCTCGTGCTGCTAAATGTCACACTTATCTCCTAGCAGTACTCCAAAATTTTCAGCTTCCCCAACCTTCCCAAAGTGCTTCTGCAATATAGTTATTGTCAATAAATAACCACCTGCAGCTCAGCAAATACTGACATTACAGGGAGATAAACTGAATGCAAAAGCAAAGCAAACAGTTCATTGTCATACTCAACAATGGCTTCCAGTGGGGAGTTTCAGCAACAGCAAAAGCAGAATTTTCAGCTGACAGAACCTGGCATTAGTAGTGCCAGCTGAAGTCACTGAGACTGAGAGGAAGAGAAAGAAGTGCTACTTACTAGCAGTACTTACCATCTGAGTCAATGCTGTTAAGAGCAGTAGGAGGAATGACAGACACTTTGCAGAGCCCAAGAGGGCACTTGTTTGGCAACAGTTCTTTACATGCTGTGTGTACCTGGAAACAGCACCAAAAAAGAATAATTCAGACTCTTTTGGACACTGTGGTATAACTCCTAAAGCCATCCAAAAGAAGTTGTAAGAGGAAGAAAGGCAGAGGGGGTGAAATCACAAAAAAATGTCAATTGATACATTTATTGATAAAGTTATTTTAAGAATGATCTAATCAGAGCATTCTACTAATTCTCTTCTTTCCATTAGTATGTACTTTCCTGCCATTTGAATTTATGAGACCAGCACTTTGGCTGCTGAGAGAACCAGATAACAGATTCTGTGGCTGTAGGAGCCTTCAGGCGTTCTGCTTTCAAAATCCCAGCCTCAGCTAAGAGATCTGAAGTAGCAACAAAAGAAAAAAGCTGGGAACTCAAGAGAACAAGAAAGCAAAAAACAAAGCAGGAAGACATGAGGGACATAAGAGAAGAAGAGATTAATGAAGCCACCCAAAAAAGGAAATACAAAGCAGAGCAGGGCTTTTCTGGTACATAAGGACTGCAAGATAGAGGGTTTGCTTGGCATTTGAGCCGCCCATTCTAAAAACATTTTGTGATACTTCTCATACTAGTATTATAGACAACTGGAAACATAGCAAGATCTGCATCACTTCAGTGGTTAGGCAAGAGCAATCTATTGCAACGGAAAGGAAATTGCTATTATTGAAATAGCTGAGTATTCTTTATAGTTTGTTGCACCTTTTCAACCTGTTGAAATAACAAATAATGGCTCCTTGAAATCCAACATACGCCATGTCTGAAGCATTGATCCATGATTACTGTAATTAGATTCTTCTATGAAAGCTCACTCTCAAAATAAAATGAGTTTGGCCAGAAGCTGGATACTTTTTTCAGGCCTTGTTTTTATGTATCATAGCAACACTTCTGAGCATAAATTAAATTTCTTGCAGAACAATTAAGTCCTTCATGGCAAACACGGAGAGCTTGGTTAGAGATTTTATTCTAAGCAAATGCCATTAAAAGAACATACCACAGAGCTGTTCAAAAACTGTCCTTTTACTGACATGATCACACTTATTCAACTCACCATGGCTTTGCACCACAGGCAGCGCCAGTCTTGCAAACGCAGGACACTGCCACAGGTTTTATCACACACGGTGCATTTGGCACTCACGGGCAGGTTTCCTTCCAGCCACTGATGTGGCATTGAGATCTGCAAAAGGTACAGAGGAACAGAAGCTTAAAGGTACAGGAGGCACCGTGGCTCTGAGACACATAGAGAAGCAACTCTTCATATGCACTGTGTGAGGGCAGCAAAAGCAATGTCTAGAAAACACCTGAGGACCAATTCTAGCATTTCACATCATGCTCAAGCACAAAGAGTCCAGGTGACTCACCCCAGGCTACCCAGGAAACACTGACTTGCATCAGACATCCCAATATGCTAAGGTGCTGCTCCAAACACTCATTTATTTTTCTTTTGCCAAAACTCTGATCAAGTTCCCTATGCCTCCAGTTATTTAAACTCAACTCCCCCAGTACATAGCAGTTTATTCCTACTAAGGAGTCCTTGCTACCCTGGTTGGACTTTTCACACAGAATGTCACGCTCTGACAGTAGAAATCTTTTCTGTGTAAAGGCAGAACCTGCTATTTATGAAGTGAAAGAAAGCTATAGAACACAAGGCAGTGCTTCCGTATCGCGGTAAGGCTGGAAGAGTTCAGACCAACACCTACCCCATCTTCATCCTCAACGATATCCTTCCCGATAGAGGCCAGAGTTGTCCACTTGCAGTTGTTAGTTGCCCGCACAGCACAGCGCTTGTGGGCTTTAAACTTGCACACTAAGAAGGAAGAGAAGAATGTATTAATCCTGCCTCAGGAAGTCTAATGTGGCAGTGTGTATTTGGCTCCAGAAGAAAACATGAGCACACTCTATCCTTTTTAGCACCGCCAAAATGATCAGCTTTAAGTGTTCTGACCTAGCTATTAATTCTTGCCTTGTCACTTTTGCCAGTGGCTTGTACAAAGCTTAGTTATCACCATGTTAAATTTAACATCATTTACCCTCCTCCATCCTTTTACACAGCATCGGTGTCACCTCATTCATGTTAGAAGCATGAGCTGTGCACAGCCAGGCATTTCTGCTAAGCCAAAGCTGAGAAAGAATAACCTCCTGGCACTCAAACACTTAACAAGGATGTTCTTACAAATACAATTATTCTCGTGAACAGGAGTCTTCTCACAAATATTCTCTCAGATACCTCAGAAGCGTGTATCTGCTCATTGCAGACACATGACTTTAATAAGGGATGGCAGTATTTGGGCATATGGGCAAAACCAAAAATAAGATAAGGCTGTCCCTCCCCAGGCAGGAGACGAGGGCACGCTTACCTTCACAGGACAGCCCGTGTGATGTGACCCCAGACAAGGCCTCCCGACACACGTTGCAGTACGTTGGCCGGGCATGGGAGCAGGCGTACCAGTTATGCATCCCTGAGAAATGGTCCATGCTGTACTGGGTAGACTGGTGATATAAATGTATTATAGCAAGGTCTAAAGTAGAGCAACAAGACTTTTTTTTCTCTGAAGACTTGCATGAAGCAGTTAGAAAAGGCAGAAACAGAATACTTTTTTACTAGGAAAGAGTAGGCCACATGCAGTTTATAAACATTAGATGCAACTCAAGAAGGTCTCTAAGGCAAAAGAGACTACCTGAAGAAGCCACACCTTCATTACAGCTCCTGTACCACCTCTCATCCTTGTCTTACTACCGGTGCATGTAGGGGAATGAACTGGAGAATTTATCTGCTGAAGAATTTATCCCCATTTTTTTGTCAGATTAAATTTTCAGCAAGATCAGTTCCCCAACCTGGCTCATTGTGTAGCAGAGAAATGCTTGTGCCAGCATGTGGGAGGCAAGCATCAGAGTGAGGGAAACACAAGACAGCTTCTTGTGGTGGCAGTGCTGGTCTCACTCAGCCCCAGGAAGCAGGCAGATGCACTGAAGCTGGCAGAACACCAAGCAGGCAAGATGTGAATTGGGACAGGGAGGATAACTGAAGAATGAAAAGACGGTGGGAAGGGACCTTTGTTTCATAACCTATCCATACTCGGAAAAGTTCTCTCCAAATTCCCAAGGGAGCATACACAAAGCCAAACATTCTTTGGAGAATCACTTCAGTGTATTTGGGATCAATTTTACAGAAGATCCTAACGCTATTACCCATTATAGTCAATAAAATTACTTCTATTAACTTCACTGGAAGCTGACTCTCAAAATAAGCTGTGATTTAGCAGATGAAGCACAGAATACAAAGGTACACATTTTCCTATTACCTCAAAATGTTCACGGTTTTGTACAGTCTTCAGTGCCGCAATCCAATCTTCCATCTCTTTTCTGTTATCAGCACAAAGGATGAGCTTCCGACATGGAGTGATAATCTGAAGAGAGAGAAAATGAAGAGTGGGCATGTCAGTGAGAGACAGCAAGAGAACACTTTACCACTAGTGCAGTCTGTTGAAGCTATTTTCAGAGCTGCACAACAAAAGTTATTTGCACCTTTGAACCGTGTTTCTCTTCCGCCACAGCACACCTTAATTTCTTCCTAAACGTAAAAAGCCACCAAGATTTTTGCTGTCATTCCCAATACTGAACTCAGTAAAAAAGTCTCTCATACCTAAATAACAGCACAACACAAATCAAGCACAGAGCAGCAGGAGTAATTATGTGCAGGCCTTACGTAAGTCTTTTTAAAGGACTTACTGTACTTTTAAAACTGATAAGAACATTAAGACATTTTGTTAATAGCATAATATACTAGTTTCTAACAATTAATGAATCAGATAACATACTCTACAATATCACACTAAAATTTGTTTAGTCTCCCTCATGGAGAGGGGAGAAATAAAACAAAATAAGCAATTTAGAAGAGAAATCAAATAATCTAGAAGAGAAATCACCGTATTTTGAACCCTCATGTTTCCTGAGGGCTTGTTCTACATACCTGAAAGATATTCCAACAAATGTTCCCCTATCAGGCTGAGGCTGTGGTGACTTTGCCTCCCTCTAACAGTCCTGTTCTCACTGTGTTTGTACCCTGAGCTAATTTCCATGCATTAGTTGCACTGTGTTAAATAAACAATGTCTTAACAAATCAGCAGAAGACATGCAGGGTGGCCCAAGTTTCCCTCTGCCCAGGGAGGCACCAGGTCCCTGCGTCCTCCACCACCAACTCCCCCTCCTTCAGTCAGCTGGTGGCAGCAGAGAAATAAAAACTCTCTGCTCTTCAGAGGACCATGTCCGCTGTTCTCAGGGCAGCCCATTCAGCTGGAGTCGACTTGACTATATATCAACCTTTATTCTTCCTAAGACAAAAGTCTTTCTTCCCCACAGTGTAGTTATCTCACTGTCTCTTTGTGCACACCTCTGTACTGATTTCCATCAAGCTGACTTAAATTAGACCAATACTGAAGTGTTTGCAAGACCCGGATTTAAGAAAAGCTGCATTAAGGTTGAGCACTGTTAACAAAAACCAAAAGGCTCCCTTTTATGTCAACTCTAAAAATTTCTCCTGCACCCCTCTACATATTGCACATGGAAAAATTTGTCTACATCATCTGCTTTTCAAGCAAATTGTACCTAACATCTGAAAGAATGTATTAAAATAAACTAGGATTGTCTCAATCTCATGAGGCCCAACCATTCAGCCAGTTTTGTTAATGAACATTAAAACACCCACACACATCACCCCAATACACGACCCCTGTTTTCCAGTCTGTTTCTCACTTCTCTCATTATCATTTATGAAACAGATTAAAAATAAAAGCCTCTCAAGTTGAACACCAAACTTTTACTTGATGTTGGAGTGCCTCAGAGCATCTGCCAAGAAATGTGGATGTAACATCAACAATAAAGATACACCTGGAAAGTTCTGCTTTATTTTAAGCTCTTCGATTTTCAGACTATATTTCTTTTCATTGACAGACTGCAGATTCACCTGCAATAACACCACCTTTCCCAGAGGCATGACCAATACCTAGAAACAGGTGCTACAGACACACTGAGTAGGCAATGAAAGGAGCTAAATCCCTTTTTAAAGAAAGGACTGGCCATTCATATTAGAAACACAGTTTTAGCATCTGGAACATTCTATCTTGGACAAAATGACCTGATCTGTATCAACTGTAAGCACACAGAAGTAAATATTTACACTATTCTAAAAATAAAACTTTGAAGAACTCCTTCTCTCTTCCCTCACTTTCCTTTAAACATTTCCAGCTTTGAAAAATCTTATTTCCAAAGAAGGTAATCACAGGAATGTTTCTCCTTCCTTGTGAAAGCAGCAAAGTGTTTAGTTAAATGTATTTCCATCAAAAACTTTGCTATGTAAGAATGGCTATCCTAGAGAAACTTTTTCCGGAGCGTGAAACACTGATGCAAAAATCAGTGTGAAGTTAGAGAAGAACACGGGGCATGTCTGAGTTGTGCTAAGAGGAAGCACCTTTTTCCCTGGAAGTAAAACCAAGGTTAACTAATTTGTTCAGACACCACTGGGCCTCACTTTCTTCTAGTAAGAAGGCCAAGAACATCTATAGTTGCACATGTACAACAGTAGCACATATAAAGTCCAAATATCCGAGGATGAAGCATCCAAGGGCCTTTCACGGCTGTAAAACCAGCCAAATTCTGTAAGGAACCACCAGTTCATTCGAGTCACTGGCATGTTCTGGGGCACTAGGGAAGAACAGGTTCAGAACACTCCTGCTCAGTGCTGTCCCTTTTCCTATTTTTCTGCCTTTTTGGGGGGAGGGAAGGAAAATGCAAACTATAGCATAGTTTTTAATCACACTGGAAGACAAGAAATTTAAAATATTGACATAAAATACAGAAATGCAGACACTCCTTTGATAAGAATTAATTTCTGAGGCTACTGACTTCCTGGATCATTGGATGGATCTAATATAGAATGCAACTAATTCCTTCTTCAGTCACCTACTGCATCATCTTAAAAATCTCCACATTCAGTGTTAGACAACCCTCTGCTCAAAGAACAGAGTCAACATTTATAAGACAAGAGGATAAATAAGAGATTAACAGATTTTCATACATGAATCATCCAGACAAAGAGCCACAGATTTAAAATAAGCGGTCTATTGTGTAACTGCAAAACTGCAAATAAAAATGTAATTGAGCAGGATAAATATATGAAGAGCATTCCCCATTAGTCAGTTCAAAAGCAACATTTGCACTGGGATTTATTGGTATTACCAGAGACGGGAAATAAAAGAATAAATCTCTTTAAAAAGCTTGCTCCTAAGGAGAACAAACTGGGACAACTCAGACTTCACTATGAAGGACAGACAAGATCTTAATGTAACTAGTGCAGCAATTATTCGGGGAAATGAAGAAACCATACAAACCTGTTTTCCTGATAAATATGCAGCAGTATTACATCTTAAACATCTTAACGAGGATAATCAGGAATCCAGAAACGTGTTAATAGGACTCCTTCCTTTGCAGAGCAGTTCAGCAGCTCTGCCGTTCACATACCCCACACCCCCCAGCCCAGCCCGGGTACCTGGGGACCATCAGCCCCTCGTGCCTGCCCTGCAGCAGGCAGCTGCCAGCTCTTCCTGCGCAGCCCGGCGGGCAGCACGTGTGCTACGGCACTGGGCTGAGCAACAGAAACTCACACTCCTCCTACCACTGTTCCCTCCCTCTCCTTGAACCAGCTATTTCAGCTCCAGACATCCACCTGCGGAAGGATACTGACAGAGGGGCAAGGCTGTTACACACACCGCATTGTCTGGCCGAGAGCGATGATCAATCTAACATCTCGCACCAGAAAAAATAAAATCATTCTTGTCATCTCAAAAGAAGCCCCAGCAATCTTCCCCCTGGAAAGCTGTCCTTTCCCAGCCAGGACTCCAGGGAGTTCACTCTCAGCTACAGCTGCAATGAGCCAACACTCTGGAACACAAGGCTTGGTTATCCCTGCTGGCGAACATGCCTACCAACAAGCACGGTCCAGCTATTTTTTTATGTTCCGGCTACAGCTTTTGACTAACATCCTGGAACAGTATATTCCACAGGATGACGACGCACTAGGTGAAGTAGCATTTCCTTTTATTTGTTCTAAATTTACAGAGCAGTAAAGTCACCAGTGACCTGTTGTTCTCATAAATGGAGAGCACAAAAACAACGATCTGATTGCTTCTGAGTTAGGATGAGGGCTGCCTTACTAGGAGTTAAAAAAAAAACCACCAATAAAAAGTGTTCAGATTTATTTTTAATCTCACAGATTTTTGGCCTGTTTGGGGATTGGAAGAACTCTAAGTGTTCATGCCCCGAAACAGCTCAGAATTTTATCTAGATATGAGCAATTATGCTAATTAAAAGTGCTTGTTCTGCCTGAAAAGTGAATATTAAAAACTTTTTTGATCCTAAATGCTACTGAACTTCTGGGTGTAGTTCTTTAGATTTCACTCATTAGAAGAAACTGGGTGCCCAGAGCTCACCACATGGTGACATGACTGACACCTAACCCTGACCAGAAAAAGATCTCCACAGTCAAGGGCGAAAAAAAGGCTGCCAATCCCTCTAATAAGTCCTGGAGAGTCATAAGGATACATGGGAACAGCAGGAAGGGTTAAAGATATTTCAAATCAGAACACAGGTTAATTAAGAACTTCTCACTGCATATGAAACCCCTGAAACACATTTTGCAGAATTGAGGGTGACAGTCAGGTCTCCAGCACGTAGTTATGCACCCTCCACGACTCATCTCCAGTCTATTAGAGAAATTCTCAATTTTCAAGCTTGCCCGCTCTAAACCTAAAAAAACCTAAATCTGAAAATAACCATGCCTTCACTGGCTGTCTTATACAAACACAGACACTCTTGACACTGAAAATTTAGCTTTATCTCCTCTGTCTCTCTCTCACATGGCCCATTCCCTCTTACCAGCTGTTAACCCCCACCTCTCATGTTGACCCACACTCCTCTGTCCAAAACTAATACCAGTTTACTGACATTTCAAATCCAGCCAGCTAACAAACAACAGAGCCAACCAAAGAAAATTCCTCATTTCATGTTCTAAAAATGGACTAATGTCCCTGGATGTCCTTCCCTGATGAACAGCTGTAAGTAATCAGATTAGAAAGGCAGACCAAAAAACACTCCTATATTAGACCAAATTTTAAACAGAAATCTGCTAAACTTCACCCTTTGCTGTACTGAGCAACCTTCTCCTACTCAACAGCTGGAGCAAAACTTCATCCTCTGGTCTTGCTCCCACCCAAGACAACTTTATCATCTCTGCTCACTTGGGGCATTTTCTGGTTGCCCAGAAACTTCTCAGCAATAAAGTGACAGTCTAGCCAAGCATGCCCTGGGACTGTTATCAGAGTACATCTGGTGAGCTCAGTGACCACAAAAGATGGCAAAGCAAGTTAAGATCACACTGGCCCAATCACAGAGCTGACAGAAGAAATGCTGCGGGGGGAGACTGGGTGGGGGGACACTGAACTTTGCTAAATATAATTTTCCTGATGTGTACATTTCTCAGAATGGCTAAAAGTGGGGATATGAGAACACCTGCTCATTCTGACTGCTTCCTTTTACTCATATCCTGTTCAAATATAGTCTTCCATTCAGAGGTGCTAGCCATAAATCCCCCTAAGAGAAACAGCTGATGATTTGAGTACAGAGACAAGAGGAATTTCTGAAGCTCTAGAGACCTAGAAACCAGAAAAAAAAAAAATGCTGCAAAACCTTCAGCTGGATCACATATGGCAAAGGTAGGGAAACCATCCACCACCTGTAGCCAACTGCTATGTGTGCTCTGTATGGTGGAGAATGCTCTTGGCATCCTGAGAGCCCAAGACTCAGGAAAGAAAATTGCGTGAGATTGTAATGTGGACCCAGCCGTTCTTCCACTTCAGCTCCTGATTCAGCAACAGCAGTAGTGAAATGAACACTGGAATATAGTAAAACACCTCACCTATATTGATCAGCAAGGTTCACAAACCAGCAAATCCACTGTGTTTCAAACACAATTGCTGAACTCAGGGCAAAATGGATTAAGTGTGGATTAGCAAGTGCTACTCCCTCAGCAAATATACAAAAAAGAAGACTGTGAAAAAGGGAGAAGAAAACACAAGTTTAAGATTCAAACCAGTCCTTAACACTTAAAACCTTTAATGTCTGTCTCACTGATGTCTGTTTCTGAAACAATCTGGAGCTAAGCATCAGGCCAGAAAAGCCTTAGGCAGCGAGTCAGTATGATGTTAGTAGGTCTCTACAGTTTGGAAGAGAGCAATAATATGAGTCTCAAAGACTCATGAGGGCCCAAGCCTTGCCTTCCTCCACAGACTACAGCCTTATTCTATTTTCAATTCAGCTTTCACCCAGTTTTGCCAACAAATCCCATTAACTCACTGCAGAGGTCAGTTAGACCTCTCTAGAACCACACCAATTCTCTTCCCCCAAAACCTGAATGATACAGGAAAGAAAAAGTAGCTTTTAATATAACACTGGAGAAATGCACCAGTTTTCTACAGTTTTTTATAGTGCAAGATCTTAATTTCCTGCTAAAATGACCATCTTCCATCTATGGAAACTCTCATTTCCACCAAATAAAACATGTCATTAATGTTCTTATAGTTGTGCCAAATTCCTTTCCTTTTTTTTTTTTTCAAATAGCAATAACAAGATTTTCCTCAAAGCCCTAAGTGCCCCAATCTCTGTTCACAATATACCAGGTATTTTATCCCCACCTTCCATGGGGCTGTTTCACCTTCATTTTCAATCCGTAAAATCCAGGACAGCTCATTTCCATAGGAAAGCAGGTTCAGCACGTGTTGTGGTCTCTTTTAAGACCATTTTTACAGTATTAGGTTCACTCACCTTGCAATCTGTCCCTCCTGAGCCAGGGCAGCAGCTCATTTTCTCTGAGCACTGACACTTACAGCGCTGTGCTGTGCCACAGGTCAAATTCAACTCGTGCTGACCCTCCATCTGGGATTTCTCCCAGTCCCTATCCTCCCCCATGCTGCAGCGGGAAACTAGACCAGACAGAGCACTCCCTGGGAAAATTATCATCTCTCATACCAGGGTCACATTCCTACAGGCTTCTGGAAACTGTTCCTAAACAAGGCACATTCCTGTTCTTGGCAATTGGTAAGAGGAGCACAGACAAGGAGAGGATTTTAAGACTTTAGCAACAACTTAACAGATGTCAAAACCTAGAGCTTGCAAGGTCGTTGCCACTGTTAGCAGGTAAGAAATGCAAACTATCCTGGTAGTTCAGGCCTGTTAATCCCTAGACATCTCCATGGATGGAGCAGTACCCGATGGGAGCGGATAGGGTGGCTGTACCAAGTGCCGGAGCATCTTAGCACAGCTCCATTACCCACAGACCCTCCACTTCATGCAGCAGATGCACATACATCCCTTTACCTGTTTTCCAAAGGACAAAGTCCTTCCAGGAAGAGCTCCTAAACAGAACCACTCTCTTCAGAAAGGGCAGCCCATTTGAGAAGGTAAAGGATATTTCAGAGAAAGCTTCCTACTCACTCAAACAGAAGCAAATAGAGGGGAAGGACTGTTCCCCAGTGGTAGAGCTGCTGACTTGGTGGGCTCACACACAGCAAGGCTGGCATCTAATAAATCACACCATTGGGCAATAAAAGATTTTGTCCATGGTAGGAAAATGACCTATTACTGAGAGTTTATTTTTTAGCAGCAGCTCCTCACAGCCCCTTAACTTCAGCGGTGTTGAACGGAGGCTGGTAGCTAGCACAAAAGGAAATTAATAGCTTTCAACAGCTTGATGAACTCAGGAACTTTCCACACTGGGTCACCAGGCAAAGACAAGTCCTGTTTCATGCACCATCACAAGCACCAGAAATAGGGAGGCAGCATTTCTGCAAGTAATGCTAGCAAGCTTCTCCCTGCATAAAAAGGAGCCTTTTCATTCTAGAGCAACTTCCAAGTAAAGCTGAACATGTTCTCAAATGACCACATGTTGTTCTGCCTTTGTGCCCTCACCAGGAAGGGGAGACGACGCTGAAATCTGCAGTCTTGCTCAGGAAGGTAGTGAAACCCCAACTCAGCACGACAGTTACAAAGAGCAAAGAGATTACCAAACAAAAGCTTCCAGTGTTTAGGCACAAGGGCAGACATGAATTTCGAAGCTGTAAACTTCCCTTTAGGAAAACAAAAGCTCTTCACAAACAGTCGCCTTCACTTTTCAGCTCCCTGTCTATCCTGTCCCACAGTAAAACAGACAAAGCTCAGTCTCACTTCTTCTTACAGTAGTTTCATCTCTCAAAACCTCCTGCATATTTTCAGGTCACTCTGTAATGTACAGTAGCAATTGCCAGATTTCTCCACCCACAACAACTTCTTCCAGACTCTCTAACTCTGCTTCCATGTTTATCTTCTCTTTGATAGTTTTTCTCCAGATTTTTCCTTCTTTTGTGACAGCAGACTAATGACCAGCTCCCACAGGAGGCTGGATTAAGAGTCCCAAAAATCCTTGACATGAAAGGATTTTAAATGACTATTTTCACTGACTAACAGTGACTCAGAATGGTCTGTTTACCAAAGGGCCTTTTCTCAAGAAGAAAAAAAACTACACCGAAGTCTGGATTACAAACTACTAAAATAGCAAAGTATTTTGAAACTGCAGTGGTTCTGACAGGAAATGGGGACTAAGCTGCACTTAATGAAGGGAGGCGGAAAACCAGCAGAGCGATTCTAGACATGGCAACAGACAGCTCTATTCATATTTTCACTTGCTTATAAAGGAAATTCTGACAGCTGCCAGTATAAACAGAGTACAAGCACTAGCAAAGAGTGCACAATTCCTGAATCTGTACACACATGGGTGTGGAAAAGACAACAACCCCCAGCAAAACCTGAATTCCCAACATGTGCTCTAATTTTGCCCCGTTTAGAGGAGAGAGTTTAAAAACAAGGAAGAAAGAACCATACTGTTCAGAAGTCCCTCTTTTCTAATCTTTCCCTTTTCCAGACGTTAACAGAGCAATCCATGATTGTGTGAGAATTCAGGACACCTGGGACTGCCCGGTGTCATTATGTCCCTGGATCAGTCAGTCTTTTTGCCCAGCTGATGCCTTCTCTCTGGGTCCCTTTACCCTCCTGTTGAGGAAGCAGGGAAGGAAAATACTCTCTCTTGCTAGGAAGCCCAGTGACTCCCTGGAGCATATGTTCAATTAATTTTTTTTTTCAGAGGGCTGAGGCCACACAGGGCAGTTTTGGGCATCTGTGCAAGTGTCAAACTATGCCGATTTTCCTGATCTCTATCAGCTGAAGCTTGAAGTCCAACTATGACTTCCTGCAAACAGCTTGCAACAAAAGTTCTTATATTCTTTCTCCTCATAAAAATAAGTCACATGCTCTTTCTCGAAGCCTGTATTTCAAACCAGCACAACCAACCTCTGATCTGGGTTCCTCTTGTTCCAACAGTGCCTTACAGGCACACAGCTCCTGTGCTAGGCATGAGCAGCAAACTTTCTGGAGCTTCAGCAGCTCTATTTTCTTTCAAAACCAAACTCTTCAGAGAAGACTTCACTGCCTTCTCCACTGAAAAGGATATATTTTAATTTAAGAGCACCTACACAAATAATTCAACTTGACACAAAATCATGAAGAGGCAAAGGCACTTTCACTTCATTGGAAATGAACCTGCAAACATCAACAACATACTCTGCCCATTAGGAAGGACTGTCAGCACTTTGATTTTTTACCCAAGTTCAAGCACTTTGCCCTCTGTTCATAGGAAAGGTTACTTACCCCAAAATGAAAATTCATGCTATTTCCCCACACCGTCAGTAAGCCCTGGGACAATACAGCAAAAATACACACTCTGGAGGAGATCGGTAACATAAAACTTCACAAGACATAAACTGGCAACTTTGCTGATGAATCAAGTCAGTACTAAGTAACAAGGTTATAATAAGAAAAAATTGTAGCACACCTCAGGCTTCCATACAGCTGGAGAATGACATCCATACTCCTTCTCAGAGATGATTGCACTCTCTCATTCAGGGGCACCAGCAACTCCCTGTTCCTCCGCCTACCACAACCACTGTTGCCTCCAGTCATGCAAGTGCTCTGGAAGAGAGGTATTACTCTAACCTCAGTATTTCCTCTCTCCTGGGACATTGGTCAGGGTGAATCATCAGTTAATAAACAGTATTTCTTAACTGGGTGCAGCATTTCCAACAGCACCGCATGCACATTTCCCTTTAGTCCTGTTCTAGAGAACACATCTACATAAATCCACTCAGGAGAAAACACCTGAACAGTAAGAGCTCACAGCAAATGTATTCCAAAGAACCTGAGCTCCTGATAGCTGTTATGCTGGCACAGGTGCCATGTTTCCCAGTGCTCAATCCAGAAAACTCACATTCCTGATCTTACCTTTCACGTTCAATCTTCCTCTAAACTAGTGTCCAGAGCAGCCTACTCCCTCAGAAAAAAACCTAAACAGATTGCTTGACATGTAATTAATAGGATTAGTCTCGTCTGTGGTCAGTCTCTCTGAGCTATGTTCCACTTGCCACAAGCTGATTAGCTGCCTGCTTAAGGAGGAGCTGGGATAAGTTTCCTTCTGACGGCAGTGAAGTGGAGAGGCAGGCGCTGACTGTAATAATATGCTGTTTCCTGTCTGTGGCGGAGCTGAGAGGTACTTCCCAATAAAAAAGGGTTTACCGGAGCTCAGGAACTCAAGCTCCACCTCTTCCAGTGAAGAGCCTTTAACTATGGAGGAAGGGTCACTAACACAGCTCCTGGCACTCAAAAACATGCTCTGAACCACCTTCCATTTCACCAAAGCATCAGAAAGAAGAAACCAAACTAAACAAAATTCCCTCTCCACACAGAGGAGCTTTCTCCTATGGGATCTCAAAGCTCTGAATCAGATAGGATAAGAAGCAAATGTTGTAATTCATGGTATGTGAATGAGGGTGAAAGTCCACGCCACCATTTGGTAGCAATAACTGGAAAACATTTACCAAACAACCATGTGAGAATCATACTGGAACACAAAATGTGTACATGGAAAGATATGATGTCCTTTCCAGGCCCTCTCCTGACAATGACAGGCATTTTTGACTAGTGTTAAAGAATATACACTTTATCTTTATACAAATCCTCCACAAAGCAGAAATGGGTCAACGAATTGATAAGGACTAACTTCTTTAGCTGTACCAACTACACTGAAGGCAGCAGGCTTAACTCAGTTGGCACCTTCTAGAAGAGAGCAGATCTTCAGCCCACACACCAGGCTGAGGACGAAGAATTTGCTCACCACACAAACATTTACAAAACTGGGCCAAAGGAGATTACCCAAAGTCTTTTCAAAGACTTTTGAGGGGACAGCTGTGGTGGCAAAGCATTGACCTGAGCAACGGATGAGAGTGACTGGCGTCCCCCAAACCTTGCAGGTGTCGCAGGGGAGAACAGGCATGATGGATGGCTCAGGTCCATGACACAGGTAAAGCAGATCATTTTGAGACAGAGATCGGTAAAACCTAGGCTTCCCAGGATCATCTTGAGGAAACACTATTACAGGGTAATGTATGGAACTCATCTTCATTGCAGATTTTGTTTTAATGCTCCTAACGCAACTGCAGGCTAGTCCATTATGTGGGCACCTCAACAAATCACGTTACTGCAAAACCGCATTGTCCAAGAAAAAACTGTTCATGGAAAGAGCTAAAGTCTCACTGGGAAGACCAAATGCACCCAGTGTGATCCCAGATCATCTGCTTTTTAGAAATCACAAGAGGTTTTGAGGGTATGGCTGAGAAAGCGCTGCTCAGAAATCAGGGCCGGGCTCTGACCTCACCCATCCAATGCTGCTGTGATCTCTATTTTGTTAGGAGTACAAATACAGCACACACTGATGGCAAGAATCCAGGCTAAAAGTTGACTGTTCTCTTTGAAATAAAGGGTCCTGAACTACCAGGACAACACACTTATCATTGCATTTGTGCCACAGCAGATCTTCTCTAAGGCCCTGTGCCAGACAGCAACCCTAGGAAAAGGGACTGGTGAGAGATCTACGGACCACGTACCAAGGGATCATATGTGGAAAGCACCTGTCACAGCCCAGACATCCCCGAAGAATTTACCTTGTAGACAGGTGACTCTCAAGGACAGAGATGGCAGTGATGTGACAGAACCAGCAAATACCACACCTAGAGGCCTAAAGAGAGAAGAGAGCTCTGGCATAGGGCTTCTATAAGATTTGTTCCCCGAGGCTTCCTGTTAAATACCTCTGCAGCCACACTGCCTCACCTAAAGGAACAATAGCTAAATATAAAGCTCTTTGTTACACATCAGGGAACGGAGCTGTACAATATCTTAAGCTCAAAAATGCCCCATGTCACATGCTCCCAGCCCACTCTGTAGTCATCTATCCATTAATTCTGGGTAGCAGTCCTGAAAACTGTCCCCATTGCAAACAGGATACACTTACTGAGGAAATCTATGCAAGATCAAACAAGTAAACCACGGTGGAATTTATTACTACACATTTTTTTTTAGAAGAAGAGGTCTGTGTCTTAAAACTCACTTTTCTTGTTCTCCTTCCTGCTGAGAGCAAACAAATTACCTGTCAGACATGTCCTATGTAAAAGGTTTACTGGCAGCTATTTTTTAACCTTATTCCTCTATCCATGCAGCACAACCTTTGCTGGCCTTGTGCTCTGGTTTTCTTCTCTCATGATGTTGCCTCCCCCATGCTCAATGGACTTTCAACTGTTTCTCTTCCGACTGCTCAGCCCTCATTACATCTTTGTTTTGGATACATATTGTTCCTCCAAGTGGTTTATCTGATGGTTTTATTGCTTGTCTTTATGTCAGGACCTTAGGGGTGTCATTCAGGCAACCTGACCTACAGAATCTATACATTAGGCAGTATAGATGCCTGGAGAGAGGCTGAGTTTTCTCTGAAAGAAACCACTCTTTTATAAATCCACAAGTACCAGTCTCCATTGAAAAAAACAGAAAATCAAAAAGATAACCAGAACATTTAAAACTCTGCTTACAACACTAAGTGCTACATACTTTCAGTTTAGGAGAAAAACTCAAATCGTATGACCCACTGATTTGAAACAGGGAAAAAATGCATCACAGAACTCTGAATTTTAGAAAGGAAGATACAGAGGGGAAGCACAGTGCTCTCAAAGAAAACCAACAGAAAACTGCATGACTGCAAGGAATCCAAAGCGCTGACAACAACGATGTAACAGAGCAAACAGTAACACGACTAGGCCACCTTCTGATTTCCTAAGTGTTTTTAGAGCTCAAGGTAAACGAGTCAAGCACCTCCATAAGCCACAATAGAAAAAGCGGATAGAAATTAGAGGAAACATGTTTTTCTTGAAGTTTACCTAAGCCCCATGATACACTGCTCAGCTGGAGACAGTGCAAACTGTACCTGCTTGAATTTCAAGGTAACCCTTTACCTTTTACTGGCTAGGGAAAGCAGGGACTGGCAGAGCCTGATACCAGAGTCTTGGAAATAACTCTTCACTGTTGGACTCAGATAGTGCAATCTGGGAGAGCAAATACACTACTTCCTTCTGTCCCTAACGCAATCTTCCTATGGAGATTAGATCTCTCCCAACTACAACAGTAAGCAGCACAGTAACAGCACACTTACCTGAAAAAACGGTCTTTATTTATATTTGAGAAAACTGAAGCAAAATCCAGGATAAAATGCTTTATTAACAGGTAAATAACATCACATTCTTGAAAACATATCCCCTACTCAAATCACTGCATAAACCTTCTCTTTGTACTCTCACACTGACACCTGATATCAATAGTTACTTATCATATCCAGATGTGCCTCCTACCTGTCCAACTATGGATGTAAAAAGTGTTTTCAAGCTTTGGGAAAGTGTTGGGGTATTATCTGGACACAGGCACTGCAAAGCCAAAAGCTACAGCTACACACAACAGAAACACTCTTTGGCAGATTTTTAAAGCAGCAGGTCACTCCTGCTGCAGCACACGGCACACTGCTCAGTGTTGGTCACCACCTCCAGGATCAGGAGGGATTCCTCCCTCCACATGGATTGTTCCTCTCTTCACCTTGCCTTAGAGCAACACTTCCTTTCCCCAGGCCCTCCTTTTCCTCCGTTCTGAGCCCCTCAGGAGCTGTGTGGAGGTTTGTTGCTGTTCACCAGCTTGACACTCATCCTGCAGGGCTGACATCAATGGCTTTTTTTCTGCACGCCAGGTGCTCCCCCAAATTGGAGCTTGCAGAACACCTGCACCTTAGATATACAGTAATTTTTCCTCCCAGTTTCTGAGCCTGGAGAAAACGTAGCAGGGACACCACCACGTTTCCAGACTGCAAATACTTAGCACACATCCCACGTGTAATGAGTATCCTGAACCAATCCCACAGTTATTTCTATGCTATTTCTTTCTGTTCCTCCTTTTGCTTTCCCACTATATATAGCATGCATACATAAACACACACACAGACATACACAAATAAAGTCAGAGAAAGAAGTTTACATATTTTAATGCCTGTGGGAAAAACTAAATTCCTTTAGCAAGATCTCCAGCACAAACATGAACATCACCTCTAACTCCCTCAGCAGAACAAATTTTTCTGTCCCACTGTGCACACAGGTTCTATCAAACCCTCCTAGCTTATAGGTAAGAAAATCCCTGAATGCCAAGTCTTAGCACAATACATAGTAACCCAAGGTATTTCCCTGAGGTAATTCCCATGTGCACAAATATGAGTTATCATATTGTAAAGAAAAGTAGGTTTATAATTTTTTTATTTTTAGTGAAAGATGCTGTGAAGATTGTTCAGATGCTTTTCAACCCTGCAAAAGAGATGGGATGTCGGGAAAAGATGCAAGAAGAACAGAAAATAATGCAAAAAGTCCTACCGTGAAGCTGTTGTTGACATTCTTTGTGCTGGATTCTGCCACGCTGGCATCTGTCAGATCCACCTCATCAAAAATAATGGACTGGAAAGAAAAAATTCAAAATCCCAGTAAATTCTTGAATCCAATGTATAAGCAGCAGACTCAAAGGGAGTCTGCCTAGCATGTTCTATATCACAGGCTTATATGATTTGAAGGAAAGACACAGCACCAACAACATCAAGGACCTGGAAGTCTAGTTCGATACACTGGGGATCACTCTGGCCTGTCTTCAGACAGTGAACACAACGACTTTATTTTTATTAAAGGATTATTTAAAAAAGAACACTAAATAACTGTAGGTTTTGTTCTTGTGAAAGGAGACAGTTTTATATCTAGTAGACTATCAACATACTAAACCAGATGCATAGCATCTCTGATTTGATAAATTCTAGCCTTGCTTTTCTCCTCCACTTTCTCTTTTCACTTGCATTCTCTCCCTTCTATTGATTCAGAGTCCATTCCTTACTAACATGCACCAAAGGGGGAAAAAATACGGAAAAACCAGTATCACAGGTCCGCCTGACGCTTCCCTTCAAAACCAAGGATTTCCAAGCGTGAGGCAAAACACAGGGATCTTCTAGTAGCTACAAAGCCTGAAGACCAGTGCTTAAAGAGTTCTTTTCTCTGTAGAGGCTGCCTCCTCACTGACACCCATCTGCCTCCAAAGCCTCTCCACTGACTTCCTTCCTTGGCCTCACAGGTGCTGTCAGGACCTTACCTTAGCAGTTTTTGCATAGTAGAGCGTTCGTCCTCGCAGCTTAAAGTATCGTCTCTTCCAGCGCTGGAAGGAGCTGGTCTGTTTCATCAGCATCCCCTCTTTTATGACAGTCTACAAAAGCATCAGAGGAGAGGGGTGAAGCATAGGTTTTACTGACAGGCACCTTTTCTGCTCCCCCAGCACACACCCGTAGGGAAACAACTGGAGTTGGAGACCAATAACCTCAGTGCCCTCTGCTGGAAGCGTTTCACAGATTCATTCAGCAAAACTGAGCAGCCTTCACAAGATAAAACTCTCATGAACACACAACCCACACTGCGGTGCGGCTTTACCCTTGTCTCCAGTGCTATCACGATACCGAAGAAGATAAGTAACTTAGAACTGAATGAGCATTTTGAATCTAACAGTGACTCGGGGAGTGTAACAGTTAAACTCACCGAGGTCAGATTTCAGTCACAGGTAATTGCACCTTTCATTTAATTGGCATCTGATTACCGGCACACACGCACATGGGATATCTGTCTCTACCTCCAGCTGTGCCTTGTGAAACTACCAGCATCTACCTGGCACAGAGGTGGCAAGCTGCAAGCCCAGGGGGTGAAGAGTGAAACCAGAGCAAAGAAGGAACTATATCCAACCTCAGCATTCGGTATTCTTCAGACAGTCTTGGCCCTGCCTCGGTACACTCTGGCCAGCTGCCATTTCCCAGGGCCGCCATGCCAAAACTGTCTACGCACGCTGACTTTTTTTCTTTAACTGCTTTATAACTAGACTGACATACCAGCATACACAGGCTCATATGCTTGTTCATATACTGTGCACATGTGGGGGTATGGATTTAACCCACATGCACTTCATTCTGCATTGTCAAATACATTTGATTCCTTTGCTGAGGACAGGTTTGAACAGCTACATGAAAATAATCTCAAAAACTGCAGCTCAGAAAGACAAAAAAGGTAAAAAAGTCAGGGCTGAATGTCCAACCCCAAATTCCTGATTGTAAGTACTGCCTAGGAGCTACAAGCAGTGTTATGTCATGCCTCAGCACCACAAGAAACATACTTCTCTCCCCAAAAAAGTTGCAGGAACCTACTTCTTGCTGAGAGAGCCCAAAGCAATAAACACACAGTTAAAACACAGGACACAAATGGTCTGACAGTCTTGTAAGACAGGTTATTCTGTATCTTGGTGCCAGGAAAATGACACAGCTTTAACATACCAGAGGTCTCAGTGGAATTCAGGTTTGTAATAGTCAGGTTGCTGATAAGTATCAATTAATTCACAAACACAGCACCAAATGGACACTGCCAGGCTACTACAGCACACAAAATAAATACTCTTACTGATCCACAGGGTTTAGTTAATTTTACAAATCCTTTCCAGGGCATTAAACTTGCTTTTAAAATGCTATATATATTTCTAATGTTTGCCTTTAGTTTTTGAAACAGCTGCAGATTTTAATATCTATTTTTAATAATACACTGGCCCTTGCCAAGCTCAAAGCTCCCTCAAAAACCACTTCAAAAAAATGCTGACTATAAGGAGAAACATCCATCTGACAATATATGTTTCTCTTTTGCTAGACTGAGCTATCCTCAAACTGGCCTGAGAGATCACAGGGTCTGGACCACCATGGTGAAGCCTCTACTCACAAATCAGCTGGGAAAGGGCAGGCTCCACATTCCACCAGATCCTAAAGAGAGCTGTCGGATATAGAAGCTACTATAATCTTCCTCCACTGTGTTGGGAAAGAGAAAAGGGGGACAGCTCCCCTGTCTCCTGGAAGAACATCATCTGCCTTGGATCCTGGGCCCTGGCCAGCTCCAAGGTTAGCAAACCCCAAGCCCCAACGCTTCCCAGTGGTCTGTTTTACAAAGCCACCTGCACACTGGCAGAAATACCTGCCAGAACTCAGGCAAACACCAACTCAGTGTGCCTGCTTCAACTGGGAATCGCCAAACTCCACAGTACTTCCAGCAGAATGAAAAGAGAAAACGAAAATACACAATTGAGGATTAAGCTCCTATAAGGATTCTCACGCCAGCTCCCCACAGCTCTGAAGCAGTCACTGAAAGGCATCTTGGCAGTCGTTTTCACAGGACACAGCAGCAAGAACACACTCTAAGAAGCCATGAAGCATCTGGGAATGGCTTTAGGGTCCAGAAGGTAAACACACTATAGCAATACCCAGGAACAAAATGTTAAACCACCTTAGAGCTGGTGTTACATAAATAATCCAAAATTCAGACATTATCTTAGCTTCAGCACAAGAGAAAATGCAGTGCAAAGACTGACCGAACAGCATCCCTTGCTGAAACAACCCTGAAGGCACGGCCAGAGCTGAAGGCACTCATCTGGAACCGGGAAAGATGCATTCATTCTCCTACTCTGCCATGGACTTTTTATCAGTTCCCAATAAAGCAATTTTCACTCTGTCTTCACCCCCCATCTGTCAAGTGGAACAAACAGCACTAGCCAACTCTGTGGAGACCCACTAAAATATGTATTTCTCTCACAACCTCCAGCACCTGGGTATCAAAGAGAAACGTAAAGTACCAGCATCCAAATTACCACGCTAAGGGAATCACACATTTCTGCAGCTCATTTTTTTACAGGGAAGAAAATGGGAAAGTGGCAGGAGATTTTCCAGATTAAGACAGAAACATGGAGTGATCTTTTGCATTCCCTGGAAAAAAACACATATAAATAAAAAATGAGATAGAGACAGCAACTACTGAGCTCTGCAAAGCCCCGAACCAAAATCAGAGAGGAACTAAAAACCCTGGGGAAGACTCCTGGGATGCAAAGCCCGAAGATATCAAGTCAGCCAGGAGGCTGATCAAAAAATAGCAACTTGCAGGAGATTTCAGAGTTCTGTTGCTATGTCTATTTACAGCTATGGTTAAACTGGGGTCAGCCAGAGCCCTTACACACCCCAGGCTCAGGCAGCATCACTTTAACCAAACTCTTGCCCAGCCCACCAGCACAGTAACTTCAGCAAAACAATGCCTCTGCTTTCCCTCAGCTCCCACTGCTCCCGCCTCCTCCCTCACCTCAGTTGGGCTCACTCACCTCCGCACAAGATGTGCATTCCTCCATTCCTCTTTTAAACCCNCCCTTTTTTTTTTTTTTTTTTTTTTTTTTTTTTTTTTTACCAAAAGGCAACACTTGCAGAGGTCACCTTGCCCTGCCCTAAGCAGCAGTTTCTGTCATTGCCAGGCTCTATCTATAGAAAACCTCACAGCTACCCAGCTCAGATACGAAAGGCCAGAGCAGGAGCGCTCGCTCTGCTCACAGCAAACACGCCTCTGGTTCAGCGCTGCCCATTGCCGCACGAGAGCAGCCGGGCTATTTATAGGCACTCAGCTCAGCACAGTTTGGTGGGTTTGGGCAGAAACGGCTGAGATAAGATCAAGACGACTTTATAAAATTATGCAGACATTGCTGCCTTTCTTCTCATCTATTTTGACTTAACAGCCAAAGGAGTTGCTACTTGCAGGGAATGCAGCTGAAGAAAATGAACTGGGGAAAGGACCTGACTGCAAAGTGACACAAATGAAATAAAAGAGGGGAGGTAAACGGTTTCTTCTGCTCCCCAGCCTCTCTGCAGATTTTTAATTGAAGATCTACTCTGATCAGATTACTGGACATGTAATTCATCAAGATGAAAGTGAAATTGCTTCTCCCATAATGAAAAGAGAGTGTTAAATCTATTTTTAGTATCATATATTGGATCCTATGGGAAAAGCTACTGCCCTGAAACATTATGAGGTTTGATTATGTGCATCCTATCCAGGATAAATACTAAAATTGTTTGCAATGGAACTATGCAGACTGTTTTCTATCCAGTTGAGTCCCTTTCCAGTGTGGTGTCCTGTGGCATGGCATTCCACAGGCAGATAACACTATGAAAAAATGAATTATCTTCTTGGATCAAGCTTAAAATGATATGCTACTGGCTTCAGCACTGACCCCCTTGCATCATACTTCAAGTCAGTGTAAAAAAGGTTACTGAACAAACTGACAATTTAAAGCAACACTGCACATAGCAGAGAGTCATAAGAAGTCTGAAAAGAACAAGATTAGACAGCTGAAAGGCAAGGCCTAGGAAATTTCTAGCATTTTAGTATTTATCTTTGGCCTTAAAGAACAGCAACTTCCTGCAGAAAAAAAATCAGCTCATGGCAAGCAATACACAACCCTCCCCCGAGCTCATCCCCTTTCAAAACTAGATAGTTAGGAAGAGAAATAATATGTTCTCAGATTTCTCCTGTCAAAATGGGTGCAAGGTTCAGACCTAATCCTAAACTGACAAAAGAAAAGTTTTGCCACTGACCTCAACAGGAATGGTTTCAAACAACTCAGAGGACTTAAAAAAAGAACTTAAAAGAGAGCCTAATACTTCACTGTTTCCTCTTCCCGCCTTGTAAGAACAAGAAGCCAAAAGACTAACAGGAGCTGTTCAGAAAACCAGCAAGACACAGTTGTGTTTTTGGCAGCACTGCTCATGTGAGGTGTCTCTGCACCCAGTAACCCATGTCAGGAGGTCAGAGACAGCCTAAACAGATTAAGTGCTTTCTACACTGATAACATGAGTGATTCTACTAAAAGTTAGGAAGGATCACGTCAGATTTCAGCACCCTTCAGATTACATCCCTTGTTCTCCTGCACACAGTATTGCTCACCAAGTGAAACACAGGAGCAGACAATCCTTTCCTGAAGGTTAAACTTATTGCCCCATTTGAAGTAGGGCTCTTGATAAAACTAATTTCCTAATCTGGAAAACAAGCCCTATTAGCCAGACTGAGGGTGACTATCAAGCGTGTCCTGCTGTCAGGCTGGCAACTGTCCCTAGGCACAGGGAGGTTCCAAACCATGTTTGATAGAGACAGAGGAAGAACAATGCAACTTATTTCACTGCTGAGATCATAACATATTCTCAGGGGCAATTACTCAGTGCAGCATATCTAAAACAAGAATTATGCTTCACTAACACTTCTTTCCAATGCAGAAAAAGAACTATGTACAAGGTAACAGCAAAATGATTCAAAGCTATCTAAATAGCAACTAAAGAATCCCAAACCCAAAGTCCTCAGCATCTGGATTTCTCTGTTTTCCATGTGTCTTCAGAATGTAAAAACTTTAGGACACACACAGTTTTTATTTGTATGTACCATAAAACACTGATGCTAAACAACAAATAATTGACTAAACAAAATACCAAATGCAGAGAGGAAAAAACAAAATGCAAAAGCATGTGCAGAACTGGGCTATCTTTATAGATGCTTACTAGGGAGTTTTACAGGCAGCTGATCCCCAGGGACCAAACAACCTCATCTAGTCACTGATTTTGGGTAAGCCATGGCAAAAAGGATAGGAGTAGGTCTGCAGGCGCTTAAACATGGCCAGACAGTCTTGCCATGCTAGGGCAGGTACAAGTCTGAGTGCTGTATCCTGTTGTGGGTAAAACAGCTTTAGTAGCTGGTGTCACAAAAGCTCTCTGTGGTCATAAACATAATTAATATTTAGAAATCAAATAAAAAGAAGTAAATCCAACAAAGAAACTACAGAAATAAATCTAACCAACCCCACAGAATAAGACATGAAAGGTCAAAAGGGTAGGGGTTAACAAGCTAATCTGAGAGCAACATCCTTCCACCAGACAGTGGTCACACCCTGGAAATGAACTCCAGGAAGTTTGGAGAGGGGAAATCTGATCAGTAAAGCAATTCTAACTATGGGACACACAGAGAGCTATACAGATCTATAGGGGAGCACAAGGTAACTACCAGTTGCATACTCCAGTTGTTTGGGAATTCTACATTAAACGAACTTTGCTCTTAAAAAAATGAAAATGGCATTAGGATTTATTTCACTAGTATCAAAAGAGCAAGACATTATGAGAACTCACAGCAAAAAAAGGACTCCTGAAGAGGAGAAAAAAAAAAGAAAATCACAGCTGGAATCAAATGTCAAAATAGAAGCTGCGGCAGTGAGTCAGAGGCCCAGTAACAGAAGCCGAGCACTGCAACTGATGAAGGGGGTTACAGCACAGACCTTTGTACAACCACACGGGAAAGCCTGCAAAAACTCTCCAAACAATCATCCTCCCAATTCTCCTCTTTTGTAACCTCCAGCCCCGCTGAATGAGCTGGACTTGGCACATCCAGTGAGAAACTGGGGCGAGCACGGCTGAGAGCTCTCCTACAGCCTCCCTGCAACTCCCGAGACAGTAACCTATCCATGGAGTAGCTGTCACTGAAACAGGAAATGCAGATCCGCAGTAAAAAACAGGAGTTTGTATCAAATAAATACTGAAAAGGCTTTAATTTGCCTTGGCACAGATAAATGGTCAAACACTTCATTCTTCATTAGTTACTGCTGCAGCCAATAAACAAAGAACAGGTCTTTGAACCAGCTTCTTTCAATATCAGGTTCAGCTGCTACTATCATGAATGACTCTCCTAAAAGGGATGTACAGTCACAGACCTAAAGTGAACAAATTAACAAATGAAAAACAACTTGAAAGCATGCAAAAATGTATATGGGGAAGGAAATACAACATACAGCAGATCAACGCACAGCTCCTTAGTAAAATGAGCTCTGTCAGAGAGCTCCAAGCAAAGTACTTAAAACAGATGAATACTCTGGTCAGCTACTTAGAAGGGAGAACGAAAAACACACCAGTACACTCATTCAGGACGAGTTAGGAGCCGGACAACTCCTGGCACACTAACCTAAGCCTCAGATGCTTTCCATAGGCTCCCGGCATCCTTCCCAAACACATTTATCACAAGAGGGAAACTGAGCACAAAGCTCCAGTCAAACTATAGCAAAACTGGAAGATCAGGGCTCAAACCCATCCACAGAGGTAACTAAAGCCAAAAAGGCAACAGTTTAACAGCTACCTGAAAATTCCGGCATGGAATAAAATTTTAAAGGGTTCTAATTAAACTCGAGCTTTATATATTTAAGTACAAACATGAAAAGTTTGACTGTTAATTTTTCTACCATCTAAAACTATATATACATGACTACATCCCTCCCTTGGGCATTTTCCTCATACACAAAAAACGTCAAAACACACTACCTACTGTAAAACCTTCAGGTCTGAGGCATGCCTGTCACAAGCTATGCACCAGCACCACAGAATCCCCTGTCTGAACTCAGAAGCACATGGCTCTGCTGCTGAGTCACAGTGATAGAACCTCATTTGGAATCACAGCTTGTACACAGAATCCTCTAATGCTGTAGCCTGTACCACCACAGCTTAAGTCATACCCTTATTCATTCAGAGAGACAAGTTACTACCAAAAAACACATGTCTAAGCCTCTCCATCCACTTTACCAGCAGGCAGAAAGAGACAGGCACTCACCATAGTGGGCTGTCAGGGCCATTTGACACGAGAGTACCAGGCTGGGGAGTATGACCAGCGTGAGCACAGAACAGCAAATGTAAGGGAAAGCACATGCAGAATACAGCTGCAGATCTCATCCTCACACTCATAACCACCCCATCCTTCCCACACTGCTGAACGTCATGGAGATCCTGGCCAAGTAGGAAGGAAAAGTCAGCAGAAAGCACTGGTATGAGAACTTCAGGACATGGGAAAGCGAAAGTTATACCTTGAGGAAGAAAACTGAATCCTTTGCCCTTGTGTTGAGGAGGCTGAAAGAAAGACAGCTTCCTCCCACTGTTGTCTTGATTCCCATCACCTCTGCTACTGAATTCTGCAAGGAGCTTTGTTTGGTAGGGACTGGCAGATGCAGAGCCAAATCCTCATCCTTTTACTCCAGCTGGTATTCAAATAGGTTGAGAGCAGAAAGTGGCTTTTGGCCTTTGGCCATTTAATTAATACTTAGGTATCTTAGAATTTATTTTTATCTCATCTGTAACAACTGTCATAATCAGATTTTCCATATTTATGTATTAAACAACCTATGCTTTTAAGTTTTTTTTTTCCTCATCTATTTAACATAGTTTTTAAAGGATACTGCAAAGTTTTAATTTGTTTTTCCACTTTCCCTGTTTTAATGTCCTGCAAATACCTTTGACCATGCCAAGACTTCTTGATCAGCACCAGCAACAACAAGGAAGATGAGCACAGCCCTGGGAACACCATTTTGTTAACTTTCAGCTGAACAGAACAGAAGGGGCTGGCGTGAGTTCCCAGAACACTAATTTTTAATAAATCCTCAATGACAGATCTACACATTTTAGGGAATGCTCTGCCCTGCCTCAGCCAAGAGCAGTTCCAAGAGCAGGCAGCTCACCCTCCCTGTTTTATCGGACACATTTCTGTCGTTCAAAGACCACTGAAGGCGACTGTCCCACAGGGTAAGACATCACCTGGAGCTTCCACCACCTGCCTTGGTTCCCAGGTCTGGGGATGCCCTGGGTGATTTCATGCATTTGATACAGGAAGTGTGTATCTACATTCCCCCTATAGGAAACTGTGGGTGGTATCACCTCTCCTCACTAGAAAATTACATGGATAAATTTACTAAAGCTTGCAAGACTCAAGTCCAATGTGCTTGATGCAAGCATTACGTGATCAAGAGGGCATTTCCTTTCTGAAAGAAGCAAAACCACAACATCAGAACAGTAATCAGATGTAAAACTTTTCAACTTAGCAATGAGACAATGAGGAAACAAAAAGATCTCCTCTAAAACCAAATGAAGCAACCCTGTACTAACCAATCGCTTAACTCGAAAGTGGTAATGTTGTAGCCATCAAGCCAACTTTTTCCTCTTTGGACCAGAGCAGCCAGCTTTAGACCTCCTTCTCCTCTATGTGAGGGCTCTCATGTCCAGGTGTGGTCTAGAGCCTGCAGACTGCAAGCTCCATACCCTGTGGAAGCACTGTACTGCTGCTGCAGAGGTGCAGCACTACTGAACACAGCATGCACAATAAGCTCATTGCTTTCTGGAGTGTTTTATATAAAATGTGTGAGGAGGGACCACAAATCATGGCAGCTGCTGTGGAACAGTGCTGCTACCTCAGCTATTCTGCCTGAAGCTCAGCTATCCCTGGATAACTATCCTGCGGGGCTGCAGCACTAAACAAAAGCATCTTCTTTCTTTAAGAGACACATAAATTCTTAGTGAAACAAGAAGCAATAACCACTTCGTGAAGAAAAAGCAGGGAACAAACTGTTTCAGTGGAAAGTTCATAAAATATCCTTTAAATAATGGTTGGTGCATTTGAGATCTTGAAAAAATGTGTTCCAAGAGGAACACGTGTTCACTTGGGACAGTAGTGTGCTGCAAAATTTCCAATGATGCCGTATATCTAGCCAATATCTAGGACAAACCTTAAGGTTTCCAGGAACAGGGAAAAAACCCTCTCTATCTCACTTGTGATTTCTCTTACATATGCAGGTATAGCTGCTATTTCAGAAAGAATCAGACTGGATTTGTAATTAAAGATGGTAAAGTTATGCAGTGTCTTACGTGGTATACTGGATTTCCTAATCAGGTGATCTGGAGATAGACGTTTCACAGTTTTCATTTATAATCCTGAACTCCTCCAAAGAAAAAACTCAGTAATTTTTCTGTCACGAGAGGTTTTGGGTAGGGGAAAATACTCTAAATATTTGACTTAAGTTTTATTTTTAAAAACCAAGCAATCAAACCAAAACATTCAATACCTATTTAATTTTGTCTCTAAATTTATTAGAGAGAATAATTAGTAGCCTGGAAACTTTTTTAGCAATGTGGTCTAAGTAAATCCATACTCTCAAAACATGCAAAAGTTTAATGTTAGCTCTTTAGTTCCTGGAGCCTGATCTATAGTTAGAAGGATTGAGAAATGCTACAAGTGTATGCGGTTTTGTGCTTTGTATTGTTGTGCGGTGGGGTTTTTTTAGTTTGGGTTTGTTGTTTTTTGGGGTTTTTTTAACAAGGAAGTAACAGCTGCTGCTTTCATACAGCATCCAAAACCCCCCAGCAGCAAGGCAAACTTACAGTACATCAGTGGAAACAGTGCTGGGAGGCTTCCCAAATTGTGTCAGAACAGATGAGTCTGAAGTGCATACCAAACAGAATGTAGATTAAGGGACAGAAACATTCGTACAGCCTAAAATCCTACCTTTGTCCTTAGTGCTCAGAGAAGAAACTGGTACGTTCATGCTGTTAATCAAAGAAAATTCACGTCCTTAAACCTGTGCTCAAGATGTTCAGTTTCAGCTCAATCACAAAAACTTCTCTTTTGCAACAGTTCTCTCTTTTTAGGTAAAGAGTTCCCAGTTTCTACCTGGATTAAACCATAAGCCACCACAATTTATGACACATGAAGCTCCTAAAATGTCCTCTTTCAGATATCCTGTCAGAAGGCAGCAAAACAAAACCAGAAAGACATTTTAACATGTTTTAGTGGAAGATGCCACAGACAGAACACGAATTAAGTAATGAATTCCTGAAAACTCCTTCCTCATTTCTTGCTTATTTCTTTTACAATGTTGCTTTACTGAAATGCTTTGCTTCTTATCATAATACTTCTTTCAATACTTGTATTTCAAACTAATAAACTTCTCATTTTCCTCACTCTCATCTCAGGAAACCTTAAAACATTTGCCCTCCAGAAATAAAAATAACACTTCTTTACCTATAAAATAGACATTTTATCTAATAGGCAATACAAGAAAAAACAAAATGAGCTTTCTTCAGTTGCCCATGCTGCCTATCGTATCTCTGAGGACTCAGCACAGTATGCTCTGGAAACGTGCACAAAAACCAGGAGAAACATTTTCCTTCCCTCTGTTTTTCTGCCTTTATGCTGCAGGGTGGCTCCAAGACCTCAAGGCTACTCATCAGAAAGAGAATCACAACTTCCCATAGCGCAAAAGGCATCACCTATACCTGGTACACAGCACAGAGAAGGGAAATGTGCTAGTTCAGATACTGAGCAGTCTGTCCACTGCAGCATAAAGCTCAATACCAGTTCATTCGTACTGCTTTTCAGAATATAAATGAACTTGACACATCTCTGCTACCGGAGCTCAACAGCTTCCAATAACCCAGAAAGTTTGGAAAGCTGCTCGCTGTGTTTGCAACTCTGGTGAAATATATACTGCAAACTCGTCTTTAAAAGTTCAAGGCAATGATAAATGCTTATAAAAATGAAATTATTACAGAGAAATTGCTTGTGAAAGTAAACAGAACTTAGACTGAACTAGTCTAAACAAGAAGTTCTCCTGATGCCACCCAAGGACGCTGCTGAAATCCTGTCTGGTAAACAAACTGAGAGCTCAACACACCAAAGCTGGCAGGCTGGAAATCCCACAGAACTGATGAATGAAATGGGAAGATGGCCTGTTCATCCACCCTCCTGCTTTCTGAGGGTTATAATGTGACGCTGGAAATGAAAGGTCAAGTTCAAAGGAAGAAGCACACTTCACTGTCAGAGCTTATAAAAGGTGCTGTGCTCCTTGCTTTCACACCTTCAGCTCCCAGGACCACTTTGGACATTCCTGTGCCTCAGTCCATGCCAAGTGAAAACGAGATGACATTACCACTTAAGCTGGTTCCAGCTGAGGTCTCAGCACTGCTTAGGAGGTGGGAGCAAGGTCCTGCTGTTGCCTCTCCTCACACACATCTTCCTTCTCTTAGTTCATTTAATCTCTTTCCTAATTCCTATCCATTCAAAAATACTTAATCTTAGCTGACCAACAGTTTCTGCAGCTGCACCAATGCCAGCCCGAGACCAGAGAGGAGCTAAAAGCAGTCCCCTCTGAAGCTTGATGCTGGTACAAGTCCGTCAGGTCTCGAAATGGCTGATCAAGCACACAGTGCAGCCTCTGCTTCTTGGCCAGCTGAGACAAGAGCACTCACACTACCTGCTATACCTGATCATGTGAGGCTTTCTTCTTTCCCCATAATAATAATCATTAAAAGACTATTAAACATGCTTCCCTTATACCTTCTTCTCTGCCTCAAAAATTCTTTCTAGCTAAAAGCAAGTAAGCACATTAGAACACAGTACTTCACTTTCCAAACACTGAGCCTTCCACTTCTCCTTCCCCTGCCCTCTGCCTCACAAGGGACAGGTTTTTTAGCCAAAGAGATGTTACCTGTGATTTGCCTTTAGACCCTGCACATCAATACCTCAGTCCTTAAACATCCAAACAATTCCACTTGCCCACTACTACCACACCAAGCTACTTCAGTCAAACACAGCTGGACAATCTCTGGGCTCTGAGACAAGTTCACTGAAGTTTTATGATCTTGCAAGCAAGCAGTTTTAATTTACAGCATTTCTTAGGAAAACAAATGGCAGGACCAGAGGAAGGAAAATGTACCTTCAAAGTGCTTGTGACTGTGACAAACAAGTAAATTCTGAGGAATTCCATGGCCACAGCAGACTTCGTACTCAAGCTGTGATAACAGTAAGCTCCATGATGATTTAGCTGTACTTACAGGCATGGTCTTAAGCTAACTGCAGCAAAAGATGTGCTCAGAAGGGATTTATATCCTCAGGCCACAGTAAAAGTCTGCCTGCATCTTACTGTCACTGACGGACCTGTCCAACAGCTTCTACAGCTTACAGTAGTCTGCACTCTATCATTCAACAGACAAATTCAGAATTAGGTCTGTCTTTACAATGAAAGTGAGCTCCTCAAAGTCTCATCAAAACTATGATTACCCACAAAGTTGTCTTTGTTCCTTGCCCTCGGGGCAAGGAAAGAGTATACATGCAGCAGCATGCAGAAAAGACGATGACAAACCAAACCGACATCAACAAGCAATAGAACAAATCACTCCTGAATACCACAATATCTGGGCTTAGTTGGAAAATTTGACACTATTTAGTCAAAGGTTGTCTGCAGGTTAACACACAGAAGGTTTAACAGCTGTAGATGATATCTGTTTATAATGCTTGTTCTTAACATGCTTATGTTTGCATATACAAGTGGCTGGTTTCATCTTTTTCCAGCCATGCTGACGCGGGAAGTGATGTAAAACAGGGAAAATGATTTAGTAGGGACAGGAGAACATGTTCTGCTATATTCAAACAAAAATACAACCCAATGCACCTTTCACCTTAGCATCTCTAACATACTGTTATAAGCAAGAGTTCCCACTCTAGCACTGGAAAAGTCTTTGTATCCCTACTCTCATCACAAACACCACCATGGAGACAGACTAGAGCATCCTTCCTCCCTTTCCACATGAGACCCCTGCCACGAGTGATGTTAATAAATCCCAAGGTTCATCCAATGTCCAGCAAGACAAATTCTTAATATTCAGTACCCTGGGTGCAGGAAAAGATCTCAAAAGGCTTATTTTTTTTCACAGCAGAATAACAGACTAGCTTAAGTCACCTGATGCTACAGCACAGCTGAAATCTGCTTGACACAGAACATCAAGCCAGGGCTCCAGGGTTTCCTGGTGTGGTCAAAAGAACCACCTCACAGCCCAGCCCTGCAGTGCCTCAGCCCAAGAAGCCAGTGGCAGTGCCAGCAGCACCTCATAGACGGAAGAAGCAGCCTCATCATGGTCCTCACATACGACTGCACTTTGTCACAGGGGTTTCACAACTGGGACCAATGCAGCCAAACGATGATGCGCAGCAGAATGATGGCAGGTCCTGTGTTTGAAAGCAGGGCAAACCAGCCAGCATGAAAAAGAGCCCTCTGAACAATGCTTCAGACATTGCACCATGCAGAGACATTTACTCTCCTTTGATATGAGTACACGAGAAGCAACACTGAGCTGCAGCACCAGTGCTGAGTGAGCTTTTGCATCCCCACAGCTGCACCGTGCTTGTCCATGCTGCAGAGACCAGGTGAGCATGAGGTAGGTGATGGCAGAGTAACTAACCTGGTATTTCTAAGCAGAAACACATGAAACAGTCCAAGAGTTACACAGGAGCTTAATGGCTACAAAGAAAAATCACGCTGCTATAATAAAAATAGTACAGAAAAGGGAAACTCCCTATGGGTGGTTTCTAGTCTAAGGTTGAAGGAAACCTTCACATCTTCTCTTACAGTAACAATACAGAGGAACTACAGTTGTGGTTGTAGTTGCAGGATGTTGTTACTGCCCCTAAAAATGGTGTTATTGTTCCAGGATGTGCCACAGAGGGGTAAAATATGACTGGGCCAAGGGAATCCGGGTGGGAAGGACTGTTACCTTACCAGGAAGGCAAAGCAGGACAGACAAAGCTGGGAACAAAGACCAACCAGCTGTAAGATCACTGTTTGACCGGACAGAAAGCCAAATATTGCTGTATGGCTACAGAAAGGTAAAACAGCACGGTGCAAGATGGGGAAAATTAGGATGCACAAAAAGGATGGGAAGATGCTGAGGGAGGCACACACAATGACTGTAGGAAATAACAACGAGGGCTGCACCTTCCAAAGCAAAGCTCTGATGATGAGATAGTGACTTGTGACAAGTACAACAGGACCATGGAGGAGGGAGGTGTTGGAAGGTGATAACGGAACAATGGGACAGGGAGCTATGGCTGGGATGTGCAGAGGTTCTCAGGGAAGGCATGGGGAGGTGAGGAAGGAGCCCGTGGCAACGGTGGCAAAGGGAGAAAAGGGGAGATGCAGTTTCATGGGGTGACCATGCCCTTAAGGATTCGAATACCAGGTAAATGGGGCAGCACTAGGGAGTAAGAGCCCAAATCTGACCTCGATGACTCCAAGAAA
The DNA here is from genome assembly GCA_013397115.1 of Edolisoma coerulescens. NCBI lineage: Eukaryota > Metazoa > Chordata > Aves > Passeriformes > Campephagidae > Edolisoma > Edolisoma coerulescens. Next base: position 95,621 of record VWZW01002519.1, on the reverse strand, counting down.
ATATTAGAGAAAGAGGGTAAGGAAGGAATGAAGTAAGACAGGGTCCTGCTGAGGCTGGGTATGCTCATCACTGAGCTGGGTAAAGTTCCTTGGAAGGTCTGAACCTGGGCACTGAGAAGAAGGTGGCCTAAGCTGGGCTACTGGGACGGGGAACTGGAGAGGTTCAGAGAGTCGGTTTGGGGATGGCACCTGCCGGGTGGTCGGGGGCAACTCCAGGAGCCCCTGAGGGCANGGGGGGGGGGCAGCTGTTAACGGGCACCCGAGAAACAGTTCATTATGGGGATCCCTGAGGAGCATTTTGGGGTTCACAAGTGCCTGGAAAGCTGTTGGGGGTGTTGTCAGGGGGTCTCTGCTGTGTGGGTTGAGGGTCACCAGCAGGACCCTGAGGGGTGGGTGGTTCGGCTGTCACCGAAAACGACGGGATAAATAAAACTCTCTAACATAAACACTACTTGTTACAATTAAAGGTTTTCCCAGCAGGGGGAAAGGGGGAAATGGCCGAGTCCCTGAGGGGCGCTTTGGCGGATGTGAGGTGGTCACCGGCAGATCCCTGAGGGGTCGTTGTGAGGGGAGAGGAGCAGGATGTGTGGGGGATCGCCGGCAGCTCCCTGAGGGACGGGCTCG